>CM045769.1:10969499-11289490 GCA_025200525.1 Camellia lanceoleosa
TAATTTCTGTATTCTCTGGTGAGAGAAAGAAATTTCCTGGAGATGCTACAGATGAATGGCTTCGTATACTAAGGAAAGCAGGCCTTCGAACGTCAGCAGAAGCAGATGTGATACTTGAATGTGCCAGGAGAGTGGAATCTCTTGGATCTGAATGTATAAAATCTAGAGGAGTTGCTGAAGATTTTGAGATAGATTCGTCCAACTCTCAGAATGAAGTTACTTTGGAAATATGGTTGTTAGCTGAATCTGTTGTGAAAGCTATATTTTCAAATTTTGCAGTCCTTTATGGCACTAGCTTCTGCAATATTCTTGGCAAAATTGCATGCATACCTGCTGAAAAGGGGTTTCCAAATATAGGTGGCAAGAAAGGTGGGAAGAGAGTGTTAAGTTCATACAACGAGGCCATTTTATTAAAGGATTGGCCACTAGCTTGGAGTTGTGCTCCCATTCTCTCGAGACAGAGTGTTTTACCACCCGAGTACTCTTGGGGAGCACTTCATCTGAGGAGCCCTCCTGCTTTTTCTACTGTTTTGGAACACTTGAAGGTAACAAACTTAAATCCTTTCCATTTTTGTTCGAAGATATTGCTTTATGCAAGTAAATATGTAGTTGACATGTGTTCCAGATAATTGGGAGAAATAGTGGTGAAGACACTCTTGCTCACTGGCCGACTGCATCAGGTTTAATGACTATCGAGGAAGCTTCTTTAGAGGTCTTAAAGTACCTAGACAAGGTCTGGGATTCCCTCTCTTCGTCAGGTAGTTTTCTTATTTTACTCATCTGCAACATTATACCTTCTGTGTGGTTGAATGGTTAGAATGATCAGGTTTCTGGTTATTACAACCTCAGTGTTCAAAGCAATAGTGCCTTGACAATGTTGTGGAAAAGTAGTTTGTGAGGTTTTGAATTTTGTTGTGTTTTTAAATTATTTAGTTTTACCTATTAATCTCTTTTTCTCTTCTAGTAAGTCAATTTCTTAATGTTTTAACTTTTTAGGTTGTCTTTGTTTTTGTGCCTTGGCTGTTTAGTTTCCTTTCCACTCAGCTCATGGTTTGAAATCTTAGAACGTTGACTTTGATTTATGATATGTAGAAATTTTGGTTACTACTAAAGAATTGCTAGTCGGGCCTTCTGTAAACATTCAAAAAGGTGCTTCCATACTTCATCATCGTCATGCTATAAATATAATAACTATTGTTCTATTCAATCTTCCATTTTCCAATGGATATTTGTTGATCATGCAGTTTGCATGATTTTTTTTTGGTTGCAATTGCTTGTCTATGTCTCGGTTTCTTATTTGGAATTCACAGTTGTTCATCATATTTCGGAGCTTGAAATTTTGGTCAAAATTGTCATCTAAAATCCTCATCAAAATCTCAAATAATGTATGTCAAACTCACTGTCTGTTTTTTTTTCCCAGTCTGAAGCGTGTCTCATTGACAAGTTTATTTATTTCTTATCCTTCATAAGATTATAGACCATGAGTTTGGGTATTGTAGACTTCCTTAGAATGCCTTTTTGAGACTGCAAGCTCTCTTTTGTTGCTGAAAACTGCATTGCAGCAATGATTTAAAAATTAACTTCCATCTTTTTGCTGCAAATTTTAATTTTCCATGGTTGTTTGATGGCTTGCCTTGATTTCTGCAAAGACGTATAACCTTGAGGAATTCATCTTTGTTACAGTGAAAAGTAATATTTGCTTGTCAAAATAATTACAGTAGGTAAGCTTCGACCTTATGAGCAGCTCTAAATTGAAACATGAAATATGGGTCAACATAATACTTCTAATTATAGCAGAAGTGGTAAACACAGACTGCTTGTGATAAACATCTATTGGTTGTATTAAATAAACTTCCATTTCCCATCCAAGTAATTTATAAATCAAAGAAGGGCAGAAGCTGCTGGGCGAATCCCTGTCAGGAACTAAGTTAACTCCATTATATATTCCATTTTTCAAATATTAACTTAAAACATTTATTTTTAATGTTCTTTCTCTTTGTTTTCTTTGCCAGACATAGCAGAGTTGCAGAGAGTGGCATTCATGCCAGCTGCAAATGGTACACGCTTGGTGACAGCGAGCTCTCTTTTTGCGCGTTTGACAATAAATCTCTCCCCATTTGCATTTGAACTCCCTAGTCTATATCTTCCTTTTGTGAAGATTCTTAAAGACATGGGACTTCAGGACATGCTATCAGTTGCTTGTGCAAAGGATCTTCTCTCAAATCTTCAAAGAGCTTGTGGGTATCAGCGTTTAAATCCAAATGAACTTCGTGCTGTCATGGAAATTCTGCATTACGTCTGCGATAAAACCATTGAGGCGAACATGTCAGATAGGTCCAACTGGGTATCAGAAGCTATAGTCCCTGACGATGGCTGCAGACTTGTGCATGCAAAATCATGTGTGTATGTTGATTCTTATGGGTCCCAGTATATGAAATCTATCAACACTGCCAGGCTAAGGTTAGCTAACCCAGATCTTCCTGAGAGAATATGTACAGCCCTGGGGATCAGGAAGCTATCTGATATAGTTGTAGAGGTATGTACATGATCTGTTGCAAGTTCTTTTGCAATTAGTTTCATCAATATGTACCTATGATTCATTTTTCTTTCAGTGTGACAATATGGTATAAATCTGTATCTATTCTGCAGGAATTAGATCATGGGGAAAATCTACAGACCTTGGAACAGATTGGCCCAGTTCCACTAGTAGCCGTTAGACAAAAGTTGTTGAGTAAATCATTTCAGGCTGCAGTATGGAGTGTTGTCAACAGTATAAGTAGTGACATTCCAGACTTTGATAGGCTAACTTTGGAGAACATACAATCCTCGCTGGTACTTGTTGCAGAGAAGTTGCAGTTTGTTCGGTGTGTACATACTCGCTTTCTGCTTCTCCCACAGTCTCTAGACATTACCCGCGTAGCAAAGGATTCCATTATTCCGGAGTGGGAGGGTGGTTCCCAACATCAAACCCTCTACTTTGTTGACCGGTTGAAGACCTGTATCTTAGTTGCTGAACCACCAACTTATATATCTGTTCTAGATATTATTGCAATTGTTGTGAGCCAGGTTTTAAGCTGCCCAATCCCGCTGCCTATTGGATCTCTATTTCTATGTCCTGAAGAGTCTGAGACTGCAATTGTTAATCTCTTGAAACTTCGTTCAGAAAAGAGAGTATCCGAGAGCACGAGTGGAAAAAATGGTTTCCTTGGCAGGGTAATACTGCCCCAAGATGCCATTCAAGTACAACTTCACCCATTGAGACCCTTTTATTCTGGAGAAATTGTTGCTTGGCGGTCTCAAAATGGAGAGAAATTGAAATATGGTAGAGTTCCGGAGGATGTGAGACCATCAGCAGGACAAGCACTCTACCGGTTCAAGGTGGAAATTGCCCCAGGGGTGGTTGAACCTCTTCTTTCTTCTCACGTTTTCTCATTTAAAGGGGTATCAATTAGCAACGAAGCTTCCTCATCAAGCACTTTGGAGGACAACCACATGACTGCTGAAAACAGGATGCGTGTCAAGGAGCCAGTAGGTTCTGGAACAGGCAAATCACGATCTACTCAGGTAATTATTATTTTTCAATGGTTTGATAGAGCTTCTCTGAAAAATGATGACAGTCCCTTTGTGGTTATATATCACGAATCCATTTGATTGTCGATCCAATATCATTCAAATTTATTTTTACTAATATCGTCAGAGACAGTGGTATTGCTGGATGGGGAGGGTCTTTCTTTTTTCTAATGGATCTCTTCCCCCCCTGCTCACACACAACTTGCCAATCAAAAAGGCGATTTCCTATCTTATTCTCTTTCTCTAACAAGTTAAATCACTCATTAAATCAGCTACCAGACAGTGGTGGATGATTCTTAGAGAAAGCAAAATTAATTTTTCTCTTTATTCCTTTATAAATTTTTATATTTCAGGGTTTGAAGTCCACATTTAGTTTAAAATTCTGTCATCCAAATCTTTGCTGGCGAGCTTCTTTTTTTTTTTTTTTTTGTTGTCTGGAGGAACAGGCTTTCCTTCGATGTTAATAGCTACATTTTCATTTAAATTATCTCTTCTAGATTTCTAAATTGTCTGTATTATCAATTAAAAATATATCTTTCATTGACTTTTGTGAGTTTTTAGTATTTCTTTTGTAGACTTAACCTATCTTGTTCATTAACCATATATATGGCAAATAAAACAAATTGTATTGAAAAAAAGAACCAAATGGGGATTCTCGATTAAAGTTCGTCTTCCTCTCTTTTTTCTTAAGAAGTGTTTTCTTCCCTTTTATTCATCTTGGATTCTTTAGCTTATATTTTTTATTTTTTTTATTAATCACAAGGACAGATTGTTTTCAGTTTTGTGAAACTTTTATTATTTTCCGAATGTGAATGAGCTTATTGGAATCCAATCAACCATCTTCTAATTAAACAAATATAAATATCAATAAATAATGTTCTGACAAGTTGGTTCCATATGGTTTTCTATAATTTTATTTCCATTAATTCATATTTGAAAGTCTTATTTATTACAGAACAATTTTATTGAAATAGTAATGCAGAGGAGTTTACTGTTACAGTAGTTATATAATTTCATATGACACTACAATTTTATTGTCTGATGTTCTCAACCAGTCAAATCTCCCATGTCACTACAATTTAATAATCTAGAGATGTTCGAAGCTTTCCAATGCCTTGGCACTTGAGCGTATAGGTTCTCCATGTCTTCAAATTTAGTAAATATTCTTGCACTCCGTTTGTTTGGGTGGGTTTTCTAGCATTTGGTATAATGGAAAAAGAAAGGAAAACAAGCTTATTTGGATGGAAGTTGGAAAACTTTTTCCAGACTAATGTCTTGCTAATGCCACCACTCTACCACCGTCACCGTCACCATCACCTCCACCACCGCACAACCACCTCCACCCCATCACTGCTGCTGCAGCCGCCATCATCCCTGCAGCCACAACCACCACCACCCCACCCCTCCACCACTAATACAACTATTTGTATATTAGTTTTAATGACACAATCTATTAGAAAATGTTTTCCACCGAAACAAACGGAACATTAAACAATTTTGTCCTTTTTCTTTAGTTTTATTATTGTGTTGTATGCTAGAAAGGATTCTACAGATTCTGGTACAAATAACTTAAATCAGGTACGTTCTTTTTGTATCAGTAAACTAATAAGCTCAGCACTATCTTTTACAAAATGTTTATAGTTGCTGGGGTAGGTTCACTTGCTCACACGATGTTCGCAATTGTGCTGTCACAAATGCCTGTGAAAAAAGACTAAGCTATTGCTATTTTTTTGAGTCACGTATTAAGGAATGTTAGTGTCGAGTAATTATGCTCTTATCTTTCTAGTATTCTCTATTTTGTCTTCCATCAAGCTGAGTCGGGCTTTTCTGTATGGGCATTGGCAGCCAAATAAGGAGCTCCAGTATGGCCGAGTGTCAGCTGCAGAGCTGGTGGAAGCAGTTCGTGAGATGCTTTCTACAGCCGGTATTAATATGGATGTGGAGAAGCAGTCCCTACTGCAAACAACATTAACCCTGCATGAAAAACTGAAGGAGTCTCAGGCAACATTGTTGCTTGAGCAGGTTCGTGCTTTTTCTTTTTTCTTTTTTTTTGGTCGGATTGTTTTGTCTTCCTTGATTTATTGAATCTTTCCATCTTTGCCTCATGCACCGGTTGAAATCTACATAGGAATTAAGAAGCTTATAATACGAGGAAAAATATTCACATTATTCAAAACTCACCATTGTAGCACCCCAAGTGTCATTATGTTCTGGTACATGGCTCCAGTGGTATGCTCTGAATTGTGCCCTTTAATCTTTTTGATTATTTGAGCCTCCTGGCATGAGGTGTGTTGCAAAATTCTTTATAGCTGCCCCTGGTTTGATGTGTGGCTGTAATTGAATAACAAATATGTTTTTGGCTGTTGTGATTTCATTAAACACACAAGTTGCACACTTTTTCAATATTATTTCATTTCATGTAATATCTTTAAGATGATTTTACTGTCTGAATTGCGCTGTCCAGGTTAGTTGTTTTCCTCGCAGGTTAAAGTGGTCCAAATTTTAGACATGGCCATATCCTAAGTATGGACGCTTCTAAGAAGATGATGTGTTTATGTCGAACATGTGTCGGATATCGATACTCATCAGACACTGCTCAATGTGTCACACTCATCTAGGCATTTCCTTTTTTTTTTTTGGACCCTGATACGCATCAGAAACTTGGAGGACCTGCGTGTTAATTGCTTAGACACACATAGAGCTGCAAACGAACCGAGCAAAACCGAGCCGAGCTGAGCTTTGAGCTCAAGCTCGGCTTGTTTACTTATCAAGCTCGTTTATTGAGCTCGAGCTTGGCTTGATAAGGAACTAGACTCGAACTTGGCTCGACTCGATAATTCTTTTTAATATTATTTATATAAAAAATATTGTTTATATTATTTAATATATAAATAATGTATTTATTAGATAATTTAAATAAAGATAAACGAGTCGAGCTTGACGAATCGAGCTCAGGTCGGCTCGTTTACTAAACCAATTGAACCAAACCGAGCCCTTAATGAGCCGAGTTGAGCTTGTTCATGAACAACTCAGTTCATTTGCAGCCCTAGACATACATGAAATGGATTATAAGTTTGAACAAAATAATATAGATATAATGACAAGAAAATTAAAGTAAATTTATACTTATTAATTCCTCATCCTTTAAACTTTAAGAATTAGTGTTTTTATTTTATTTTATATTATTTATTTATTTAAAATTATCTGTGAATGAAATATTCGTACATATGACATAATAACATATAAAGCTACATATTTTGCTCCTACATTTTTTTGAAAATTTCCATAGAAAAGCTATATGTTTTTTTTCTTATTTCTCAGATCCAAAGCTTTTGAAAGCAAGAATATATTGAATCATCTAATCCCTCTAATAAAAGTGCATGATCATGGTTACAATTATCGATTTTTTAGCCCATAGAAATATGTATTGTAATATAGGGAAAATTTTTGCAGGAGAAATCTGACATGGCAGCCAAAGAAGCGGATTCGGCGAAAGCAGCATGGATATGCCGGGTCTGTTTGACCAATGAAGTCGATCACACGATAGTTCCGTGTGGTCACGTGCTCTGTCGGAGGTGCTCATCTGCTGTTTCCAGATGTCCATTCTGTCGTCTACAAGTCACAAACACAATGAGAATTTTCCGTCCTTGATTATATTTGGTGCATCACAGTAAGTATATTCGTGAATTGAGATTGCTCCACTATTCTTTCTGATGGCGCAAAATATTCTTTGACGCTTTTTTTTTTGGATGAGAGGTGAAAAGGAAAGTAAAATTCCTTGTTTTGATGTAAATGACATTAGCTACAGGAACCTAATGATATATATATATATATATGTCTAATCAAATCAAACTAAACCTTGTATAGTGAATATATTTGAAATCTTTAGTTCTCGTATAGTGAGTTACATTCTTCAGGACTGAATGCATATTTACCGTTTGGCTTAATTGTTGGTTCAGTTTATGCATGCCGAAAAAAGGGCATTGGATTCCTGAATATGCATATTTAAAAAATAAAAAAAGGGAAAAAGAGAAAAGAAAAAAAATGAGTTAAATAATTTATAATGCAAGTAGAACTTATATAGATTACCAATTGGAACTGAATTTAAAAAAATAAAAAATAAAAAATAAAAACTATAGAGAGAGAATGAGAAGGGGATAAAAATAAATAAATAAATAAAAGAAGAAAGAGAGAAGGGATGGCAGTTCCTTCAAATCAATAATGCTAAAATAACTATATCTATCAATTGTGTTTTGGTTATAGTTTATCATTAAATGTATGGTAATTAATATTGATAACTAATTAGTAGTGGAATTTTTTAGGCTTAGGTGATTTGGGTATGGTTTATTTTTTTATCAATCTAGGGCTATCTTCGAAAAGAATACATGAATCAATCGAGGGGTGAATGGGTGGTGGAATTCCACAGTAATAAGGTAACCAAGGCAAAGGGATAACCATTTATGTTGCCTTTCAAAAAGATTGGATTTGATCCTTGGATTCAAATCTTACCGTTGCGTTATGCAACTTTTCCTTCCCTACTCTCCTACTGATTGTTAAAATAAATAAATCAGATTCTATATGGCTGTTAGATTTGGTAACTTGGTATCTGTGTGTGTGTGTGTGTGTGTTTGTTGCATTCTAGTTTGCTATCAAATAACCACTTGAAAATAAGCCTTTAAATCCGACATACAAAATCATCTACATTGATGAATCATCTCAACCATACACGTGTTTCAAAGTGTTTCACTACTAGTCAATTTCATTGCTCTAGAAAAACAATCCCGATTTGACAAACAATCCAGACACAACTTGAGAACTAGCCTTAAACTTCTGGTTTTTCTTCTGTAACCTCACAGAAAGAATGTCTTGAGGAACTATACATCAAAAGACCTGAAAAGAAGTCGCTGCAGATTACCATATGTCGTAATTGTCGATTTATCCAAGATACCGAAGCAAGACTCCATCATTTCCAAGCACAAATCCCTTTTGTTCATTGATAAACCTGCACCAGATAGAATAGAAAAATCAACAGCTTTATCATTTTTCAAAGTGTAAGGCTAATATTAAGCACGAGTCATAAGAGCTCTTGTACTCCGGTGCATAAACCATGCACAATAATTAGGGATGACAAAATGGATCCACCCCGACACTATAGGGGTGGTTTTCCCTGATTTTTCCTCTTATAGAGTTGGTTTTGGTATTAAATTTTGGTTCCCTGTCGGTAGGGTTGTTAAACGAACCAAACTACTCAAACTTGACTTGTGTTTACCTCGTTAAAAGATCATTTGAGTTTACATAAGGCAAGCTTGAACAACCTATTACCAAGGTTTTAAAAAACAGTCGCAACCGTTACGTAATGCCGTTACGTAACGGTCTTGGTGGTTACCGCCACCCATTACAGCCGCTTTTGCAGTGTGATTCAGATTCACAGGTGTGTCGGCCGTAACGGTCATAACGGTGGCGTAACAGCCGTAATAGCCTGTTACGCATCGTTACGTAACGATTCCAAATTGTTTCTTTAAAAAAAACATACCTAAAAAAAAAAGTTAAAAATGGGAGAAGAGGGATAGAGAGAAGAGGGAAGATGAAGGAGCAAGAGATAAAGAGAGAGAAGAGGAAAGATGAAGAACATGTTATTGATTTGTTGAAACTGTAAGACCTATACTATTCTATTCAGCTGCTATCACTCAACTATTTTGTTTGTGTGTCTATCTATATATTGTTTGAAAATAATAATAATAATAATAATAATAATAATAATAATAATAAATGTAGTCATTATCTATTTGGTTTGATTAAAATATGTATGTATATATATATATTTAGGCTCTTATTTATTCTTTTATTTTTATCATTGTTTATCTTATATATAATAGTTAGTGATTGATTTTTTGTATAATATAAAGTCATTAATTATTACAATAAAATGTAAAAAACTCAGTTTATAGTGATTTAAAAATATGAAATATATTGGATCATACTTAAAAATTTATAAAAATTGATCAATATTTATTTTAAACCCAATAAATATGATCATAGAAAAAAAATATGCATATCGGTAAGTTTTTTTAAAATTGTGCGAAAAATAAAAAAATTCACGATTCCGGTTACCGCAACCGTTACGCTACGACCTTTACACTCCGTAACCGCAACCGCGGCACCGCCACCACTACGACGACTGCAACCGCTTTTCAGAATCTTGCCCATTACTCATCTTGACTCGACTCGTTTTCAACCCTCCCTGTTGGGGATTGGGGATGGAGAGTGCAAACCCCAAAACCTCTTCCCTTTTGTAACGTCATATAATAAACCTTAAATTACTTATCCCTTCTGGTTGCGAGGCAAATGACGGGCTGAATGAACGGAAAAAGAAGATTTTGAATCTATAACTTCATTTCTGAACTAGGGTTGAGCAAAAAAACAGAAAACTGTAAACCAGTCCAATCTAGACTAAACCGTACGGTTCGGTTTGGTTTGGTTTTGTTAATGCATGGTTTGGTCCCGATTCTTAAAATATGTGAACAATATTCTATGGTTTTGCCTATGGTTTTATAGTAACTGTTCTGGTTTGAAACTAAACCGGACTGTTTATATATGTATATAAAAATCATTACTTACCATAAACCCTGAAATACTCTATCACAACCCCATATAATACTTATGTTAAACCTAATCTGAGCAATCTCATAACCCTCTGTCGCTTGACAGTCGACTTACCTCATAGTTGTGATTGCCACTTGACAATTGTTGCTTGAACAATGGCTTATTGTCAATTCGGTGGTTTGATATTTTTATTGACCAATATGTTGTGCGCAAGTTACTATAAACCGTGGTTCCAAACCATGTCAAACTGGTTCGGTCTAGTTTGGTTCGATAATTTTCATGGTTTGGTTTGGTTTCAAATAAGGTTCTGAAAAGCGGTTACAGTCGTCGTAGCGGTGGCAGTGACGCGGTTGCGGTTACGGAGTGTAAAGGTCGTAGTGTAACGGTTGCGGTAACTGGAATCATAAATTTTATTTTTTGCACAATTTAAAAAAACTTACCGATGTGCATATTTTTTTTCTATGATCATATTTATTGGGTTTAAAATAAATATTGATCAATTTTTGTAAATTTTTAAGTATGATCCAATATATTTCATATTTTTAAATCACAACAACTGAGTTTTTTACATTTTATTGTAATAGTTAATGACTTTATATTATACAAAAAATCAATCACTAACTATTATATATAAAATAAACAATGATAAAAGTAAAAGAATAAATAAGAACCTAAATATATATATATATATATACATATATATATTTTAATCAAGCCAAATAGATAATGACTACATTTATTATTATTATTATTATTATTTTCAAACAATATATAGATAGACACACAAACAAAATAGTTGAGTGATAGTAGTTGAATAGAATAGCATAGGTCTTACAGTTTCAACAAATCAATAACATGTTTTTCATCTTTCCTCTTCTCTCTCTTTATCTCTTGCTCCTCCATCTTCCCTCTTCTCTCTATCCCTCTTTTCCCATTTTTAACTTTTTTTTTTTTGTATGTTTTTTTGAAAGAAACAGTTTGGAATCATTACGTAACGGTGCGTAACAGGCCATTACGGCTGTTACGCCACCGTTATGACCATTACGGTCGACACACCTGTGAATCTGAATCACACTGCAAAAGCGACCGTAATGGGTGGCGGTAACCACCAACGGTTGTGGCTGCTTTTTAAAACCTTGGTTTCAAATTATATGGAACCGTAGCTAGCTGTTTGGTCCTTGGTTTCCTCCTTCAACTTAATTGAATCAAACCATGCTCACGCCTATTCTGAACCAAATCATTTTAGAATATAAAGTTTTGTCAGCTTTCCATGTAACACACAGACATGTGAGGAGATAGAGGTGGAAATGGTTTCAAAAGGGTGCGGCTTTCCAATTCAAAAAGTTAATAGTTTGATCATCTCAACAATCAAATCAACATTAGAAGTTTATTGAAGGAAGAAACTCACTTTACTGCATAGAGATTCGCAGCAATATTATCAGCTGCTTTGTCACGCGTCCATGTCTTGCCGCCATTGGTGGTTCTTAACAGAATCCCGCTGCCCCCAGCTGCCCAAGCCTCATCCTGCACGATCAAATCATTCAGCAAATGGATAGTCTGGAAGTCAAACAGAATTAAACTTATTTGTATTTGAAAAAAAGAAAGGGGACAAAGATTAAACTAAGAGGTCAAACAACGTTCATCACTACAAAGTAATGAAGTTGCCTATTGAGAAAATGGCTTGGGAAAAATTAAGGGATAATTGGTAGCATTACTTCTTTGTTTAAGATCACATTATGGGAGTCCTGGAACAAATTCCCTGAACTTAATTGTGAAAGTTTCTTTTATATGGATAATCTGCAAGTTGGTTTTAGGTTACATAATCTATTATACGTGTGGGTACTTGGTGAGTGATTTGTGGCCTAGACATGCAACTTTTGGGGCTATGTAGTCCTTTCCTTTCATTACTCCTCATACAGTTTGTCTAGCCTATTTCATACATTAAAGCAATCCACGTAGGAATCTTTTATCGCTTGTGGGAAAATCACCATGTCTCATTCAACGAGGACCAATAAAGGATTCTGTTGATACCAAAAGCAATTATTCAAATGTTACCTTAGAACGGTACCCAACATCAAGAATGCCAAAACCACGACTCTGTACTTGAACTTCTTCAAAATTCTCTGTTATCTGGAAATGTAAAGAACCAATTGCACTTAAAGACAAGCAGTACAATAACATGAAAGAAGCAAACTTGATGGCAGAGCTGAATAGTGCCAAATAGGGAAAAGAAGAAAGTCCATCGATGGAATTCTACAAATTGATTTGACTGCACATCTCTATAAATTTGTATGAATAAAAATAAGTTACGTTGAATATTGTAGTGAAGACAATGCATATGAAGCTATGACATGAAAGAGACCTCTCTGAAAAGACAATTGGCACCAAAATCATATTATGTACATAGAAAATAGAAAATCTAGTTTTCACTTTTGTTGAGAACAGATTCTAATCTTGTTTCTGAACACCAAATCTATTCGGTGTTACTATTAGTGCATGCACATCGAGAAGATTTCTCCACCAGAATGAATATGCATAAATAAATATGGTCACAAGAATATAATCTTACATTCACTTACCCCTGTGCCATTGCTGAGATAAAGTCCCCCACCTCGTACAAGAAGCCAAAGACCACCATCAGCCCTCCATCCCATGTTTTGAATTCTTCTTGCAACTGACCTGTTATGTGGCTGCCAAAATGGCTGTAATGGCACATGATCATCAGTGAAATTGACATGGTTAAGTGTTGCAAATCTTTTGAAGTTTCTTTGGGATTATGTAATGCAATTCTATATAATTTGTCACCAGTTTAAAACCTAAAAAGGAAATCTTTATTATGCCTCAAAATGAGGTGCTCAAAAGGCAGGCAAAGCCCCTTTTTATTCATTTACCTCAGCATGAAACATATATAAGAAAAACCACAGAGCATTAGAGAAAGAACCTCACCTGCCCTGGCTCCCAAGTCAGGTAGAAGTTACCGCGGCTTGAAACAGCAACATAACTTCCGTCTGGAGAGCGATTCACAGTATTAAAAGTTCCTGTATAGTAGCTTGCACCACTAATACCACTAGAAACTGTTCTGCAACGACAATAGAGTACTTGGATATCATTTTCACTTTTTAGAATGGACTCGCGCTTATTGTTTCAAATATTATTCGCTCCACTTTGTAGGTATATCTACTTTTTACTTATCCTTGATAGACATCTATGAGGCTGATGCTAATCACTGTGTGATATAGGCTGACATTCTTGTAAGGTTGATGCTAGTCATTGAATTTTTGTTTTTTATTTATTTATTTATTTATTTGTAGCAGTGTATCAGTGTTAGCATTTCTAGCATCAAAGTTGCAAAATATTGAGAAAAAAAATAATGAATAACAATTTCATGGCAAAGGAAAGTGGCAGTTTTACAAATGGAAGGTGAAAATCCAAAGATTAAATGAGGTGCAAATTTGGTTATTTACTGATGTAATTCTAACGTAAAATATCAAAATGAAGGAAACACATTTGCATTCACACAAGAAAAAAATAAAGAGAATATTAGGAAATATCAAGGATGAATAGAACAATCTAGTGGACATATGAAGTAACATAACTATGAGCACAATAAATCAAGAAAATCTTGTTCAACTGCTACAAACAAATTACATATAAACTGGTGTTTCAATGAAAATTGGATTTTCACAGAACAGCAAACACAAAGGCAAAGGGGAACAACAAAAGAGAGAAGTGTATTGAGGATAAAAAATAAGATTAAGATTTGGATAAGAGTGCAACCAGATTTGCATAGCTAACCCTAAATAATTGAACTGAGTACAGACAGATAAGAATGATTAAAACCATGATAATCAGACGATACTTATAAAGATGGTGATGTTGTTACTAATTTATTATTGGTTCACACCTCTTTCCAAATGAATGAAACTGACTCAATGAACAGACTGATGCACTTTCAAAAGTAGCTTTTGTATAGAAACTCACCTATTAAGAGTAGCCGAAACAGTCTCCTGCACAGCAGCCCTCCAGTTGTAGCCTCTGTTTGATGTAACATAAATTGCCCCTTGGTCAGTTACCATCTCTGCACTATTTTCTCCAGTTGCCTCTATATATACCTGCAAATGTCACAATAAAATGACAGATATCCTTCTAAACTACAAGCAAACAAAGCAAAGTCTAATGATTGGGTTCTCTTTATATGAAATCAGACTAAACCCTTAAGTGATAGACAGCATGTAAACCAGAGAATCGCAAAGCTGGACTGCTTCATAGAGTATGTCTAGGGCATTATCTTATGAAATTTAGGTCAATTTGAGTCTTATTATCTTTCTTCTAAGTTAAGATGCTGCTGGACATATTTATTTATACTTCATTAGGTTAAGCAGTCAAGGGGTAGTTTGGTAATCTTTGGGTAAGCTAGACATGGACTTTGGTATGAGTTCATGAGTCGTATTATGGGACTTCACTACTCAATCTTCATTTCCAATATAGCTTTGCCCAGCATCAAGTTGGATGCAACGGAAATTTCCCAACAGCAATAAGGTTGGGTGAGCCTAAGGGAAAACCGGTTGTTGATTAGTGGAGTTTACACTGGTAAGGTAGGCCAAGAGTGGATAAGTACTCACGAATGTGTGTGCAATCAAATTCACTTAGCATGAGAAGTATAACAGCCTATCAAGGTTTTTATTCTATCTCCACTTTAAGATGGATCTTTCTCCAAAACACCCACACACAAACACACAAAAAGGAGGCAATAACCTCGAAAAATAGTGAGTTCTCAAACATAGGCTCCACAAGCAAGAACCACGTCGCATAAGTAGGTACCACAAGATTCTTTCAATGAAGTTGAAAAACACAGCTAAGAAATGACAGATATCAAGTCAAAAGTTTAGAATACAAGAACATTTGTTTAGAAAAATCTCCAAATAAAATAGTCTTCTACATACAAAATTAAATCACAAATAAATATCGGGAATGTACATGTCAGCTTCATGGGGCCACTAAAGATACCTTCACTATTTTCACCAAAGGTCCGCCCCATCGTGCTAAAATATACATTCTTTGGTATTTTTCTGAGGTTTAATTTTGTGTATGTAAATTTAATCAATAAGATATCAAGGAAAACAAATCCAATGATAGCCTCCTTATTCAATTAGGAAATGCCATGTTTATCTAATAAATGGTAGCAGAAATTTCTACTGGCAATTGTATAATCATTTTGTTCAATTAAAGAAGTGATAACCAACATCATTCATGATAGGTCTAACTATTTGTTCTTGGTTTGTATAGCATAGCACAGGATTGAAGGTAAATTCTTATGTTAATTGTATCAAGAACCAATAATGTATGTCAATTTGGGTAATTGGACTACCACAAAAAAATAAACTAAATGACAACCAAAATGCATCACAAAAAAAGTGACTTTGTTAATGTCTCTCTCTCTCTCTCTCTCTCTCACACACACACACACACAAGCACACAAACCAAAAAGAAAAAAGAAAAAGGAAAGGATATTTGCTAATATTGATGTTTGCACAGCCTTTATTAGCCAATCATATGCCACAAACTGATTAAAGGAGCCCATGACACATTAAAAATATCAACATAATTAAGTTGCACGATCAAGTACAAAATAAGGCTCCTATTATGTTGCTTGTTGACCTGTACATGTACTAGATTATGGAAGTCCTTTTTAATTCCTTCAAAAAGGGCATACAATGATAAGATATATAATTCTCTAATAGTCAATGTTCAAATCTATAACAGAGGAGCTGTAGAAATTCAATCCTACCATATCACCAGGAAGTTGAGAACTTAATGGTATCCTCTCCCAGCTATCTCCAGAATTAGAAGTGTGTAATAGAATTGCAGGTTTTCCGACAATCCATCCTTCCTTCCCTTTGAAGCTGATGGAGTTAAACCTGTAATTGAAATCTTCGTCTTCTGCGGAGGGTATTGACCTTGGAACCCAAGTGTTCCCCCCATCTTTTGTTTCTAAAATAGTTTGCCTAGTGCCCAGCAGAAAACCTACCAATGCAACCAATTTTCAGTTGTAATTTAATTAAAAATTGAGGCCAATAGAGAATACCAGATATCAATTTTCAATATAAAACTGCACAATTCATGTAAGGCACAATTTCACCAAATGTGTGATATAAAAAAATTGCAACTACTTTTGACTGTCACCACCACACAAAAATAAAATCTGCTCACATTGGAGTCCAAGAGGTGCCAAAAATGAAAATGTTTTTTTTGATTAATTTGTTTTGTTAGCTGAGAAGAACAGGAAAATAAAATTTAAAAAAAAAAATAAAAAATTTGAACATTATTGTTTTATGCAAACTGGGATTTCAGCAAAATAAGAAAATGAGAAAACCCAATTAAATTAAATTCAACTTGTAATTTAAATAAAAAAAAGGGTAAATTATACTGACTTCCCCTAAGTTTAGGTAAAAACACTGTAATAATGTTAAATGGATCAAAACTAATAGAGATGTTGCGAAAACACAAAACTAAACAACGTCAAATATATATTTTCGTGTGAAAAAACAAATTATTGATGAAAGGTGGGCATGCTATTGATAAAAGTGGAGTAAGTGTTATATAAATTAAAATCCAAGGGAACTTAATGTAATTATGTAATTGTATTTTCTCCAAAAAAAATTTAAGAAACCAAAAATCAAGACTGCTACTTGTTTAGACCTTCACCACCACTGAACAGGAAATGGGTTTGATAACTTTTATGTTTGTTCGCTGAGAAAATTAGGAAAAACCCAATTACCCAACAAGTTGAACAAAAAAAGCAATAGCAAAATCTGACAAAAAAGAAAGCTAAAATTGAGGAATACCATGATTAGGGTCGTCTGGAACGAAAGCGATGTCGAGAAGAACAACCCCTGGATCAATAGGCAGGTACACTCTTTCCCATTCGGAGAGAGCTTCTTCTGATTTTGCTTGTTGTTCGAAGCCAATCAGAGGAGAAAGCGAAATCGAAATCGAAAGCGCAGTGGTTTGGGCTACCAAGTGTCTGCGAGTTTGGTGGTGGTGGAGAGAGGCTCTGGGGAGTAGTGTTGTTGATTGGGAGGTTCTGTAATGGCGAGGAGTGAGAGTATTAGTATTGGAGAAGGAATTGAAAGAGTAAGGTCTGAGTCCAATTACTGGGTTGGAACACTCAGTGAGTAGTTGCAGCTTCACCATTGTTGTTTGCTCTCTCTCTCTCTCTTATCCAAATGCTGTTTTCTCAACGGCTTCGCGGGAGGTTTTGAAGCGTGTCAAATCCAAGTCCAATGATGATGATAGACTTCACAAATATTCCATTTTTAAATTGATTGTTTTTAAAATTAAAAACAATGTGTAAAACAATATATATATATAATAAAAAAATAAATAAATTAGAGTTTGATCTTTATATCCAAATAAATTAAGAGTTTTTAATTGGGGGATTTGGTCAAAGCCCCTTTATAATAAAATTTTAATGTATTAAGGATAAACATAAAAAGTTTTCTTTGAAAAGTCTAACACATACTATTATCATTAAAATATTAAACTTAAAAATAATATAACTTTTGATCTCGATGTCGATTTTTAATAAAATTAATATTTTTAAAATCCTCTTATCAAGATTTATCAAACAATATCCACATTGACTATGAAATTTAAAATATATATATATATTATTATCTTCGAAATTGATGTAAATAGTAACATATTATTCTGTTTGACACTATCTTACAGTAACATGTTACTCTGGTTCATAGTAAAATATTACTCTGATTCACAATAAAATTTATATAAAATAAGAAATAACTCAAAAACATACTACCAGAGTAAAACTTTACTATCATTGTTGAACAGAAAATTAGCGCACACAAAAAAAAACAAAAAAAAAACAGAGTACATATTTTTTTTGAGAACAACAAAGAACATATTAAAGAGTAACCACAAGAAATAGAGATGAAATTTTACTTTCATATTTACAAACTAATAAACAAACAATAATATATATACACACATAAAACCTTCCATGTATCCACGGAAGAGCTCAAACTCATCTTCTAACTTTTCATTGGTTAGATTTTAGAAAGTAAATATGGAGCTTTTCATTGATTTAAGTTTCGCTTAATTTTATTTTTTGTTCCATTGCAATTAGGTTCATGGCACATATATATACATATATATACAATTAAACTCGGGGCATTTCCCTAAATAAGCTAAAATAGTAAGTCAATTTCCAAATTAAGCCTAATTTTCAAAAAATTCCCAAAATGAGCTAACTGGCGGTTCACAATCGCGATTTCAACATTTACCCGCGTGTCCCGTGTGAAAGTGGGCAAAACCTAAAATCGTGGTTACGAAAAGCGATTTCGATTAAGAAATCGCGGTTACAAATCGCGATTTCAATTAACTTCTTTTCCTTTGAACTCGCTGTTACAAACCACGAGTTCATCAAATTTTTTTTTTTTTTGAATTCGTTGTTTCTAACCCTACTTTTATCCAAAAAAAATTTGTTCTGAACTCGCCTTTTATAACCACGAGTTCATTCAAAAAAAGTTTTGTTCTGAATTCGCTGTTGAGAACCCCGGTTTTATAAAAAAAAAATTTTTTGTTATGCACTCGCTGTTTGTAACCACGAGTTTAGCCAAAAACACTCCTGCGTTGAAATGGCTTTTGTTTTGAACTCACTCGTTCGAACCACGCCTCTTTTCCAGCATAAATTTTTTATTTTTACTTTCAATTTAACTGAATTCTAAAGAAGAAATATATATATATATATATATTTTTGGTTTCTGTTGTCATTATTTTGGTGATAATGCATTTCAGAATAATTTTTTGGGTTAAAATTGTTTTACTAAAACAGTTCTCATGTTAATTTTTTTTTTAATTTTCTTTTGTCTTTATTTTGGGTTAGAATGTGTAATTTAGCATTTTTTTTTTGGTTTGACTAAAGTAAATTTATTTTGTTTTTTTTTTTTTTTTGTGTTTGTTTTGGGTTAGAAGGTAATAATGTAATTCATAATTTTTTTGAAATTTAGTAAAGCCGTTTTGATGCAAATTTTTTGATCTTTTTTTTTTTTTTTTCTTTATTTTGGGTTAGAAGGTGTTATTCAGTAATTTGTTTGGGCTTTAATAAAGCCGTTTTCATTTAAATATATATATATATATATATTCTTTTGTCTTTGTTTTGGATTAGAAGGTGATCCTGTAATTCATAAATTTCTTTTCGCTTTACTAAAACCATTTTCGTGCAAAGTTTTTTATTTTTTATTTTTTTCTCCTGTCTTTGTTTTGGGTTAAAATGTGTTATTCACAAATTTGTTTTGGCTTTACTAAAGTCGTTTTCATGTAAATAATATATATATTTTTTTTTCTGTTGTCTTTGTATTGGGTTATAAGGTGATAATGTAATTCATAAATTTATTTTCGCTTTACTAAAAGCGTTTTCATGTCAACTTTTTTATTTTTTTATTTTTGTCTCATCTTTGTTTTGGGTTAGAATGTGTTATTCAGAAATTTGTTTTGGCTTTACTAAAGTCGTTTTCATTTAAATAAAATTTTTTTTTTTTCCCCGTTGTCATTGTTTTGGGTTAGAAGGTGATAATGTAATTCATAAAACCTTGAGGAAAAAACACATAAGTCTCCCACAAAAATACATAAGTAGTACAGACATAAGTCTCGGATAACAATACATT
This sequence comes from Camellia lanceoleosa, assembly GCA_025200525.1. Taxonomy (NCBI): domain Eukaryota; kingdom Viridiplantae; phylum Streptophyta; class Magnoliopsida; order Ericales; family Theaceae; genus Camellia; species Camellia lanceoleosa. The sequence goes on from CM045769.1 coordinate 10,989,359, forward strand.
GTGGACACCATGAACTGAACACACAATACATAGATAAACATAAAAGTTAGACAGACAAATATTAGCCAGACAATCTGACATACTCATTACGGAAACACTTACTCTAACACAGACATTACATATTAATGCATGACCTAATATTGCCGAAGTGTAGACATGAACACCTAATTCGTGCTTAAATCGGTAGGTGGCTCAAAGTCTGAACAATCCGAAAGCTCAACGTCAAAGACAAGCTGAGGATCCTCCATGATACCCTTGATAGCCGCATCATTTGGTTCTGTTCTGTTCTTCTAGGCATCCTTCTTAACTATGTGTAGCTGCATATCGCGGGCTAACCTACGACCCATTTGAGAAATCTCACGTTGTAGTCTTTCACATAGTCGATCAACATCATCAGGATCTTTCTTTTGGATCTCAACAGAACGTGCTTTTGGCACCTTCAATCGATTTTCCCGACATAATCTTTCTATTTGCACTCGCTCTATAAATAGTGCGGGCCACTTCAGAAGTCTAGCGTTTGCTAAACCATATCCTGTTTGATTATCTGATGGATCCTCCACCAAACCACATGGATCTCTATAGTACTTGGGCATGACAAAATGTCGCTTCCCAAACCTATCATGATAAGCACAAGAGGCATCTAACAAAGGAAATGGTGTTTCATCTTCAGCATCGCCACTTCCCCTTCCCCCTCCTTGTCGTGAACTGTCACCCCTTTACAAGTTCCTACCACCTCTGCGATTCCCACTCCCTCCCATGAACCATGTAGCCATGCTAATTTTTTAAAACAGATGAATGATAATTTCGTAGGGCGAAATGAGTTGTAAGGTTGTGTCTTCACCTTTAGTCGTTTATATAGTTGGTTATGAACAGCTTTAGAAAGATGGCCCTGCATGACAATCCCACATATACGAACAAGGTATGAGTTGTCAGTAGAAAGAAAAAATAGAGAAAAGGAAATATTGTGTACCAAGTCACGTGACTTGACAATCCATCTGCATATACCAACAAAGTAAGGGCATGCTCACTGTAAGGTAAATCAGTGAATTCACTGTTGCCATGTGACTTTCTGAATTGAGAATCCCATATATGTTAATAAGAAATGAGTTGTCATTGTAATAAAAAAAATCGAGCCAAAAATCGAGAAAATCAAAGCCTGTGCACTAAGTCACATGACTTGACAATCCATCTGCGTATACCGACAAAATAAGGGCATGGCCACTGTAAGGTAAATCAATGAATTCACTGTTGCCATGTGACTTTCTGAATTGAGAATCCCACATATATTAATAAGAAATGAGTTGTCACTGTAATAAAAAAAATTGAGCAAAAAATCGAGAAAACCAAAGCCTGTGCACCAAGTCACATGACTTGACAATCCATCTGCGTATACCGACAAAATAACAGCGATGCTCACTGTAAGGTAAATCAGTGAATTCACTGTTGCCATGTGACTTTCTGAATTGAGAATCCCACATATATTAATAAGAAATGAGTTGTCACTGTAATAAAAAAAATTGAGCAACAAATTGAGAAAATCAAAGCCTGTGCACCAAGTCACATGACTTGACAATCTATCTGCGTATACCGACAAAATAAGGGCATGCTCACTGTAAGGTAAATCAGTGAATTTACTGTTGCCATGTGACTTTCTGAATTCAGAATCCCACATATATTAATAAGAAATGAGGTGTCACTGTAATAAAAAAAGCGAGCAAAAAATCGAGAAAAGCAAAGCCTCTGCTCCAAGTTACGTGACTTGACAATCCATCTGCATATATCGACAAAATAAGGGCATGCTCACTGTAAGGTAAATCAGTGAATTCACTGTTGCCATGTAACATTATGAATTTAGAATCCCACATATATTAATAAGAAATGAGGTGTCACTATAATAAAAAAAGCGAGCAAAAAATCGAGAAAAACAAAGCCTCTGCTCCAAGTCACATGACTTGACAATCCACCTGCATATACCGACAAAATAAGGGCATGCTTACTATAAGGTAAATCAGTGAATTCACTGTTGCCATGCGACTTTTTGAATTCAGAATCCCACATATATCAAATTGGTGTTGAGGTAAATCTGTTTGTGTATAATTAATTGTAAATAGTGATTTTGACAAGCAAATCAAGTAAAACCAATTGGTTTTTAAATTCCTTACTAGAGTCATCATTTTGACTGGACTTCCAGGAATTGGAAGGCGACTCTTTCTTTTTTCCCAATGGAGATTGAAATTCTTTACGTATAGGATCCCTATTTCACGAGCCCCAGTTAAGGGAAGCTTAACTCATTGCAATTCAATAAAGAAAGTCATGAACTAATAAATGTGCAGTTATAAATGTAGTTATTTCATAAATTTCAGGTTCATAAAACAAATACTTGAAATACATCTGTACGTTAGATGAACAACAACATTGTCTTACATTCCAATAACGAAGAAGTTAAACAACATACAAACATATATGAAAGATAAAGGTGTTTGATTTCTCATTCCTCATCTGACATGTAGTAGTCAGAGAGATATTTTTCATTGTTTAAGACATTATTTCGCTCAATCACTGTCAACTCTCTGTTGCTTCGCCATTTCGATTGGCTAGTCAAGCATGAAATGACAACATCTCCCCATCAACATTCTGTTGTTCTCCTTCTTAATTCTGCTAACTTCTTTTTCATAGTCACTCACATTTCGTCTAGCCATGGTCAATGAACGATGATGAGGTACCGGTGCCCCAAAGTTACATAGATCATTAAACAATCATTCTTGCTCCGTTACCCTGAATGCCCATTCGCCGGATACCAAAGATAATAATCCTTCGGACTCGAGTACTTTTCGCTGTTGTAGTCATAAGTAAATAGAGGTAGCAGCCACACTTTCGGATTTCTTTGCTGGCGTGAACTTCCTGCACCTCTTGAAGACATTGTTCATAAAATAAACAAACAATCTTATATAGTAATAGTAGATATATTACTATTGTTATGACTTGAACAAACATCATACTGGGGGTGTCGCTATTTATAGACATCATACTGAAGGTTAACTAGAGATGATCTAGTGACGATAATGCATGCTGGGGCACTATGGAAGAAGTGTTACCCGTGATATTATTTTTTAGCTTTTCATTTAATGCAATCCTGAGTACCCGTGACTTTGTGTACCTGTGATGTAGTCATGGACGTGGTTGTCAAATAAAATCATAATTGTTAGCCAGAGGATGAAAATGCAATCCCTTCATATTGGAGCAGTGAGTTGTCAAATAAAACAACATGCAATGAGTTGTCACATCGCCACATGAAACTATTTTTCATGTTTACTTTTTTAATACAGTAAGTAGTCACTTGAAATTGACGATTTCAGTACAAATTGGTGTTTTCAAAAAATTATAAATGAAATTAAATGCTTCAATTTTCTTTGTTTTAAAGTAATATTCTTCATAAACAGCCTATATTTTATCTTATTTTCACTTAATGAACTTCATAGTCATCCTATTTTCTCATCTTTGCATTTTTTGCTTCTTTTTATATTCGATAAATTATACTTTACTCCTTCAGTCCATCACATAATTGTTTATCAACAATATTGCCGTGTGGTCGTATTGATGTGACTTAGCTGAATTCTGATATGTGATAACAAAATAAAGCATTTAATTACGCTGCAGAAAGTCACATGCATCACGTAATGTGAGGGAAAAAGTGACAAACTATATAAGCATGGCAAAGTCAGAAAGTCACATGCATTACTGCATCATTGCATAAAGTGACATGCATCATCTTGCACCAAAGTTCTTTGATCATCGCATAAAGTTCTTGCATCACTGCATCACTGCACAAAGTTACTACATCACTGCATCACATGCATTACTGCATCACTGCATAAAGTGACATGCATCACTTTATGACATGCATCACTGCATCACTGCATCATACCTACTCCTATGTTTTGTGGGGGTGTCATAACAAAATAACAATAAATTAATAAATATGTCAATACACCTAAAAAGTGAAACAAATTTCTAAATAAATATTTTTGCATAAAAGTAAAACAAATAAATATTTTACAAATTTTGGTATAAATATCGCATCATACCATAACAAAAGTTTTACAGTTATTTCGATCGATATCATCATGAGATATACGGTGATTGATCTATATTCAGCAATGGGTCGCTATTGGGTTGCAGATGGAGATGAATTTGAATACCCAATGAATCCAAATTTGCGTTACTCACGTGCCACCGTTAATACCATGAGAGCTGAGTGGGAATTTCGCAAAACTCGAGCAAACGTTCTCGTTGAGCTATGTCGTGAAGTTAATCTTAAATTTCCTCGCCGGTTAGCCATGCGTATGCCAACTGACACTCCACAGTTGTTACAAAGGGCATTACATCGTATCCGCGACGAGGTTAATCGCATGACCCAACGTTTGCAAAGGTCCGGACTAATGAAGACCACAAATGAGCGTGCTGAAGATGGGTTAATGGATGATGCACACCAGTACTACGCCTGGAGCATGGATGTTATGTATGAATCTGATATTGAGATGTCAGATAATGATGATAATGAATGAAATTGTTTGGATGAACGCCCAAATTATTTCTGTAATGCATGCGATTTGTAATGGTTATCCACGACTTATCAATGAAGGAAGATATTTCAATTGTTTTCGAATATTTCTTGTCATTCTACCTTTACTTTCTCTCTATTATTGTTATTTTCAAGAACGCTACTTGAACTAGACTTTCATGATTTCATGCATTATTGATGTGGAATATAATAATGATACTTAATGAAGTACATGTTCATATAATAAATAGTTGAAATACACGTTTAAGCTAGATGAACAACAAATATATATGTCTATATTTTGTTTGGCTATCATTGGTTTGTACTTGAAAAGAAGACAGTGAATGCAATCATTTAGAAGAGTGAAAGAAAAGGGAAAACAAAATTATGTGTTTGTTTAGATAAGCTTTTTGTTTCCTTTTTATTCATATTTCTCCCTACAACTATCCATTATGCAATGTTTACATTTTTTTTCCAGATTGTTTTTGTATAAAATTTGTACTAACCTGTAGCAACACAAGTGGTCCTCTAATCTCGCTCAATAATAAAATCCTACTAATTATTATCTTTTTTCTCCTGTTTTCGTTTTCATTTTTATGGAAATCATCAAAACAAGTAAGAATAAAAAATTGTAAAATTATATTTTTTGAATAAATAAGTATGACACATTTACATTATCTGTACAAGTTTGATATACAAAAACCATAACAAAAACTATAAATAAAATAAACTATACACTCCACATCACACCCGCTAATGCCCTAACCTGCCCCCAGTCCCACAACCCCGACCGTGGACCTCCCTCATCGGTCTCCTGCGGTAGACTCTCTGAATATCCGGCTCCCCCAATCGTAAATGCGTATCCTGTGGAGCCTGTGACTGTGACCCCCCATCTACTGCATGTGCTGTCCTTGATCCTGTCTATGGCGGAAGATCAGATACTACTGTGAGCTGTGAAACTCCATCATCTGGTGCAACTGTATCACGATCTACAGCTGGAGCTCGACCTCTGCCTCTACCCGCACCGCGACCTCTGCCACGACCAAAACCTCGGCCTCTCCCGCGCGCTCTAGGGGGGGCTCAATATGGCCCTCAGCGTCAATGTGGGAGATGTCAGTGACAACTGCATCATGTGTACTCATGGTCGCGGTCGAACTGTCTGGTGGTAGTAACTGGGTGGGTGGGGTAACAACGTTATGCATGTATCAGGGCGGTGTCCAATCAAGGTCAGGCGCATAAGGTATGCGATATCTGCGTGAAATGCGTCAGAATCTCTGAGATATGTATGGGGTAGTATGTGGTGGGGTGACTGATGTCGAAGGAGCTGATGTGGCAATGAAGTGGAAAACCGGCGTGGATGGCGATGTGTGCAGCATTTGTTGAAGTGTGTACACCGTAGTGGCCGAAATGCAAACGATCTCCTCAATGGGCAAGCTGGAATGCCTGGTACAATAACTTCCGGATCTCTGCAACGGCCTACAAGGCATGCTGTCCATCACCTCTCAAATGGGCATCCTCAGCCAAGTGAAACGACCTCCCAGCTCCAGCCACCTGAACAAACATTCAGACGTATTATTAGGCTACAGTTGACTGAAAGTAAATCAAGTGTGATTTTAATAATTATCTGACACATAATATGATACTCACCAATGCCTCAAGATAAGGGCCAACTTCCCGATATCCAGACTCAGACACGTGGCTCGGATTCCCGACTAGTAGGTGTGTATGTCGCCGATACCACAACATGTAAGGGTCGGAAGAGGAGATAACCTCATCGCTGTAGTCAGCCTGTACAATACTGTCCCGGTGGGCATCCTACAACTGTACATATCGCATATAAAACAGATGCCAGTCGATTGCCCATTTCGGCAGCCTATCGGTGGCGTGCAATCGCCACTTAGTGTCGAACCGATCCGGCGCGGCAAACCAAGCAGCCGGAGGACACGATGGGGGAGATGCCACTCAACCACGTCAAAACAAATTAGTGGCACTCTCGCCATTCATATCTCCTAACCCAGTCGGCAGTAGTCGGGAAGCGTACTGAGGATCCCAGCGTAAGGCTGCCAGATAAACTACAATGACGACAAATAAATTAAATTTTGCTCGTGAACTCAAAACATATATAATGAAGAAGACAACTAAAACGCAATCAAAAAATTTCATACCTCGCCCTCGATCATCCAGTCCAGCTGGTCTCTATAAACTACCACTACGTGGGTCGATACGACCTCGTGGCCCATGTCAACCCTCCACCGGCTACCTCGCGGTCCGGTGGGCAACTGCATGTCCCCCTCACCCATAGGAAGCTCACCAGGACCAACCAGTTGCCGCCTAGACGGGGCAATGCGAATCAATCTCTCCCATGCGCGAATCAATCTCTCCCATGCCCAAATCTGCAATAGTTTGAACACAATTACAATATTGATATATGGCATACATTATGAATTGACATGTAATAAAATTGTTAATAATCTATAGCAACACAAGTGGTCCTCCAATCTCCCTCGTATCCACCTGAGCTGCTCGACATAGCATCCTATACAACCATGCCAGAGCCGCACTACCCCAGCTGTACTGCCCAATCTCCTCAATGTCTCTCAGCAATGGCAAGTACACCAGCTTGAATAGGTTCTGTGACTTATCAAGGAGAAGTACCCTCTCAATAAGCCACATAATATATGCTCGGGTATGCTGCTGTACCAACTCATTTGGAGCATGATCTGGAAGATGAGCAAAGTGCTCGGCCAGTCACCTCACCCTCACTCTACCTGCTTCTAAATCTGCTGGTGTAGGCGTTACTCCCAATAGCTCAGCACATAGGGCTATCCACTGCGCCGTCGTGACAGATGGGTCAACTCCAGTAACTGCTCGGCCATCAATCCGAAGACCATATAGGATGGATACGTCCTATAACGTGACGGTGGCCTCCCCGATCGGGAAATGGAATGTATGAGTCTCTGTGCGCCACCTCTCGACGTGAGCAGTGATGAGTGCGTGGTCCAGTCAAATGTGCCTGATACGATACACACCATAGAATCTTGCGCGTAATAGATACTGCAATACTCTATGGTCCAACGGATGCTCCCACAGTCCAGAATCTACCCGACGGCATGTCAACACGGTGTGTGCCTCCTCCTGCACAACAGAATGACCAGTTTAAATAATAACATTATCACGAAATATACAACAGAATGCAATGTATTTTAATTGTAGACGTAAAGTCCAACAAACGTTATTGCATACCGGACGGTCCCACATACTGTCAGCCCGATGTGCCTGTTTGAATAGTGGAACCTCCTCAGGTAAATGTGCCATGAAGCCTGTACAACTGAAATATTAAATCATCCATATCAAAATCTCATTTAATCATAACATAATAACAGAGAAAATTGTAATTATTGATTTTGTACTTAACAACGTAAAATATAATTAAGTAAATGTTATGTGTTCGAGAAAAGACAAATTTATGTACCACTTGCAAGGAAGCAATTCGAAATTAATGATTACATTTATGGCATATTTGACAAAACTTAAATATTGATTTTGTAATTCTAAAAATTTGAATAAATTATAAATTTTGCAAAATACATATAAAATTTTGTAATTGTGAACAATGACTGCAGCATTCCAATTTTTAAAATTTTAATTTATAATACGTTAGTTTTGTTCAAATTTGTAAATTTTTTAAATTATAAAATGTGAACAATAATTGCAGCATTCGATATTAAAGTTAATCAAAAATATGAAATTTTGAAATGGTAAAAGAACTACGTGATTAAGTATAGAATCTTGTAATACACATTTCGAATCAAGTACACGGTGAAAAACTAGTTCACAGTTTCAATAAATTATACAAGTTTGAATAAATTATACACATTTTCAATTTTGCATTACATAGCTTTTTAATCAAGTACACATTTTGTAATACACATTTTAAATGTACGACCCCGTTTATAAATAAAGAATTTAAAAATACATAATTAAATGATCTATTATAAATAAATAATTTAAAATTGATATATTACAACATGTAAGTATTACATAGTCTTCATCGACCAAGTCGCGCCGGACATGTTCGCCTGTCATGACCTGTCTGGTGGCACTCATTGCAACGAGCTGTCAAACGCATGTCTGATATATCTATCTCATTGAATCTGAGCCATAGATGTACGACCGTTTTACTTCTCGCAGACGGTTCATTAGGCATTAAGGTCCACTGGATCATCCCAATAATCTTGATGCGGTATTGGATTGAATTTAGTTTCCCAAACCTTCATATATCTGAAGCCTATATCTTTGGATCGACGTCTTTGGAATGGATTGTCACCGCATTCAGACATTACAGCGAGCATATGGGAACATGAATAGTGTCTTATCTCATATTTCCCACAACTGCACGTGGGTTGATTCATCCACACAATCTGTCTATTGCGACCTCGTCCACGGCGAAAAGATGTTTGCACCTCAAATAAGACAATATTGATACAAACTAATCAAGTTCATATTTTTAGGTGTAATTAACTCAACAACATAATAATAACAACTTTTTCACATTACAAACTAACCTGTCATACGATATCAACTGGAAAGTATTTCCCTTTGCGATACCCTCTTCGATAGTTTTTTGCATCTCTTTAGGGTATTGGAACTCATTGCGTACATCCGTTTCATCTTGGGCTCCCATCTCGTCAAAATATTTGACGAGCCGTCGAAGTGTAAATTCAACCATTGCTGAGATAGGTAAGTTCCTTGCACCTTTCAAGACGCTGTTGAAGCACTCTGCATCATTACTGGTCAATACCCCCCAGCGATATCCACCGTCATATGCAAGGGCCCAGTCCTCAAGATTCATTTTGTAGACCCAATTGATGGCTTCTTGGTAAATAGCATGTATCTGATCTAAGTAATCATTACACTTTCATCGTTGATCAGCACTCCCTGCTTTCCACAGAAGTTGTTTGAGCTCCTTATTTCTGAAATGTGTGTTAAAGTTACTGCAAACATGTCGAAGGCAATGCCGATGATATCCAACAAATTGGAGTGCGGGATTCAGCCAATGCCGTCTCACAACAGCTAAAATACTCTCAGCTCGATTAGATATCAAAGTCACTCCTTGTCAGTCCATGACAATATGTTCCTTGATATTTTGAATGAAGAACGACCAAGATTCCAAACTCTCCTTATCGACAACAGCGAATGCAAGCGGTAATATTTTGCTATTGGCAGTGACAATCGTTGCTACAAGCAACACACCAGTGTATTTACCGTATAAGAATGTACCATCTATAGTTATAACTGGCCTACAATATCTAAAGCCATCGATGATGGGTTTGAAAGACCAGAACACAAAGTGGAAGACTGGCATAATGGTTGTATGCCCGGTATATCTGTGCTTCCATGTCACGATGGTGCCAGGATTCGATGTCTGTAATGCATGCATGAATTTAGGCAATTGCCTATATGATTCATCCCAATCACCAAATACCATTTTTATTGCCTTTGCCCTTGCATGCCACGCCTTCTTGTACAATATACTATAGTTCATGGTTTTTTTTATATCTTCGATGACATTCTTAATTGGCATATCAGGTTCATTCTGCATACGACAATCAAATGAGTTGGATCACGATTTTTGTGAACACTATAAACAAACAAATATGTATATATATGTAAACATTTATTTTTTATACTAACCACAACTTGTCCCAAAATATGAGAAGCAATGTAACTGGAGCTAATATTAGTGTGGTCCTTGTTCATTCGTGGGTATAAACAATGGTGAGGACCCCTATACTGCTTTATTTCAAAAAGGCCATGTTTCCTACTAAGAGATGCACGTAACCACCAACTGCAATCGTGCTTGCAAGCAGACACCCAAAGGTCTCGCTTGGAGGTTACGACCTTATACTCTCAATTATTTGTTGCATGGTACAATTTCACAGCATGTAGAAGTTGCTTCTTATCAACAAAAACCATTCCTCTGTCCAACTCTGGATTTTCAGCGTTCCAGATCTGGTTACGGAGAACGACATCACGGGTACTAATGTCAAAATCACCATCTATGTGAATGTTGTCATAAAAAGGGATTTCAACTCTAGGTGGAATGGGGGCATTTTCAGGGTCAATGGGAGCCTGGGCATCATATTCTTCATTATCATCATCATCTGATCCGCCTAATAAATTTTCTTCATCACACATTTCATTGTCATCATCGTTTAGGGCGACATCAGGACCGTACATGTCCCTGTCGAAGCGCACCTCGTTCCTTTGTTACCATATTACCGAACTTCAAGGAGTGGTATGATGGCTGCATGTGGGCACATCTTGTGTGTTACTGTCAAATTCATAACCATATCCACCACGTGAACTTGATTCTACACCATGGCCCTGAAATGATTGTTGTGTGTAGCCCAGTGGATAACATTGATCTGATTCATATATAGGAGACTAAAACGCTGTTGTGTCAATCCCATGCGTCAGCAATGTAGTGAACGGACGAGAATCCATATGTGTCATGTTCGGGATATTGTGTACAATCTCTTTATCAATGTAGATTTCCAAACAATTTGGTGGTTGAAAACTTGCATCGATACTTAATACGGTGTTCAACGCCTCATCGTCATTGATCGGTAATATCTTGTATTTGCTGTGTGCTTGCCATTGGCGATAAGGATATCTATATTTGAAGGTCAATCGGACACTTTCCCTGTAACTTGCCACCTTTGATGTAAACATCTCCTCCAAATTGCTAAGCGTGGTGCTAATTTGCACCGCATATATCCCTTTCGGCTCAGCATCATATGATACGCCTTCATCGGGATCCCGAATTATGTTTCCCCTCCAGTAGAAAATAATTGGAGCAGTCTCCATATACTTCCTTCAATTAAGACAAAAAACATTAAAATAGCAACAATATACTTGTATCTCCTTGTACTTGTAAATGAATTATATGAATTTTAACTCATTCAATTACAATTACTTGTGACGCAAAAACATCTTACAACACATACAAAATTAACATCATGCTTTTTTGTTATGCTTTTTACATAAACTTATAAGTGTAAGTTGTTAATCTTGTTACTTTGAGTGTAGGTAAACTTATGAGTGTAAGAAAATCCAACAATCTTATGAGGTAGGTAAACTTATGAGTGTAGGTAAACCTAACTTTACATCAAAGTAACAATATTTCTAATTTACCTAAATTTCACATCATGACATAAATTATGAGTGTAGGTTGTGACTTTATATAAATTATAAAGTGTTGGTAAACTTGATTTATACATAAAGAAAATTTATTTATACATATTCGTGACCACGCTTGTAAGTAAAATATGTAAAACGTTTTTGAAAACACATTTTTAACAACAATTGAAAACCAGCACTCACTCTTCTTTGTCACAGACACTGACACTCACTCTCTGACAGACACATCCACAACACTTACACGCACATGAAACATATATAATTTTTAATATATATAAATTTTATTTTATAAAATTCAGAACAATTAATTTTTTTTTAATTTAATTTTTCTTTTGAAATAATTTATTTTTCCAATTATTTATATATTTTTTCCAATGAATTTTTTTTTTTCAAAGGTGGGGGAATAAACCTCAGGGGTGTTAGCATAATTTCAGTGTAATAACTGTCGTAAATATAAACCTCAGGGGTGTCATAAATATAAACCTGTGGGATTTTTAACAATCACAATCACTCTTTAAAAAAATTTAATAAGAAAACGAAAGAAGGCCTACACCGGGCCATTTCCCAAAATAAGTGAAAATACTAATTCAATTCCCAAACTAAGCCTAGTTTTGAAAGAATTACCAAAATAAGCTAAGCCTAGTGTTATAAACCACGATTTTATCCCCAAAAAAAAAAAAAAAAGAAGACTTATGTACTGAAAATTTTTTTAATACATATTTTAATATATATTTTAAGAAAACGAAAGAAGGCCTACACCGGGCCATGGTACATTTTAATATATATTTTTTGAGTACATAAGTCTTTTTTTTTTTTTTGGGATAAAATCGTGGTTTACAACAGCGAGTTAAGTAGAAATTTTTTTTTTGATAAAATCGTGGTTTATAACAGCGAGTTCAGAAGAAATTTTTTTTTAATTAAAAGCGCGGTTTGTAACCGCGATTTCTTAATCAAAATCGCGTTTTGTAACCACGATTTTAAGACTTCCCATATTTCACGAGGGACAGGCCCATAAATGTTGAAATCATGGTTGTGAACCGCGATTTAGTATTTTGACTTATTTTGGAAAATGGCCCGGCCTACACCTTCTTTAGGGAAAGTGGGTAATAAAGGAGAGGAGAGAGACTGAGGTAATTAGATTTAGATTTAGAGATTGCAATTTGGAGAAAGTGCAATTTATCTTGAGAAGATTTTTTTTTATTAAAAATATAAAAAATGATACATATTCTTAAAAAAATACAACTTTATAACTCTCAATCACCTGTGATTGGTCCAGGAAGGAAATAAAAACAATAAAAATATATGATTGATTTTCATCATTTTGGGAGTCATGAAGGTTCCTAATTTTGGGGGTTCCTAAAATTTATTTGGGTTAATAATGAATTGGTGTTTCATTTGAGTTTTATGTCTTCATTTATGAATTTTTCTTCTTCCTGTGAATTCATTACCTACTCTTTGAAAAGAAAAGAAAAAACAAAAAACAAAAAAACAATAAATTTGAATACATTCCTCTCTAATTTTGATTTATATTTTAATCTCATCATTAATTGTATCGTGACTTCAAGCACGGGCATACGCTAGTATATATATATATTTGTTCCTGGCGAAAATGACGAGAAAACTTCCATAACAATTTCTTATCACAAATTTTGTTCCTTACTTTTCAATTTTTTATTCTTACTTAAAAATTTGAAATTTACAACAAAAATATTTTTGTTACTTTATTAATTTTAAGTTATTACGACTCCACATCACCTAATTAATAATAATTTTTACAACCAAATTAACGTTTCTCTTTCTTATGAAATTAATTAACAACATTAATATTATTGTAAATATTTAGCTACATAGGACTAAGGTAATTTATTAGACTGACAATAAAATGGAATGGCATGATTATTCCTTAAATATGTTTTGATTCAAAGAAAAATTTGTGGACAGTGAAAGTGAAAGTGGAAAAAAAAAAATAATAATTTAAAAATTTTGAAAGAAAGGGATAGAAAATTTTGAAATTTTAACTATAGGTAATTAGATTTTCTTGTGTTTTGCCATTTTTTTTCCAATAAATTATAAAGTTCATTACAATATTAATATACAAGAAAATTATTATTATTATCATTATTTATTGATTATGTAAAAATTATTTGTTCCTAAAAAAAATTATATAACATTATTAAAAAAATTTAACTTATCATAAATTTCTTAAACCCTACTTTTTGAAACAATAACCCTCATTTCTGATTTCACAATTTAAAACCGTTAATTGAAAAATGATTTCACATTCATCAATTCAAAACCCTAATTCAAAACCAAAACCCTCATTTTTTATTTCACATTCAATAGAAAACCATAACCATCATTTTCTCATTTCAAACATAATATTTAAATTTTCCTAAACAGATTCAACATTCAACAGATTTCACATTCAACAGATGTCACATTGAACATAAATCTGATTTCACATTCAATACAAATCTGATTTCACATTTAACAGATTTCACAATTAGAAACAGATTTAAGATAAATATAAATCATTCAACATTCACACTCAACAGATTTCTAAACAGATTTCACAAATATAAACCCTAACCCTAACCCTAATTTAAGATTTAAGATTTCACATTCAACAGATTATCTATAATTAAAATTATACAAATTATCTATAATTAAACACATTCAACAAATTATCTATAGCAAAAGATTTCAAATTCAACAGATTATCTATAATTAAAATTCAACAAATTTCTATAATTAAACACATTCAACAAATTCAACAAATTATCTATAATTAAAATTCAACACATTCAACATTCACATTCAACAAATTATCTATAGTTAAAATTTCACAAATATAAACCTAACTCTAATTAATTATTTCTGATTTCACAACATTTTATTCACAAATAGAAACCCTAATCCTAACCCCACATTCATGAACCCTAACCCTAATTTATTCACATTTTATTCACAAACATAAACCCTAACCCTAACCCCACCTAATTTATTCACATTTTATTCACAAATATAAACCCTAACCCTAACCCCACATTCATGAACCCTAACCATAATTTATTCACATTTTCACAAACACAAATATATTCACAAATGTAAACCCTAACCCTAATTTTTTCGCATTAAAGTAGATGATAGAAGCCATACCAATGAGATAGAGACGGTACTGAAGCAGAGGTAGCTCGACAGAGAGAGAGTAGGGAGCACAGAGACAGAAAGAGAGGAGTAAGAGCGAGAGAGAGACAGAAGCAGAGGGAGCTCGAGAGAGAGAGAGAGAGAGCAGGGAGCACAGAGAGAGAGAGATAGGAGTAAGAGCGAGAGAGAGACAGTAGAGGGAGTTCGAGAGAGACAGAGGAGTAAGCGTGAATGCAAAACACAGGGCTGGGGAGGTTATATACAAGTATTAAAATCGTGGTTGTGAACCACGATTTCACTTAATGGATTCGCCAAAACTCGTGGTTCAAAAGAGTGAGTTATAAAATCGTTGTTATAAACAGCGAGTTCAAAAGAAATTTTTTTTTTATGAAAGCGGGGTTATGAATAGCGAATTCAAACCAAAATTTTTTTGCGTTGAACTCGTGCTTTGTAACAGCGAGTTCAAAATTTTAATTAAATTTGCGTTTTATAACCGCGATTTATTAATCAAAATCGCTTTTCGTAATCACGATTTTAAGAATGCCAAACTTTCACACGAGACAGGCGGAAAAATGTTGAAATCGCGATTGTGAACTGCGAGTTAGCTTATTTTGGGAATTCTTTGAAAACTAGGCTTAGTTTGGGAATTCTTTTACTATTTTAGCTTATTTATGGAAATGCCCCATTAAACTCACATGCACGCGCGCGCACACACACATATATATGTATCTATACTATATATTAAGCAAAATGGGGTTTTTAACCCCCAACGCCTGTAAGAGCTTCAATATCCCAATTTGAAATTTCTAAATTTCTTATAAAAAAAAAAAAACTCAGCATTTATTAATTTGGTCAAAATCTCTTGATCAACATTTATTAATTTTTTTCAATCCACATGTCTTTCCACATACCTACATTTATTGATTTGGTCAAAATTCACTGATCAACATTTAAAATCCCCTTATACAAATAATTATAGATACAATCCGTGTATAGTTATTGCAGTACCCTTTTCAACTTCTCCCATACACTATGGTTAGTTATAAGATTGTTAAATTATTTTTATAAAAAATCTTAAAAAACATAATTTATATATTAAAAAAAATCTAAAATAAATATAAATATTTATAATTATCACGTGCATAGCACGAGTGATAGGCTAGTAATTTGTAGATTGCAAAGTAAATTTGAGCTAAATGGCATGTTTACGAGCTTCAATAAACATAATTTGTCTCTAATTAAGCCTCTTACATAAACAAAGGTAAAAAATGCCCATAAAAATTAATGCATGTCCTTCACACCCCAGGTAAATAAAACTAACGGACTTTATGGATGAAGAAAATTTATGTTGGACTTCAAGCAATACACGCTTTCTACTAGGAACTTTTAACCAAATTTCCCTTTTTGGTTTTGTTAACTTAAATTTTAATTTTTTGATTTGTTTTTAATCTAAATAAGTAGTCTATTTCTGTTAGGTAAAATCGACAAAAAAAAAAAAAAATAGTATTTAAGTCATTAAATTTGGTAGGACTTATAAGTTGACTTTTTTTATTTATTATGAAAGAACGTGTAAAAAAAAATAAATAGAAAGATGATATGATAAAAATGTGTTAATTTGATTACATGATTTAGCATTTAAAACTGAATGTATTAAGTGATAATTAGTTAAGTCCGTTTGATAATTATAATTGATATCACTTCAAAATTTAAGTGCCTCTTAAAATGTAGGATAAAATTTTTAAAAAATTAAGGTATGAAACTTATTTAATTCGGACTGAATTTATAAATACTAAATATAAGTATCAATATATACCATTATAAATTTACCACCACTATCACTATTACCATCGCTACTAACACTACCACCACCATCACCATCGTTATCGCTACCACTACCGCTACCGTTACCGTTACTGTTACTGCTACCACCACTACTACAACAATTACCGCCACCGCCACCGCCGCTACTACTACCACTAACACTACCACTACCATCACAACCACTACCATCATGCCACCGCCGGCGCTGCCTCCACCACCACCAACATTACTACCACCACCTTCATCACAATTGTCATTATTGTCATAAGTACTATTATCATTTTACCACCACCACCACCACCACCATGCGACCGCCGCTACCACCACCACTATTACTATTATGCTGTCACCACCATTACCACCACAATCACAATATAAAAATTAAAATATACAATTTTAAATTTAATCTTATACATATCAAATAATTTATTTTTAATTCAACATTTAATTTTATGTCAAATAGATTTTCAGCTTAAAAAATTCAGCATTTAGTTTTTAGTATTTAATTTTTAATCTCCAGTTTTTAACTTTATCAAACAACACCCTAATAAGCAACTTATTTCTGTTGGACAATTTTCACTATATTCGAAGAATGGATTAAAGAAAATAAGAGAGATTGTTTGATTACAAAAATCAAAACAGTCAACAAAAAAAAATTAAGAAAAAAAGATTTGTAGTTTGTTACAAGACAAAACCAGAATCTAAAAAGGAAAAATAATTAAAACAAAAAAGTATACTAATTACTTATCTTATTATTGTTTTGAACGAAATTATGATCAAATACAGTGTTTAACACTGTGTCCTTAAGATAGATTTGACCTCTCCACGGTGCTTTCATATTGCGAACGTCAATCTCCCAAGATAAAATGATCAACAACAAATAGTAGCAGCACTACAAACTATTCGCACAACGAACACACTTTGTGTTTACACTCTTTCTCACAAAAAAAAATAATGTATCAAAATGCAAAGAGCAGTAGCAAAATTTGGAACGAAAAAAAATTAAGTGAAAATCCAAATAAGGGACTTGTCTATTTATAGGTGTGAAGGTGGCTTTTCATATTTGAATGAACAGGAAACAAACTTGTTTGGGTTTGAAATGAATAGATATGAAGTCTGTACAGAAATGTGCAAGCCAAAATTGAATTTTTCTCCAACCGAAATTTGAAACAAAACCGAACAAATTTTTATTTTTTCAAAAAATAAAAATAAATTCAAATGTTTTTGGCCCAAAAAGAATTAGTATTAGGCCGGACAAGCCCAACCCAACCGATCGACCGGACAGACGGACGGCAGCGGCAGCGAAGCGCACACGTGTGTTTATTTTGGGTTCAATGGATGTAGCCCAATTTACCCATAACTTTCCCCTCTATAAAACTCGAGTGCCCCTTAGGGCCTACCCCAAGTTCCAAACCCAAGCCTTATAAACCTACTCAAAGTTTGCCCACCAAACTAATGTGGGACAAACCTTAACTCAAACCTTAATGGAAATTTCACAAAAAATACCATTTTCATGGAGCTCATTTTGGCTTCAATTTTCCATTCACCCGATAATGGTTTTGAACAATCAAATATACTACGTGAATCACAACGCGGCAAAGAACGCGTTACCACTTAGACCTGCCAACTTTGGCATATGGGTCTCACTTAAAAATTACACCAAAGTTTAGTAAAAATCTGTTTTTTCCAAAACCATTTCTAACAATCCCCCACATGAATATGGAATTTGATTACAACGGAAATGCAACAATATACAGAATTTGTCAAAAAAGTATAAATTGAAAATATCTTGTATTAGAACAGGTAGCTTTTGGCCTTGAACCTTCTCTAGTGATATTCTATCGGACTTACTAGCTAACCAATAGATGCAACACCTCAGATTTTTCAGCCGTTTGTGTAAGCCAAGACAATAGATTTCACACAAAATATCTTTTGACACATTGTGGTTCTTACGGTTGTGTTTATTTTGGCCTTGAACACTCTTGGTTATTTATGAGTGCTTCTAGAGAATTTAGCCTCTTCATTCTCATAGAACTGGCCCCAGTTCGACACTCATATAGGTGATTCTTATTGTGAGTATCTCTTATACTCGTTTTGATTTTTATGCCTAAATCAAGATATAAGTAATCATTAAAAGCAAAGCTTATTCTTAAACCCCTGAATACAACACATGTTGCAGATATCACTCTCACCATAGGAATGGGTAGCGAATTTTAATCCCTTGGTGATTTCTGGCGAGCCACACATAACTTAGTTATCCCTTTGAACTTAGTTCTTGGGATCTCCAGTCATTTAAGTAAGGTTACCATTATGATGACTCTTATGTAATAGGCTTTAATCCTATTCCATTCGATGAACTATACACTTGCTCTTTTGCCAAACCTTTTGTTAACGGATCCGCAATATTCTCTTTAGGTTTTTTATAATTTGTTGAGATTATTCCATTTGAGAGCAATTTCCTTACAGTATTATGTTGACGACGAATGTGTCGTGACTTACCATTATATATATGACTCTATGCCCTGCTTATTGCAAATTGACTATCACAATGAATGCAAATAGTTGGCACAAGGTTTGGCCACATTGGAATGTCTTTTAATAAATGGCAAAGTCATTCTGCTTCTTCTCCCGCTTTGTCTAAAGCAATACACTGAGATTCCATTGTGGATCGTGCGATGTACTTTTGTTTCGTGGATTTTCAAGAAACAGCAGCGCCTCCCAGAGTAAAGATATATCCACTAGTAGATTTTGAATCTTTAGTATCCGATATCCAATTTGCATCACAATAGCTTTCGAGTACTGCTGGATATCGAATAAAGTTTAAGCCATGATCATGGGTAAATCTTAGATATCTAAGAACCCGAATGATCACTTTCCAATAGTCTTCTCCTGGGTTACTAGTGTACTTATTTAATTTACTGACAGCATAAGCTATATCAGGACGAGTGCAATTTATTAGGTACATTAGGCTTCCAATGATTTGGGAGTATTTTAGCTGAGACACCGTATCACTTTTATTTTTCAAAAAATAAAGACTGATGTCTACAGGTGTTCTTGCTACATTCATATCATCCTTAATATATTTATCAAGAATTTCCTCAATATAATGAGATCGAGATAATGCATACCTATCAGATGTTTTAGTAATTTTCATTTCTAATATAACATCTGCGACTCCTATATCTTTCATGTCAAATCTTTTGTTCAGCATCTGCTTAGTTGATTTGATCATGTTTTGACTACTTCCTATAATAAGCATGTCATCCACATAAAGACAAACGATGACATAACCTTTGTCAGTGTTTTTAACATAGACGCACTTGTCGCATTCATTTATCTTAAACCCATTAGTAAGGGTAGCATGATCAAATTTTTCATGCCATAACCTTCTTTTCTAGCCCTGGCGCTATAACCCCTTCAGGTTGCTCCATATAGATCTCTTCATTTAGATCACCATTTAAGAAAGTTGTCTTAACATCCATTTGATGTATTTCTAAATTATACAATGTTGTTATAACAATAAGCATGAGGATGGATGTTATTCTTGTCACAGGGAAATGTGTGTCAAAATAGTCGAAACCTTCCTTTTGTTTGTAACCTTTTACCACAAGTCTTTATACTTGTCTATTGAACCATCTGCTTTCATTTTTCTCTTGAATATCCATTTGTATCCAAGAGGTTTAGAACCAAGAGGAAGATCCACCAATTCCCAAGTATGATTTTGTATAATGGATTCAATTTCATTATTAACAGTCTCTTTCCACAAAGGTGCTTCAGGACCTGTCATTGCTTCCTTAAAGTTTTGAAGTTCATTTTCTAACAAGTATGTCAGAAAATCTGGACCAAAGGATTTTGATGTTCTCGCTCTCTTACTTCGTCTTGGTTCATCATCAGTTAAATCATGTTGGTTAAGGCCATTATTAGTCTTTTGCATTTGATTGTCATTAGTCTCTTGACTTTGTGTACAATCATAAGTTCTTTTTTGTGAACTTAATTCCTATCATTTCTTGTAAGGAAAAATATGTTCAAAAAACGCAGGATTCCTTGACTCTATAATAGTGTTCACATGTATATCAGGTATTTCTGATTTATAAGTCAGAAACCGATATGCATTACTATTCTGAGCATAACCAATAAACACACAATCCACTGTTTTGGTCCTATCTTAGTCTTTTTTGGAACAGGAATTTCAACCTTTGCCAAACACCCCCATACTTTTAAGCATTTGTAGGAAGGTGGTCGACCTTTTCACATATCATAAGAAGTGCTGTTAGTTTTCTTGTGGGGTATTTTGTTAAGAACATAATTAGCAGACAATATTGCTTCCCTCCACTAAGTTCTACGGTAAGCCTGAACTTAGTAACATAGCATTCATCATTTCTTTAAGGGTTCTATTCTTCCTTTTAGTAATTCCATTTTGCTGTGGAAAATAAAGTGTTGTAGTTTGGTGAATAATGTCATGTTGTGTACAAAATTCATTTAAAGGTGCATCATATTCACTACCCCTATCACTTCTAATCATTTTAATAGTTTTACCAAGTTGATTTTCAACTTCAGTTTTGTAGAGTATAAACATTTCCAAGGCTTCATCTTTACTTCTAAGTAAATATACATAACAATATCTTGTGCAATCATCGATAAATGTTATGAAATATTTTTTGTCTCCTCTAGTTTGAACAAATTTAAGATCACATACATCAATATGAATTAATTCTAGAGGTTTAGTTTTTCTTTCAACTGGTTTAAATGGAACCTTAGTTAGTTTCGCTTCTATACAAATCTCACATTTGTGATTAGGATCAATTTTAAACTTTGGTATATAATCCAAACCAATTAATCTATGCAAAGCATCAAAATTTACATGTCCTAATCTACTATGCCATAAGATTGACTCAAGAATATAAGTGAAAGATGTGTTATTCTTATTAATAGAAAGTTTTGGTACAATAGTTATTACATTCAACTTGAAGAGACCATCACTCATATATCCCTTACCAACATATATACCACTCTTTGTTAATACAAATTTATCAGACTCACATACAAGTCTAAAACCATTTTTACTTAACAAAGAACCAGAAACTAAATTCTTTCGGATGTCTGGTACATGCAGTATGTTGTTGAAAGTAAGTTCCTTCCCTTATGTCATCTTCAAGATCACCTTTTCTTGTCCAACCACAGTAGAAGTAAAAGAATTTTCCTTGAATAATTGTTCACCATTTGCAGCCTCATTATATGTGATGAACATCTTCTTGTCCGCGCAAATGTGACGAGTTGCTCCTGTGTCAACCCATCATTCCTTGGGATTTCCAACCAAATTAGCCTCAGACACCACAGTAGAGAGATTGATGTCATTTACCCCGTTAGAGATGTAATCTAGTTCTGTCACATTGGCTTGATTGGTAGTCTTCTTGCTTGCACTTCCACGATCCTTTTTAGGGGGTCGACAATCAGAGGTACGATGTTTAGTCTTGTCACAATTATAGTATTTACCTTTGAACTTTTTATTGACATTATTGTCGCCTTTTTTAGGACCATCTCTAACAAACTTCCCCTTTTTGTTATGTGGTTTGGGCACATTTTCAACCACATTAGTCTTGGCCTCAATGAAATTTTTACCATTCCTCTTTTCAGCCTTACGGTTATCTTCCTCAATTCTCAGTCTTACAATTAGTTTATCCATGGTCACCTCTTTGCGTTTATGTTTCAAATAATTTTTGAAATCTTTCCAAGCCGGTGGTAATTTTTCCACTAACGCAGCGACTTGGAAAGACTCGCTAAGAGACATACCTTCAACATGAATATAATGCAAAATTAATTGAAAACTTTGAACTTAAGAAATTACTGTTTGGGAGTTTACCATAACAAAGTCCAGAAATTTACCGACAACAAATTTCTTTGTACCGGCATCCTCTGTCTTGTATTTTTTCTCCAAAGAATCCCACAATTCTTTTGTTGTTTTCAGAGGGCTGTAAACATTATACAACATGTTGTCAAGGACATTAAGGATGTAGTTTCTGAACTAGAAAATCAAAATGTTTCCAAGCGTCTACAGCGGCAACAACTTACCGATCACTTTTATCCTCTTTAAGTACTGAAGCCTTTTCACGGAGAAACCGGGCCAGATTTAGAGTTGCAAGATAGAACAGCATTTTCTGCTGCCATCTTTTAAACTCGGTGCCATTAAACTTTTTTTGATTTTTTTTTCATGATTTATTGGAAAACATGGTTCTAGATAAGGACTGGAGTCGTTGTAACAATTAGAGTACCACTTTCAGTTGTAGTAGCCATAATATCTGATTAAAAAAATCAAAAAAAATCAAAACACAAATTAATCTTCTAGTTACTAAAACTAAAAAATAAATTATAATACAAAATAATTTTACTTTTCTAGTTATGAAAACCAGAAAAATAAAATACCACACAATAATTTTCTGTAACACTATTACACAAATTAATATTCTGAAATTGTTAATGACAAACAGTATATTACTACTATTTGTCAAAGAAAATAACAGTATATTACTGCTATTTATCAAATAGTATATGACTACTATTTGTATTTTCCAATCATAATATCACTTTGTAAAAGCACAGAAAATAAATGCAATGAAGACAAAAAATAATATGTCTTAAGATTGTTGGACAATCTTCATTGTATTCGAAGAATGGATTAAAGAAAATGAGAAAGACTGTTTGATTATAAAAATCAAAACAGCTTACAAAAATAAATTAAGAAAAACAGATTCGTATTTTGTTACGAAACAAAACCAGAATCTAAAAAGGAAAAATAATTAAAACAGAAAAGTATACTAATTACTTACCTTATTATTTTCTTGAACGAAATTATGATCAAGTCCAATGTTTTACACTACGTCTTTAAGACAGATTTGTTCTCTCTACGATACTTTCAGATTGTGGACGTCTATCTCTCAAGATAAAATGATCAACAACGAATAGTAGCAGTACTACAAACTATTCGCACAACAAATACATTTTGTGTTTAAACTCTTTCTTACAGGAAAAATAATGCAGCAAAGCAGAGAGCAGTAGCAAAATTTGAAACAAAAAAAAAAAGTGAAAATCCAAATGAGGGAATTGTCTATTTTTAGGTGCAAATGTGGCTTTTCAAATTTGAATGAAGAGGTAGCAAACCTGTTCGGCACTGTTTGAACAGATAAGAAACTGTTTGGGTTTGAAATGAACAGATATGAACCTATTCAGACAGATTGAAATATGTACAGAAAGGTGCAAGCCAAAATTGAATTTTTTTCCAAAAACAAAATCGGACAGATTTTTATTTTTCCAAAAAATAAAAATAAATTCAAATATTTTTGGCTAAAAATAATTAGTATTGGGCCAGACAAGCCCAACCCAACCCAATCGGACAGCAACGGCGGCACGTACGTGTTTATTTTGGGTCCAATGGGTCTAACCCATAACCTCTCTACCCCAAGTTCCAAACCCAAGCCTTATAAACCCACTCAAAGTTTGCCCACCAAACCAATGTGGGACAAACCTTAACCCAAACCTTAATGGAAATTTCACCAAAAACACCATTTCCATGGAGCTCACTTCACCTGATAATAGTTTTGAGTAACTAAATATACTACGTGAATCACAATACGGCATAGGACGCATTACCACTTAGACCCGCCAACTTTGGCATATGGGTCCCACCTAAAAACTAGACCAAAGTTTAGGAAAAATCTGTTTTTTCTAAAACCATTTCTAACAATTTCTTGTCCCCAAAATAGCTGATGTGTACATAAAATGTCTAAAATAAAAATGGCTCATTTGGCAACATCATAAATAAGCTTCTTATTGGCTTGTTAACTTATTTGGGTCAATCTCTTTACATTTTCGCATATCTTTCGCAATAAACAAAAAAAGTCAGCTTATAAGCCATACCCAAAATAATTTTTATATATATTTTGTAATTTTTCCAAAAGTATTTTGTAAGGATTAGGCTAATCTCAAATTCACATATCAACATGAGATAACTTTATGAGCCTATAAGACCAACTACGTATCCTGTTTCAATGATCCAAATAATTCATTTCGTAAGACATTCAATATATATAGGGGTGTAAATTTGGCACACTAGCTCACGTCCACCCAAAGCCCGCTCGCAGCCCAAGCCTAAGCCCAGCTCGAGACCTTGGGGCTGGGTTGTCTGTTTTGAAGCTCGCCACACCAAGTCCAGCCTGAGCCCGGTTGGTGGCCCGGACTGATTGGCTTGAAATAAAAATTATTTTTAATTTAATTAATAAAATTTTGTAATATTTTATTTCATTTTCAAATAAAAATTATTCATTAAATGTTAACTATTTGATTTAATGATTATAATATTTCATTTCATTTTCATATATATATATATAATTATTCATTTCATTTCAAAAAATTTTTTTTTTTGGGGAAAGACTATGTGCACACTTTATAACTAAATATGAAAATTACATAATTTTATTCTTTTTAAGTCATAACTAAAAAACATAAGTCGTGCATAACTAAATATCAAACATAATCAAATATCTCATTAATCATAACTAAAATATTATAGTATAATTTTTCTTTTATTTTTATCCCTCATAAATAATTTATATGTATAATATATCTATCAATTATTTTTCATAAAAAAAGCCCGCTGCCTTAGCCCAAGCTCAGGCCCAGGCCCTATTTTGAGTTTGCTTGGGCCTAGTTTTTTGCCACAGGCCCGGCCTCTCCTAGCCCGAATTTTGCAGGAGCTCGCACAGCTCAATAGTGGGCTAGGCCGGGCTAAATTTACACCCCTAAATGTGTATTATCTATGGAAAAAAAAATTTAATTCAATCCGTTAACCTTAGCATTTTTATTTTATCGTGTTTATCTCTAAAAAAAAATGCATTGTTTATCTTCAAAAATATATTTATCTTTCATTTTTTAAGAAATAAATGCGATAAATAAAAATATCACGATTATCAGATTGAACTAACTTTTTTCATCAAAGAAGCTCAACCCTTATAGAATAGGACACCGGGTCTATAAATCCAATTTGTATTTTCTTTATCCAAATGTCCACGCTCTAAACTACTTTATCCATAATAACAAATTTCTATAAAATGACTAAACTATCTACATATATATATATAATTTCCCAAACAAACCCTAACCAAAACCGTAGTTCTCTCTCTCTTATCACTCTATCTCCCTCATTGTGGGGAAAAAGAGAAAGAGAAAGTGTTTGAACACAAAAAATTGAACAGATTTCAACATAGAGGACTTTTGAACATATAAGAATTTCAACAGATAGATTTTTTGTACAAATAATTTCAACAGATGAGAAAAATAGATAAAAAAAATATTTGAACAGATAGTTAAAAAATTAAACAGATAAAAAAATATTTGAACAGGTAGTCAAAAAAATAAACATATAGTCAAGAAAATTAAACAGATAGATAAGGGGTAAAATTAGAAATAAAATGTCATCTAAAATAATAAAATGATTTCTCATTAAACTATTTTATAAATAGTGAATTTCT
The DNA here is from genome assembly GCA_025200525.1 of Camellia lanceoleosa. Taxonomy (NCBI): domain Eukaryota; kingdom Viridiplantae; phylum Streptophyta; class Magnoliopsida; order Ericales; family Theaceae; genus Camellia; species Camellia lanceoleosa. The sequence goes on from CM045769.1 coordinate 11,015,612, forward strand.
CACCAATAAAAAAAATGTATCTTGGACCTAATGACTTATAGCCTCTTTAGATTAGACTCTTCAACAATTTTCTCTTTAGAATATGTAAAATGTGTATTGAAATTATAAATAAACTCTTACTAATAATAACCCTAATGGATGTCAATAAAAAATACTAAATGTCAAAAGATTTATAATTCAAAATATTTTTATATATTTTAATTCATTTTTATATATTTTTAATATATTTTTCAACACCAACAAAAATTTTAAAGAATATTTTTAACATTTTCCATACAAATGTCATTTTTATTTAAAATAATAGATCCAGACAAACGACTAAAAGATTTAACAAGGTCAATCTACTAGGCTGCACTTGTGCCCTCTAGAGGCCCTATTTGAGAATGACTATTTTAGTTAAATTTTGGGAATGGCTTTCCTCCAGTAAAATCACGGATTAGAGGGTACTATTAGGCCCGTAGAAGCTCACCACGGGTTCTATTTCGATAATTCGAACCGTGCAATGTATAGAACTCGTCGAGTACTATATGCCTGCGAAAACTCGCATTAATCGAATATCGATAGTTATATGATCAAATCAGTTTTGTATGAAGAAAATTGACGGTGAAAAATCAACAACTTACAAAAATCTGATTTGATCACATAATTATTGATATCCGATCAACGTGATTTTTTCACAAACATATAGCATTCGACGAATTCTACATATTGAACGGTTTAAATTATTGAAACGGGACCCGTGGTAAGCCCCTATGGCCCAACAATACCCTCCAGTTCGTAGATTGGATGGAAGCTGTACCCTAAATTTTTTTTATATTTTATACAATGATGTGTAAAAAAGTTTTAAAAAAAAAATGATGTGATATTTTATAATAATTTTCAAAAAATGTTAGAGACTCTAAAAGTTTTATCAAATTTTCTACCAAATGTTTCACATGGGTGTGAGACTCACGTGGGTCTCATATTCAAGTGAGACATTTGGTTAAAAAAGGATGCTCAGAGGTGTTATCACTGCATCCGTGAGCTCAGGCGCCGGGATAACCAGTTGACGGCCTGATTTGACCCAACCCATAGGAGGGAATCTACCATCGAGACACCAATAGAGTTCAGCCATACGCCCTAGAAGAGGCCATGTGTCGATTGGAGTGCAGTGTGAGGCCTCCACAGAGAACCAGCTGTATAACCTAGCATTTTTTCACAACCCCTGCAGGAATAGAACCTAACTCACTCTTGGAAAATAAACTGCCTTCACCATCAGGTCACCACCCTCGCTGGTGGGTCTCTTGCATTACTCATAACTTTTTGGCTAAAAATCTACAATACAATTGTCGATCATTGACAGCAATGATCACTCATATGAGACATTTTAGTAAAAATTTTAATAAATCTTTTAGGTTTTTTAACATTACTCAATTTGAAATGAAAAATGTGTGCTTTTATTTTATCTATTTTTTGCGGTAAAACCCAATTCCCTACATTAAATTTTAAAATATTGTGTGCATTTTTTATTTTAATTTTTCTCAACAATTTGTTGCTATGAAGCCCAATTTTTTATTTTTTTTTTTACAATAAACTTATAATTATCTAAAAGATATAGACTGAGGATGATAAAGGGACAGTTTCACACAATTGATGATGGTGGACACAACCAAGAGGCTATTAGGTGGTTTTTGAATTATTGCTTTACATGGTAGCGACGCAAAATTTTGTAAGATTTTAAACTAAACACTAAAATGAAACATTTTTTTGTGTCTTTGAAAATTTAGAGCTATTAACAATAAGAACTCTTTTTTTTTTCTTTTTTTCTTTTTTGTATTTAATTTGGGAGTCTTAAGCAATAGATAAGTAATCTTATGGTTGAGTCATCTTTGACTCCATATTATTCAATTTTCAACATGTGTCCTGTTATCCTCCAAAAATTAACATAAAAATAATGAGTCTCACCATTTTAACCAATAAAAAACAAGTTAAGATATGTTTGCCCCAATCCATGGTATAATTTTCCCTGAACAGGAGACAACTTCAAAATATGGCGTTGTAATTTTAAATATTGTGCCGTAATTTATTGATAAAAAATGTGTAAACTGTTGTTTAAAATTGTGAAATTAAATAAATAGATTTATGAAGAAAACAAATTATATATCAAGAACATATGTTAATAACTACAATTAAATTTCAACAGAAATACACAAAACAATAAAAGGGTAAAGAGACGAAACCGAAACCTGCACGGAAGCAGTTTCCTTAAAATAGATTTCGCCGCCTCACGGGTTGAGTGCTTGAGGAAACCGTCATCTCCCGAGATCTGACGGTCAAAACCACCATTCTGACGAAGTACTATCTGTCTAGCTTAGCGAACAAAACAATAGCAGCGCTCTCTCACAATAGGAACTATCTAGCAAACTGACTAGTAAAATGGAAGCAAAAATTTCTATATTGAAACTTGACAGGAGGGTCTCAATTTATACATGTATAGGGGAGAGAGGAAAAACCTCCAGCCTTTAAGGCTAGTCATTAAAACACCAAGCATCCATAGCCCCCCTTTCCACAAAATGAAAAGTATGGATGCCCAAAGGATTCACACCCTTTAGCCAAGAAAAAAGATTTAAATACTCTTTAAAATCCTATTCATGAATCTAACATCATGAAGCAATTTCTTGGCAATTTCTTATTCAAAACCCAATGATTTTTGGCTCACTTGGACCCAACACAAAAAATTGGTTAGGACCCACTTTAATATTTAATTAAAGTCACCATACTTTAATATTAAATTAAATTCCCCAAAAAACTATTTTTTCCAACAATCTCCCACATGAATAAAAATTGACCGAAAGACTCAACAAACGGACATCGTTCAACAATAAAGACTCTGAGAGAGAGTACAATGGACTAACCCCGACATCAGAGAAGGTAGCTTTTGGCTTTGAACCTCTTCCAGTGAAAATCTATCGAGTTTACTGGCAGATCAGTGAATAAGACATCTTGAACTGCTCTACCATTTATGTAAACTGAGACAATAGATCTCACACGGGAATTACTCCTACCACCATTATGTTCTCCGGTGTGCCTGTACTGTGGCCCTGGACACTAGCCTGGTTCAGCGAGTGGTTTCAAAAAATCTTGGCCTGCCCAATTCTTCTAGAAGCGGCCTCACTTCAAACTCACAGAGGTGACTCTACTAAAGTATCCTGCAATACTCAGCTCAACAGCTTAACACATAAGAGTCATTAAAAACTCAGCTTATCCTCTACACTTGCAGATATCACTGATAGAAGGAATGGCTGGAGGTTTAACCTCCTTAGTGACATACCACCGTTACACGCAATTAGGTTGTCCCATTGAACCTAGATCTTGGGATTTCTAGTCAACTAGATTGGGTTTCCATTCCGGTAACTTCCAAAGGCCTTAACCCCATTCCTTTTGACGATGTTTCGACTAACACTCGACTTAACCCTTTGGTTAGCGGATCCGCAATGTTGTCCTTAGACTTTACATAGTCTAAAAAGACAACTCTATTCGAGAGTAGTTGTCGTATGAAATTATGTCTACGACAGATATGTCTAGACTTTCCATTATACATATTACTCTGTGCCCTACCAATTGCAGATTGACAATCACAATGAATACAAATAGCTGGCACAAGTTTAGATCAACGTGGAATATCTTCAATGAAATGGCGAAGCCATTCTGCTTCTTCCGTTGCTTTATCCAAAGCAATAAACTCTGATTCCATCATTGATCTAGATATACACGTTTGCTTGGAAGATTTCCAAGACACGGCTGCCCCACCAAGAGTGAACACAAATCCACTAGTGGACTTTGAGTCCTTTATATCTGATATCCAATTCGCGTCACTATATCCTTCAAGCACCGCTAGATATCGAGTATAATGCAGGCCATAATCCCGAGTGTAGTGTAAATACCTTAACACCCGCACAATGCCCTTCCAATGAGAAGCATCAGGATTACTTGTGTATCTACTAAGCCTGTTAACCGAGTAAACTATATCTGGCCTAGTACAACTCATCAGATACATTAAACTTCCAATTACCCGAGAATATTCTAACTGAGAGACACTCTCTTTATTATTCTTGGTAAAGTGTAGACTTAAGTCTACAGGTGTCGATGACACACTCGTATCTGATCCACTAAACTTCTCACGTATCTTATCAACATAATGAGACTAAGAAAGTACAATTCCGCTAGAGATTCTGGTAATCTTAATTCCCAGAATAACATCTGCAATGCCCATATCCTTCATGTCAAATTTAGAGTTTAACAACTTCTTGGTAGTTTTGATCATTTCATCGTTACTACCTATAATGAGCATATCATCAACATATAGACACAAAATGACATAACCTCTGTCAGTGTCTTTGACATCAATACACTTGTCACATTCGTTGATTCGAAACCCATTTGACAACATTACATTGTCAAACTTCTCATGCCATTGTTAGGCGCTTGCTTCAAACCATACAGAAATTTGACAAGTTTACAGACTTTCTTGCTTTGTCCTGGAGCTGAAAACCCTTCAGGTTGCTCCATGTAGATTTCTTTATTCAAATCCCCATTTAAGAAAGCTGTCTTTACATCCATCTGGTGTATCTCAAGATTGCGCAAAGCTGCTATCGCAATCACAATGCGAATAGATGTTATCCTAGTTACAGGTGAGTACGTATCAAAGTAATCTAGGCCTTCTCATTGCCTGTACCCTTTGATAACGAGCCTCGCCTTATACTTGTCAATTGACCCATCGGCCTTCCTCTTTCATTTAAAAATCCATTTGCAGCCTAAAGGCTTACAACCTGGAGGTAAATCTACCAACTCCCAGGTGTGGTTCTGTAAGATGGAGTCAATCTCACTTTTGATCGCTTCTTTCCATAAAGGACTCTCAGGAGAAGTCACAGCTTCGTGAAAAGTTTGAGGTTCGTTCTCAACCATATAAGTCTGAACCAAAAGATTTGGATGTCCTAACCCTTTTACTCCTTTTGGGCTCATCTAAAACCTCAATTTGATCATTACCTGGATCATCAACATGATCATCCTCACTAACAAGCTCATCAAATTGCTCCAAAGACCTTGGAACCCCTGCATGGGTTTGGCAAGGAAAAATGCCTTCAAAGAAACATGCATTCCTGGACTCCATGATGGTATTCCTGTGTATGTCTGGAATTTCAGACTTATGAACAAGAAACCGATATGCACTACTATTATGTGCATAACCAATGAATATACAATCCACAGATTTTGGGCCTATCCTAACCCGTTTGGGTGTAGGAATCGCTACTTTTGCAAGACACCCCCACATTCGTAAGAATTTATACGAAGGCTTAACGCCTTTCCATAACTCATACGACGTCTTGTCCACCTTCTTCTGAGGTACTTTATTCAGAATGTAATTTGCAGAGAGAATTGCTTCCCCCCACAAGTTCTGTGGCAATCCAGAACTTATCAACATTGCATTCATCATTTCCTTTAGCATCCTATTCTTCCGCTCAGTAATCCCATTAGATTGAGGAGAATAAGGCACCGTGGTTTGGTGGATAATCCCAGATTGAGCACAAGTCTCAATAAACGGAGATTTATACTCACCACCACGATCACTTCTTAGAGCCTTAATCTTGCGGCCTACTTGATTCTCAACTTCATTCTTATAAAGAACAAACTTGTCAATCGCCTCATCTTTGCTTTTTAGCAAATAGACATAACAATACTTAGTGCAATCATCAACAAAAGTGATGAAGTACTTATTGCCACCACGTGATTGTATAAATTTTAAGTCACACACATCACTATGCACTAAATCCAACGGTTCTGAACTTCTTTTAATAGAATGAAACGAAGATCTTGTCAACTTCGCTTCAACACAAGTTTCACACTTGTGTTTCGGATTAATCTTAAAAGATGGTATGTGATCTAACTTGATTAATCTACGTAAAGATTCAAAGTTCACATGTCCTAGTCTACCATGCTACAAATTGGAAGACTCAAGCATGTAAATAGAAGAAGATGCACCTTTATTCATCTTTGGGATAACAGTCATAACATTGAGTTTAAACATACCCCCCAACATATAACCCTTACCTACATACATTCTGCTTTTGGTAAGAACGACCTTGTCGGACTCAAAAACCATGCGAAAATCATGTTTACTAAGAAGAGACCCTGAGACAAGATTTTTACGAATGTCCGGAACATACAGGACTTCGTTCAAGGTCAGCTCCTTTCCTAACGTCAACTTCAGGACAACCTTTCCTTTCCCCTCAACAATCGAGGTAGCAGAGTTTCCCATAAACAACTTCTCACCGCTTGTAACCGGTTCGAAAGTTGTAAACAGTTTCTGCTCGAAGCAGATGTGGCGTGTAGCCCCAGTATCAATCCACCATTCTCTTGGGTTTGAACCTACCAGATTCACCTCAGAGACAACGGCAGACAAGTGCATATCATCCTCCTCATGGGAGTGCTCTTGTAAGTCTGCCATATGAGCACGAGGTTTGATCTTGTATGGCTTCTTCTACTTGCGGCAGTCACTAGCTCGATGCCCTCGTTACCACAGTTATAACACTTCCCAAAGAACCGATAACCAGGTTCCTGCGGCTTGTAAGCCTACTTCTTTGCAACACCACCCCTTGGCCCCAGCTTAGAGCTCTTGTTCACAGGGGGCTTCTTCCTTATCCCAAAAGATTTGCCATGCTCAACAACATTGGCCTTTACTAAGGAGGTACTCCCTCATTTCTTTCTATTATCCTCTTCAATCCGGAGTCGGACAACCAGCTCTTCAACAGACATTTCCTTGCGCTTGTGCTTCAAGTAATTCTTGAAATTCTTCCAACCATTGGGAAGTTTCTCAATGATCACAGCAACTTGGAATGACTCGTTCAAAGGCATCCCCTCAGCATAAATTTCATGCAAGATCACTTGGAACTCCTGGACTTGGCTTATCACGGTTTTAGAATCTACCATTTTAAAATCAAGGAAACGGCCAACCACAAATTTCTTTGCCCCGGCATCCTCAGTCCTGTACTTTTTGTCCAGAGATTCCCATAATTCTTTTGCTAAGCTCTTGGAACAAAACACACTATAGAGTGAGTCTGCCAAGCTGTTGAACACATTGTTCCGGCAAAGATAGTCTGTCTGCTTCCATGTGTCAAGCGCCATGACTTTCTGCCTGTCAGGTTCATTCTCTGCCACGGCTGGAGGATCCTTACTCAAAACCTTGGCAAGGTTAAGCGTGGTCAAGTAAAACAGCATCTTTTGCTGCCATCTCTTAAAGTTTTCCCCATCAAATTTTTCTGGGCGCTCATGGTGACTAAGCGGTCCTTCCCGAACAGCCGGAGTAACACCAGGGTTGACCACAGAGGTCACAGCAGTAGGGGTTGGCAATCCAGTTGCCCCGGGGTTCAAATCCCCACCAACATTAGCAGTAGCAGCAGCATCAGTGATAGTTTCCATTTCTGAAAATTATACCAGAATATCACTTCTGTGTTTCCAGAAATTAAACTTAACCCTTAGAAAATCCCTTAGAAGAGAAATTAATTCAAAAATTAGTCTCACCACAAAACCTAGAATCGAACATGGTCAAGAAAGTTCCCAGGAAGACTGGAGGGGTCACATCGGTCCCACTTAAAACTCAATTAACCTTTTGACAAAACTTTTAAGAGCATGTTGACTCTTAGTCCGTGATAAACAAATTAAGAATTAAATTTTTTTAGGGATAAACTAGGTTAAAGCAAACCAGGGTCCAAAACTTTTACAAGCAATGTAAAACCATTGCTACAACAATATAAGCAAATAAAACTTGCTACTACAAATTGGTAAACAAATCAATTACATCTCAAGCAAACATGCTTCAAACATTTTGATAAAATAGCCAATCCATAAGGATTCTATTTAGTCCAAAAGCTTTTCCACGCTTAGGTATTCCTATTCAACACAAATGTTAGTAGTCCAAACATTTTTGTTTTTACATCCCAAATTCTATTCATTTGGTTTTATATTTGTTTTTCGCATTGGTACCCCTACAAAGAAAGTTAGTAGCAAACCACAACAAAATACAAACAAATAATCTAAAAAATTTAATTATAATAAATAATTGAAACCATCTAGCCAACTATTAATTATATAAGTAACCAACTAATATAAGATACCAAAACAAAATACAATTTGTAACTTCAAAATTAAATTACAACTTTAAAATAAAGTTCAATACTCATGAGTCATGAATGAAATTAATTCATAATAAACATTTAAACTAATAACTCCAAATAGATAAGTCAAATTCAAAGTTAATGCACCCAATTAAATAATTCAGATTAATGCACCTAATTAAATAATTCAGATTAATGCACCTAATTAAATAATTCAGATTAATGGCCCTGTTTGGTAGAGCTGTGGGAAAGTGCTTATAGCTTATGCCTAAACAGTTTATAGCTTATAACTATAAACATAAACTGATTTCTGACTTATAAATTAAGCATCTCCTATCCCATTCAAAGAATAAGCCGATTTTTTACTTCCTAGTTGGGTGCATTAGCCCTGTTTGGTGCAGCTTAAATTAAGTCAGAAACCAAACACATCAAAATAGCTTAAATTAAGTTGAAAGCTGAAATAAGCAGCTTTTAAGCTGCACCAAACAGGGCTAATGCACCCAATTAGATAATTTAGATTAATCATATACACAATTCATAAAACTCTATAACCCCAAATACATTAAATTATGTAATCTACCCTAGAAAATAATAAGCATGTCAAAATTGCAACATCCATAAATTATATTTTATAACCTTAAAATTCATGCAAATCATGGTACGGAAATGATGAACCATACGCATAAAACAAGATCATACTAATACAATTAAGTATGCAAATTATAATAAAGCATTCTAATTAAACTAAGCAATTACAGAGTACCATTGCATAATTTACAATTATTGAAATAGTGAGCAATTCCGCAACAATTCCTAGTAACATTATACAAAGCTAACCTAATAGTCTAAATAAATCTATTCGATCAATTTCATAGAAAAGATATATAAAATCTGTTTTAAGCTTGTTGTTCAAAATTGTGAAATTAAATAAATAGATTTATGAAGAAAACAAATTATATACCAAGAACATATGCTAATAATTACAATTAAATTTTAACAGAAATACACAAAACAATAAAAGGGTAAAGATTTAAACCGAAACTCAGACAAGCAGCTTCTTAAAACAGATTACGCCTCACGGGTCGAGTGCTTGAGGAAACCCGTCTGCATCTCCCAGATACTGACGGTCAAAAACCAATACGGCTAGAAGCACTATCTGTCTAGCTTAGCGAACAAAACAATGGCAGCACTCTCTCACAATAGGAACTATCTAGCAAACTGACTTGTAAAATGGAAGCAAAAATTTCTATATTGAAACTTGACAGGAGGGTCTCAATTTATACATGTATAGGGGAGAGAGGAAAAGCCTCCAGCCTTTAAGGCTAGTCATTACACTACAAGAAAAAAACACTTTTGGCGACCACCTATTTTTTTTGGTCGCAAATAGTCCATTTTCTGCGACTAAAATTTAACTTTTGGCAACCACAATTTTTTGGTCGCGGAAAATCACCCTTTGGCGACCAAAAAAAAAAGTTGGTCACGGAAAGTATACTATTGGCGACCAAAGGCTTTTTTGGTCGCGGAAGATCACCTTTTAGCGACCATAAAAAAAGTTGGTCACGAAAAGTATACCCTTTGGCGACCAAAAAAAAAAGTTGGTTGCGAAAAGTATACTATCGGCGACCAAAGGATTTTCTGGTCGCGGAAGATTACCCTTTGGCGACCAAAAAAAAAAGTTGGTCACGGAAAGTATATTATTGGCGACCAAAGGATTTTCTGGTCGCGGAAGATCACCTTTTGGCGACCAAAAAAAAAAGTTGGTCACGGAAAGTATACTATTGGCAACCAAAAGGGTTTTTTGGTCGCAGAAGATTACCCTTTGGCGACCAAAAAGAAAAGTTGGTCGCGAAAAGTTATGGCGGGATGAATTTTTAAAAAAATGATACTATTGTAATTACATATTTTTTTTTTTGTTTAGACATTAAAAGTTTTATAAAATAATACATAACCCAATTTTTATGGGTTATATATTTTTATTTTCAAATATGAACAAGAAGCATGTTGTTGGCAGAGTGGATTGGGTGCATGGTGACTCCTTGGTCAAGAGTTCAAGTCCCAGGCAACACAAAAGAATTATATTTTTTGGGTCAAGGCGCCGACTTTTGGCGACCAACTTACCTTTGGTCGCTAAAAGTTTACTTTTGGGTAATATGAATTGGACTTTCCGCGACTAAAAAAGTTGGTCGCGAATGGTCACTTTTAGCGATCAAAGGCATTTTTGGTCGCAGAAAACTATCTGTGACGAGGCTTTAGCGACCAACTCGCGACCAACATATTTTGGTCGCGAAAAGGTTTTAGTGACCAAATATGGTACTTTTCGCGACCAAAATGTTGGTCACAGAAAGTGTTTTTTCTTGTAGTGTTAAAACACCAAGCATCCATAGTCCCTTTCCACAAAATGAAAAGTATGGATGCCCAAAGGATTCACACCCTTTAGCTAAGAAAAAAGATTTAAATACTCTTTAAAATCCTATTCATGAATCTAACATCATGAAGCAATTTCTTGGCAATTTCTTATTCAAAACCCAATGGTTTTTGGCTCACTTGGACCAAACACAAAAAATTGGTTAGGACCCACTTTAATATTTAATTAAAGTCACAACACTTTAATATTAAATTAAAATCCCCAAAAAACTATTTTTTCCAACACAAAATTTGTAGATATGAGGAATAGCATAGCTTAATGCTCGGTTGATTTTAAATAAAAAAAATTTCAATGTTTCCCCTTGATTTGCTATTATTATCATGAACATTGTCAATTTGCAAATCACTGAATTGCATTCTACAAAAATTTGTAAAGATTGTATTTGTTCGTGCAAAACTATATTAGATGTTGTTTAATAAAATTAAAAATAAAAATTAACTACTGAAAATTGAATGTTATTATTATTTTTTAATTTCAAAATTTATTTAATATTTACTAAAATTTAATTTTTGTTTGATATATATATATATATAAAGGGTAAATTACACTTTAAACCAAATCTCATTTTGGTTTCTATACATGAAATTGTGACAGTCAACCCCCTATATTTTTAGTCAAATCTCATATTGATTCTTACATATGAAATTGTGACAATCAATTCCCTACATTCTGGTCAAATCTTACTTTGGTTTCTACACAAGTATCAAATGTTTCCCTTCTGTTACTCTATTGTTTAAATCGTTAGCAGAATCTAGTGATATGAAAATAATGTGATTACAGACTGAGAGCAAGAGATGAAAATTATCCCCATGTTCAACCAATACACACTTTGTCCCACATGAGCTATATAATATCTATATATATATATATATATGTTCATATGCTAAAAATTAGGATGAAGAAGTAAGAAAACAGAGCTTTTAAAATAAAATAAAAAAAGGCATTAGAGAAATAGAAGGGAAAAAAGAAAAAAAGAAAAAAAAGAAGAGAGGAATAGACCAAAGATTATGTTACTATGAAATACAATCATAATTTGACGTAAATTTTGGAACGAAATGTTTATGAGCGGGAAATTAGCATAATTTTCCTTTTTTACTCTCATTTTCTAATCATGTGCTTGTCACATTACTGACTTCTATTAAAAATTTATATAGTGGAGCAACAAAATGAAAACATTGACACTTGACCAAAACTGTAAGGGGTTGACTATTACAATTTTATGTGTAGGGGTCAAAGTGAAATTTGATATAAAGTGCAGGGGTGCAAAGTATAATTTGCCCATATATAAATTGGGACTTTGAACCTCTCTATTCCATATATGTAATGGAAGATTTCCATGACATATCCAATAGCTATGAAATAGGAATGCAATTTTATTATTAGTTTAAATTACAATAGATCATTACATTTACTGTTGGATGATGCAATGGAATCATCTATACGGGGCATAGGGTACTTATTCTTAACCGTAGCCCGATTCAACTTCCGGTAGTCGATACACAACCTCAAGGCACCGTCTTTCTTTTTAGCAAAGAGGGCCGGTGCTCTACTGGCGATACACTAGGGCGAACGAAGCCCTTATCTAGCAATTCTTGGAGCTGGACTTTCAACTCAATCAACTCTGCCGGTGCAAAACGATAAGGTGCCATAGAAATCGGCGCCGTGCCGGGCACTAAATCAATAGAGAACTCTGTCTCTCGGTGGGGTGGCAAATCAATAAGATCCTCGGGAAATACATCCAGGTATTCACAAACTACCCTTAGCAACTCAATCGGGTCTCATCACACTCACCATTCTCAAAACTAGCAAGTAAACTACTAAGCTCATTCCGCCATGACCGCAGCACCGTGGCACAACACTACCAACTCGGTCTCCTAAGAAATGGAAAAACTCCCGCTCATCGCATGTTAAGTAACCCTCTGGCGGTAGCAATCAATATGACCGGTATGACGATAACCGGTCCATACCCAAAATAACATCAAAGCCCTTCATGGGCATAACTACAAATGGAAAGGGAAGTCGATGATCGTCGACCTCTATATCACAACCTCTACATCCGTGCCTCAAAATTAACTCACCCCAATAGGTGACACAACGCAAATAGGAGATGCTAAAAGTGCTAACTCCGGTTCAACCACAGATGCAAATGTGAGATACAAAAGAATGAGATGCACCGTGTCAATCAACACTCTAGCAACCGAGTTGCAAAACAAAAAAGTACCTCTCACTACTGATGGAGTTGGTACCAAATCTGTGACGCAACCATACCTGTGGGACCACTGGTCCACCTGCTCACCCACAGGAGCATATATTCTTTATCTTGTTGGGATAAGCTCGGATTGGCTCTCGAGGCTGCCTGGTGAAAACCTGCGTCTCGCCTAGAACCAGACGCTCTGAAGTGGCACTCAAGCGTAGGCGAGAACCTCTTCAGTGCCCAGTCACATCCTGGCGATAACAGGGCCCCTGCCCAAACTCCTCGACCTGTGGCTGGTGAAGAAGATCTGACCCTCGACCTCCGCCTCAAGGGCGAAGCCTTGTGACCCGGCTGGCCACACTTGTAACAAGTAAACTCTCCCTGACTGCCCCTCCCGGAGCCTGCACTCGGTACAGGAAAGTCGACCTAGAAACTCCACCCTGAGACTGCTGAGGGTTATAACCCCTCTGTCTCCTACTATCACCTCGACCCTCACCTCCTCTTGGAGCCTTTACGCCCTTCATCCTCTTCGCATCATAATCTCGGTATGAGTCAGTAGCATCAACCAGTCGTCCATAATCCCCAAACATAGACCCCACAATTCTCAACTTGAGGCCGCACCTCAACTTCTTCTCAAACTCAATGCAACGGCGTTCCTCGGACGCCACCAATTCAGGTGCAAACCTGGACAAACTAGTGAATGAGGCCTCAAACTCGGCCACTGATAAACTGTCCTGCTTGAGCTGGCAGAACTGACCTCTCAACTTCTCCTGAACAGCCGGAGACAAGAACTTCTCCTGAAAAGCGTCAACAAAAGCCTTCCAAGTACCCCCAATACGACCCTTGGTGAACTTCCACCACTGACCCGCATCCCTTTCAGCTGGAATGATGCCAAGGTCACCTTGATGCCGTCTTCGATGCCTAGCATCTCAAACGTCTTCGTTATGCTCGAGCCATTCATCGACTTTAAGCGGCTCTTTTGGATCACCCACAAACTCATCCGGATTAGACGGAAGAACTCCCTCTTCGAGAAAGAAGGTCCTGCATCTGCACCAACAACTGAGCGATTCTCGGCTCACGAGAATACCCATCGACTCCTGAACGCCCTGCTATCTCTCGGGCTAGAGCGCCCGCCTTTCTTGGCCCTCTTGGCTCGGCCACATTGGCTGACCAACCCCTTCTGAGTGCCGAATCTCATCCGGTAAAGGCATATCCCGCCTCCTAGGCCTACCACCTCTTCCTCGTCCCGACATCCTAATAAAGGTAACGAACGTTAGCACATTTATAAACGTGCCATAACTAAACACTCGCGTCCTAAAACATGGACCACAATAATTCACTCACGTAAGCACATAAACACATAAGCACTTACAATTTCATTTCTTGATAATGATAGTCCCGAGGCGTTACGAGTTCTGTGAGAAAGCGGCATTGATCAAGTGCCTTTCCAACAAGACTCCCAGAAACCCAAGGATCCAATCAACATCCTAGAAATTAAATCCCATACCCAAATAATCACATAAACATGTTATCAATTAAACACATAGCATATGACACTACACTAAGTCTCTATCAAGCGAGACAAACCCATTGTGATCCTAATCACTTCCCACGTACCCAAAGTATTCGAACCCGGGACGCCTCATACCAAGTTGTAACGCCCTCAAAATAATGACAATAAACCCATCAATCGAACATGCATCAACATAATAAAAGTCCACCCTCTTCTATTTAATCGAATCATTACGTACAAAAGTATTACATGTAAACAATAAAAGCGGATGCCTTAAAGGCTTACAACTTTCCAAGTTAATACTTGGTTACAATCAAGAGAGCTCTAGCTCAATACACGTAAAGCCCTTGGCTTGAAGTTACATGCAACACATCAAAAGTAAGTAGAAGTCAAAAAGTCCATCCGCCACTAGCCTCCCAAGCTAAGTCCTTGGAGGTGGCATCTTTACTGCACGAAAATGATGTTCTATATAGGGTGAGCCACGGCCAGAGAAATATACTAAACCGATTATGAATAATGACTAAAAGATTAACAGTTGATAGATGGTCAACACTTTTACATTCTTTCATAACACATTACAATTCCAAGACCTTCAAGTCTATATTCAATTCACTCTCCATTTTCATTAAATTCTCAGTTTATAACTCATGGCTCAGAACCTGGCCACACAACTCATATGAAACAACAGCTCATATTAACCACTTACAACTTCATTACTTCCAGATATGCATACTAGCTATATCACATTCCCAAGACAAGCATATGAGCTTTATCTCTGAGTCCATCCCTATCTTCTCCCAAACAACATCCGGTTTAGAGGTGCATCCCTATCTTCCCTAAACCATGAGTACATCCCCTATCTTCTCCAACACAACACAATGCATATAAACAACAATTATACACATCACAAATCAATACATAAAGTTAATGTATTCTTCAACTGTCATTCTTAATGACACATTTCAATGATTGGTTTTAATTTACCTAATCATCATGCATTGTCTACAACAATCAAGACTATCCTCCACCGATAGCCCAAAGCAGATATTTCTAAACGGAAAATAAATGCACAATGGATATATAATCAACATCTCAATTCCACAATTAATTATCCCAATTAATTAAACAATATAATTATAGCATTTTCCATAATTAACATTCAACCCCTAAGGTTCCATTTTCATCAATGATTCCACATTAATCTCATTTCTATGTACCAACCGTACATATAGGTTTATTTAAAACAAAACCCCAAACTTTTATAAAATTGCATAAAAGCCCCAAACTTTCTCAAAATTTCACAACTATCCCCAACACATCAAAATGTCAAAATTTAAAGACAGAATCCATAAAGAGGAGTAGGATATCCCTACCTCAAAGTTTGAGCTCAAAAGGAGATGAAGACCCAAAGATCAAAATGCTCCAAACACCGACTTTTTCAGATTAGATCGAAGCCCAAGTCACCTCTATCTTTTTAACAAAGCACTTAGGGTAGATTCACACTCTAGGAGATGATTTCTTAGAGAGAAGGCAAGTCTAGAGAGAGGCTCTCAAATTTAGGGTTTGAAGATATAAAACTTTTGAAAAAGTGAAGTTTAGATCGCCTTGCTGACCCGATATAAATAGGGTCGCTCGGGCGAAGAATTGGTCGCTCGGCGACAGACCTGAAACCGTGCTCGAGCCAAGAAGGTCTCGCTCGAGCCAACATCCTAGCTCGCTCGAGCGAACGAAGAACAGCTTGCTCGAGCCAGAAATCATGGTGTTGAGTCGATCCAGACGTTAGCTTTCGGCGAAAGCGCTCGCTCGACCGACTAAAACTGAAACTCAACTCTCGCTCGAACGACCAACTCCTCGCTCGAGCGAAGGACAAAAATTCTGGGCAACAACCCTTGGCTCCCAAACACAACCAACCTGAAACAAACCTGCCCAACACATCTTATAACTCAAATACAATATATGAAAGGACGTAAACAGGACAACAATCCACTACCAACATCCACGGACACATGTCCGGATCACTATACAACAAGGGGTAAACCCGGGATCGCTATATTAATTGAGCTAACATGCGGTCTGTTGTTAATTAAGCTAACACCAACATCCCATCCCATCCCATCCCATCCCTTGCCAACTGGGTCTGTAAATTTTTTTATAGAGTTTTTATTTACACCATTAGTTACACACCCCATTTTGCATTACACCCAATCAAAAGAATTTTAAAATTTCATTTTATATATTTCAAATTTATGCTCATCCCTAACCATAAGGTATTTCTATTTGCACACCCACCTAAAATCTCAGTATATATCATGTATGTCATTCGAATATAAATCTCTAAACAAATAGCAATTGTTCAGACATACACAGTTGAACGAAATGTATATTTAAACAATTACTTTTTGTTCATAAAATCATGTCTAAACATTTAGCTATTGTTTATAAAGTTGAACGAAATGGTGAATATTGAAATTTTACGTGGCTTGTGAATAAAATTTCCCCTAATCTCACCTCTCTTTACACTCACTCTCAAATCTATTCTTTCCTTTCTCTCAAACCTACTCTCTCTCTCTCCCCCCCTAATCTTGGTTTGATAATGGTGGAAGGGGTGTAGAGTTAGGGTTTCGAAGACGGTAGTAGAGGGTATTGGCTAGGGTTTTGAGAATAGTAAAGGGAGATATGACAAAAGATGCAAAGTAGACTATTAGATTTACTCGACAAAGGTGACGGAGGTGGATGTGGAGGTGGAGCTAGAGACGGAGGCGGAAGTGGAAGCGGAAGCTCTAGCATTGACAAAGGTAAACCATGGTAGTAGTTTGCAAGTACTAGGAGATGATGAGTGAGTAGAGAAATTGGTGTTAAAATTTAGGGTTTGTGTCCTTTTAGGTAATTTTATGCAAGGATAAAATTATAATGAAATAAAGAGGGCTGCTATTAGCACCTACCTTGTTTCTTTTATAGCGTTTCTGGTTCAGACCCAACCCATTTGATGTTTTAGATCCGGGTTTCATTGTCATAAATAGTTATCCATGTCTTGTTTTCCCTTATATCTCTTTGAGTTTGGCTTTTGTGTTGATTTCGTTTGGAACAGGTTGGTAACTTGTTTTTCAAACTTTTGTCGCCCAGATTTTTGTCCCTTCGCTCAAGCAGTCTTTGTGAACCTCTAATACTTTTGCAGGTCTGCAATAATACTGAGAGTTTGTATTCTTCGCTCAAGTGAAACTTCCTGCACTCAAGCGATGACCTCTTGTAGCTTGCTTTTCGTGCTCTTCAGAGGGGTTTAGTCTTATCGAATACGATAGCCTTACAATTTGGACTCCCGTGGTTCTGAATCTGATTTCACAAGTACAATGTGAAATAAATAAACACAAATGAGTCCAAATCCGACAAATTTTTTGAAAAATCAATTTTGAATAAAAAATGCCAAAAATGGACTGTTTTGCCAGATTTCAGAGTCGTTATTTAAATATTTTTGAGAAATTTAGGAAACCCATGACTCGTGCCAAAGGCTACTTATCCGTTGCACCAAAGTGTCTCGGCTCGGGAACTTAGGTATGAGAGGGGAAGGTCACAAATTGAGCACCCTACTCACCTGATCTGTAATAACCCCGACCCTGATTAACGCTAATTGGAACTTAATTATGCCTAACAATAATTAAGAGGAAATCCAGGACTAATTTGCATGTGCATTGCATGAATTATGTGTTTCTATCTGTTCAGTGTTGAAACATCTGTTTGTGTTTTAAACTTTAAACTGCAAATTGGAAGCCTTATCTGCGCCCGATTTCGAAATTGATTGGTGTTTTGGACTAGTTAGATTTTTTGTGATTTTATGGTAGGTTCAATTAAAATTCAATTTGGAATGTTTAAATCAGATTAAATAACATTTTAATAATGAACTTAGCTTATTTACAATAGTGCCATTGAAGGCCACCATCTAAGACCACCATAGGACTTATCTTAAAACATTTTTTCTTCTATCTTCTTGTGAGACCAACGTGGGAGAGAAATAGGGAGAGGAGGAAAACTTAGCTCCAACAAGAATTTTGGCTAAAATTTGGAGAATTGAAGGGTGGTGTGCAAACTAGAGCTTCTAAGCTTGACATTGAAGAGTTAAGGTAGAGAATTCATCCTCTAGAACTAGAATTTAGATTATTCTTGCATGATTCTTGGATAGTTGGGTGATTAAGGTTAGGAAGGGGTTTAATATGCTGAATTGGGAGCTAACTCATGCATGCATGCTCATATCATGCTATTTTGAAAAGTTTTCATGTACATTCTTTACATGCAAGGCCACATTCAAGTTGTAGCCCATGAATTCAACAAAATTCTAAGTTTAATTTTGCCTCGGAGCATGTTTTAGAGCTTTGAAATGGAATTGAACTCATGCATGTGTGTTTAAACATTGTTTTTGAAGATTTATGGAAGTGGTGCTCAAATTGACTCACTCTTGGCCCATGAATTTCCAAATTGGCTTTTGAAACTTGATGTAATATGTGTTTCAAGTGTTTTTCCAGAATTTGGGCCCAAGAGGTTGAGTTTTTAGTTGGAGAGTACTTGGTTCGAACTTGGAAGACAAATCTGGAAATTCCAGAATTTGGCTTCCTCGCTCGAGCGAAGGATTCCTCGATCGAGCGACCACCTTTGTCCAGAAGCTCGCTAGAGCAAGCATCGAGCGAGTATCGAGCGGAAAAAATCAACAACCAGTACTTTTTCATTTCATCAGATCGCTCAAGCGAAGGATTCATCGCTCGAGCAAGCCCCTTTGATTTTGCAATCTCGCTCGAGCGAAGGAAAGCTCGCTCGAGCGAGACCCCTGTTCTCAACAACTTTTGAAAAATGTTTTCTAAGGCATTTTTTGCATCCACGTTCCATCCTAGGCATCCCTAGGCCATATTTAAAGCTCCCCAATAAGGATAAGAGGTTAGGTACACACTTAGAATCATTGGTGTGAATTTTGTACTATTAGAAATGCGTATTTCAAGCATGTATCTGTTATGTGTTATGTAGGTCGTGTGCCGCATTCTGTTTGACCATTTGGCTCCACCTATCGGTTTCAACGCCCACTGTGAGTAATAACATTGTAAAGATATGTTCAATTGTACTTATTTTCTGTGTGATGAAAATGAGATCTGTTTTCTGAAATGATATGTTATGTACAATGAATGATTGTCCGATTTTCGACATGTATTCGTGACATCATTAGTACCAAGTGAGATTTATAGCCGTGACCCGGTAGCGGAAGGTTCCTTGGTGGAACAAGGTTCCCTTGTGGAACAAGTTAGTTGTAAGCTACGCTTATGCGTCCAGTTTGTGCACCACAGCCCGTACCGGAGGCCTGCCATGGGGGCTTAGCTGTCCAGTTACCCGGATCCGGAGGCTCCTTCACCGGAGCTAAGGAGGTTATTCATAACCTTACGATTATGGCGTTCTTGATGGTTTGCTTAGTGGAGAAAGGTGTGCAGGGCACAGGTTCAGTTTCCTCGGCAATGAGAGAGACAAATCTCAACTTCACACCCCATTTTGGACCAAAATTATTTTGGATGGTTTTTAGACCTTAAAACCCTCTCTTTCAAAACATTTTTGAAATAAAATTCCCACGATGTTCCGACGCTCGCATTTCGATAAATCTTGCGCTTTTCGGTAAACCGAGCAAGGACAAAGTGGGGATGAATGAAAGAGAGATGAAATTTTTGAAAAATCTTTCAAAACACCTTACTTAGGGGTTTGAAGTTGAGGAGAATAGGAAAGGAGAGAAGAAAACTGGTCTGGGAGAAGTTCGGCATGAATCTGGGTAGGAGAGAATCGAGCAGCCCTCGCTGAATCGGGCTTATTCAATTGCATACTTGGAGTTAAGCTATGAGGCCACCATCGTTGGAAAGAAGACTTCCGGGGCTTCACTTTGTACTCAAGAATCTCTCAAAGCCAAGTCCGGGTGGAGGAGATATGATTGGTTGAAGCTGGGCATCACCCCGTTTGGATCGAGTCTGCGTGGCTTCACCAAAAAGGGCATAACTTTCTGCACAGGAGGAATTTTGATGCAAGGTTTGCGCCATTGGAAAGCTAACTTCCGGGGCTTCAATTTGTAAACCCACCGGCCGTTTTTTGACCTTGGAATCATCTATCGGCAATCTATTTTGCCGACCAGCAAAATATTATGCCGACCAGCACTTTATTTTGGCCGACGACCAAATTTTCTGGCCGGTTTGCACCCTTTGCACCCTGCAAGCCTTGTGCATCCCAGTTGTGCCAGTTGGAATGCACCAGCACACTCCCCCGTGCATATATGTTGCTATTTTGAGCCCTTGACCACCTTTGGACCCCTCTTTTGCACCCTTTGCTCAAGGCTTCTTGAGGAAGCCTTGACCCCTTGTCTTGGCTTCCTCAAGAAGCCTACCAGCTATCCAAGCTTCTCCAATAAGCCTTGACCTCCCCTTAGACCCCTTTGACCCTTTGAAGCTTGTCTTAGAAGCTTAGCATTGCCTATATAAGAGAGGTCCCTTCTCCTTTGTTTGGGTTGGAGATTTTGGAGCAAAAAAATCAGAGGGAAGAGATATATATCTGATATACATACATACACCCTCTATATCTATCTTATCCAAGCCTCCAAACACCTTTGTTCTTGCACCATTTGCCCTACAACACCTAGCACAACACCTCCATCCTCCATTCCAGCACTTGGTAGGCCATTTCCAGAGGTTAGAAGCTTAGAAACTTGGACCAAGGGCTGCTGGTTTACTGCTCTTCAAGGGTAAGCATCCATTTCTCTTAAACTTGCATTTTTTAACTTTATTGGTTAGCCTTATTTAAAAGTATTTTTGAGCTTTGATGTAAACTGTAAAGAGGCTTATTTTGAGCCCTTCTTCAACATTGAAGAAGGGCTCAACACTGTTGGGGACCTCCATGTATGACTTGCTTCATTACCCCTCTTTGGTCCCCATTTTTGCATGTTTGTTTAGCTTATTTTTCTTCTGTTTTTCGGCCATGATCAGAACTGAGAGTGGCCATATTTTGACCTCCTTGACATGTTTCATTAAGGGTCTTTGGCTGTTTGATGCATTTTTTGTATACTTCATGTTATAGCCCTCTTGTGGCCTTAATCTTGCATTGCATTTTAAGGGTGTTTGTATATTTATTTGGGGGCTGTCATAAACTATGAGTAGTCATATTTTTGGCCCGTCTTTAGTGTTGTCGAGGGGTCTTTTTCAGTTTGGGATTTTCATCTACCACTTGCTTCATTACCTAGCTTGAGGGCCCGTTTTTGCATGCTATTTTTGCCCTATCTATGCTCACTGTTTGGCCATGCTTTGAACTGAAAAAATTCTTGTTTTGGGGCTGCCTTGCTTCTGTTTTCATGCTTCATGTCCAGATTATGCATGTTTGATATAGCTATAGGTCATTTCATGAGCCTAATCTTGCATTTCGGGTCCATTTCATGCACTTAGTGTCATTTCGCTATGTTTTGGGATCATTTGGCATCATATTCCAGCGCTGAAATTCACATGCTTGTATGCCATCTTGCATCCCTTGCCATGCTTTGGTAGAGTTCCATTTTCGTGCCTTAGGTTTGATTAATGCATTGTGCATGCATCCCATGTATTGTATTGCCTCACTTGCCTCATTATGGCCACTGATTTTGGCATGCTTGCGAGCTATCCATGTTAGTTTAAGTCCATCGCTGTATGTTGTTGCATACCATGTTTGTTTACATGTTTAGGTTGCGCGCCTAGCATACATTGTTCATTTGCATGCCCATGTTGCATACTAGATCACATGCCTAGGTTGCATTACATTGGCATGCCTTGCCTCTTGATCAAGTGATAGAGGTTGGGCTTTATGTGTTTGTTTGGTTTGCATGACATTTGACATCAAAGTGCATACTTGGTTTCTTGGGCCATCACGCATCGAAATGTGCAATTGGTGGTCCGAGGATCAAGGAACATACCCCTTTGAGTCAAAATCATGATAAGGGAAGTGTTGGTGCACACATTCGCGAAATTTCATGCCATGCACTTGTCGTCCTTTTGTTCTGTCAGCTGTCTTCTGCAGGAAGTTTCACGACCCGGCAACATATCTGATGCCGACGCCATTTGTGAATGGCCGATAGCTTCATCAACGGTGATGGACATTCCTCATGGCGGTGGGAATTTCCTCCGGCCGATGGTATTCTGATGTGCAAGCGTGTCCCGGGACTTTGGCGATCTTTGGAGAGGCGAGGCGATGTAAACAGGCAACAGTGGCATGGTGCAGGTTTTCCGGGCGAGTCGGATTCGAGCATGCATCATTCGCGCATCCCGAGGCAGGGGCTGTGGCCACCTTTCCTTTTTGCATTTAATTTGATAATTAGAATTCTATAATAATTTATTCTGTATTCGGACCGTATTATTTGGGACTATATATTCTTTTGGTCCCTTTGTGTGAGGGCATATTTGTAATAAGTGTGGGTGAGTGTGTGTATGTCTTCCAACCCCCATTTCTTTCTTCCCTTTTATTTACCTGCTTATGATGGTAGATTAGGGCATATTTAAAATTAGCATACCTTATGCAATGCATGCGTGCATCCATGCATTTGTTGACATGCATCGACTCGGTACATCATACAAAGCGCATTGTATTTCAATTCCAAATTGAATCGTGTTATTTGTAGCATCCCACATGCCATGTTTAGGATAGCCGAGCCTGCCTAGATTACATCTTTGCATGTGTTGCATTAGACATTTCAGTATGCTTAGGTCCATGCATGGATTTCTAATGAGCTTCTGTTTTGGCTTGGAGTACTAGGTGAGTTTTTATGCTTTAGCATCCTTGCACGTGTGTGAGTGTTGCCATAATAGCATGACTACCATGAGGCTAAGTGCTTATGTGATATAACTGTTTGAATGCCTGTGGATGGAGGTCAAATTACCTAGATTGGAATAATGCATTAAAATTGTGAGTTTTAAGCCCACCAGATAGTGGTAAAACTGTCTTTTCTAAAAGCCCACTTGAGGGTGGCAAAACCTGCATTTTAGCTTACTTGCGAGTAGCAAACCATTTTCAAAACAAACATGTAGTGTTTTGTTCCAATTTAGGCGATTTGGTCTATACTTGTTTCTTTGTCGCATAACATAGTAATTCTAGGCTAATAAGGAATAAGAACACATAACGTTTTCAAAATTGGATATCACGGTTAGTAGAGGCCGATCTTGGATCGGGCGAGAGTGCTCATAATGACCTTCCCCAATCGTACCCAAGTTCGAGCCGAGGCAACTTTGGTGATAGCGGACACGTGGCCTTTGGCACCAGTCGGGGTTTCTAAATTCCCCATTAAAAATATTTAGGTGGCGATTACAGATTCCGCAAAGCGATCCATGTTTGGCACTTCTTTTCAAAAATCAGTTTTTTCTCAAAACGATTTGCCGGATTTGGACTCTTTGGTTCAGATTACGAACCATAACACAAAAAGGGAGTCCGAACTGTTGTAGCGAGGTCCCCCGCAGGCTTGTTACACGCGTCTAGTTTTGCTAATGGATGTATCACGTAACTGTAATTATGACTCATGATTTCTGCCTATACATGATCGGATCAAGTATGAATTTGAAAAAACTGTGTCGTAATCTCAATCTGATCAAGCATGTTTTGATACGATATGAATTGATTTCTGAAATCTGTATGGACTCATTCATTGAAACCCCTTTACTCTGTTTATTATTCACTGGGCTTTCGCTCACAGTTTATTATATATATGTAGGTGAGCCGGCACATGACCAGGGCCAGAGTTGAGGGCCTCCCATTCCCTTTTTGTCAGCCAACTATTGTGCCTCCCGAGGAGGTTCCTGTCAAAGTCTAACGCTGAGGCTGTTTTGTTTCATGCTAGTCAATGTTTATGCTTGTGTCTTGTAATGTTGGATCTTGGGATATACTTTATGTAAATACTTTGTACATATGGATGTACCTGACTAGCATGTTTATGTATATAAATAAGTTTTGTATTTTCTGTCCCATGTACGTCATCACAGCTCATTGGACCTTGTTTACTTTATATATTTTCTTCCGCAGCCCCTTATTATTCGTTAATGTCTTCAAAGGCCGTAGGTAATCCAGGGATTACTGGCCGGTTACGGCACTAAACCTATAGGGGCGGGTTTGGGTCGTGACATGATCAAAGATCGGTCTTTACTAATCATGACGTGATTTTTATGTACAGTATATGCTCTTGTTCCGATTATTATACTATCTTTACTATGTAATGCACACAAGTATAGACTAATTGGCAAAATTTGAAATGTTTTGATTTCATGTTTGTTTTGGAAAAGTGTTTTGAATATGTACCACTTAAAAAGTGATCTCATATTTACATTAATCAAACTATCCCAATTTAAGCAAATAGCTTTCATCTACAGGCATTCAAACAATTATAGCAACTAAGCACTTAGTCTCATGGTATTATGCTTGATATGGCAACAATCGCACGCATACAATATGCCAAAGCAAGAAATGCTTACCCTAAATATCCGAGGCGAGCCAAAAGAAAGAAAATAATTAAAAAAATACATGATCCTAAACAATGCAAATGACTAATGCAACGCATATAACATGCAAGTAACAAGCTCAGCTACTAGCATGGCATGTGAGTTAATACAAGACATAAGATAAAGCACGTATGCGAGTAATGAATTTGAAATTGACATTTGGTTAGTATGATGAACCGAACTTTATGCATGCAAAACATGGATACAAGTCATGGTAATGTTATGAAATCAAAACATGAATGCAACATGCAACCATTATAAGCAGATAAATAAAATGAAGAAATAAATGGGGGTTGGTTCTTACCAATTATTACATGTTTGTCCTTGCGCAGAAGGGTCCAAATGTCCAAGTGTCTAAATTAACTACACTAACTACTTATTACAAATTAGAATTACACTTACTAATTAGCTACAACATGAAATTAATTAACTAAGTAACTAGTTATTACAAATTCAAAGGAATTAACTAATTAATTACAACATGCTAATTAATCTAAGAGAAATTAAACTAATTAATTCGAACGAGAGTTGGAGAATCACGCGTGCAACTGAGAATATCCGGCCGGAAACGCCTCTGTTCTGCTGTCTAAACTATTCTGTTCGCAGTTAGAAAATAAATCTATTTTTGCCCCAGCTTTTGCTTTGTTCTACCATGAAAATGACACTGTTTGGTCAAAATGAGGTGGCCGGTCGACCAAGGAAAGTGGTCGGCCTTGAGGCTCGCTTTTTGTGCTCCTTTTTGATATGATTAGCCCCATAGTTCGGATTCTCGTGGTTCTGAATCTGATTTCACAAAGTGCAATGTGAAACAGTGAAAACACAAAAGAGTTCAAATCTGGCAATTTTTTTAGAAAATCGATGTTTGAATCAAATGCCAAAAATGGACTGCTTTGCCAGATTTCAGAGTCGCCACCTAAATATTTTTTGGGAAATTTAGGAAACCTGAGACTCATGCCAAAGGCCATTAGTTCGTCATCACCAAAGCGTCTCGGCTCGGGAACTTAGGTATGAGAGGGGAGGGTCATAAATTGAGTACCCCACTCGCCCGATCAAGGATTGGCCTCTACTAATCATGATGTGATTTTTATTTATGTTATATGCTCTTATTTTGGTTTTATTAGGCTAACTTACTATGTGATGCACACACAAGTATAGACTATTTTGCCAAAAATTAGAACATTTGATCTCATGTTTGTTTGAAATTTTTTTTTTTGATACTCGTCACGTTGAAAAGGTGAGTTTGTATGCACATTAATCAATTTAACACAATTTAAGCAATTAGCTTTCATCCACAAGCATTCAAACAGTTATATCATTTAAGCAATTAGCCTCATAGAAGTATGCTTGGCATGGCAACATAAACATTCGATGCAAGATGCTAAAACTCAAAATTGCTCACCTAGTACTGTAACAACCCTCGTCACTGTTTACCGATTAACTACCGAACACTGCTAAACTGAGACTGATTATGATAAGTGATGGAACTGATTGGAATACTGAACTAACCGACTGAAATCTGAAACTGATTGATTGACTGTATCTGTTTAAATGCATTTCTATCTGTTTGACTGTTTAACTATCTGTTCATATTTTTATGTTTAAACTGCAAATTGAAAGCCTTATCGGCGGCCGAACCAGAAATTGATTGATGTTTTGAGATCATTGGAATTTATATGATTTTATGGTATATTTAATTGAAAACTGATTTGGTATGATTAAATTAGATTAAAATAAGCTAAATTGCATAATTAGCCTTATTTACCATAAAGCCACTAAGTGGGCCACTTAGCCAACATATTTGAGCCTTGTTATACATGTAAACAAAACATTTCATCAGCCAAGTTCCTTGTGATTGCCAACTAGAGAGAGAGAGTGAGAGGAAAATAGTGATTTCAATTTGCTTCATCTTGTATTGCTTGAAAATTGAGAAGATTGGAGGAGTTTGTGATCAATTGAGCTCCTAGACCTTTAATTCAAGACTTAAGGTAGAAATTCATCTCCTCATTCTTGTGTTTAAATTGATTCTTGCATAGTTTAGAGCAAGGTTGTAAACTAGAACCAATTTATGGCTCAAATTGTTGTGTTGAAGCTTAATTGTTGCATGCATGTATATATATTGAAGTTTTGAGGTTGTAGTTTATAATTCCTCACATGCATGTTCAAAATATTGTTATAGTTCATGTTGTCATCATGTTTTTACAAGATTTGAGCTCATTTGAGCAAGCATTGAAGCTTTAAAATGGTTTAAATTCATGCATGTTTGCATGTTCTTCATGTCCATGAAAATTGGTTTGAAATTTGGATTTAATTGAGCTACCCTTGGGCCTTGATTTTACAAATTGAGCTTTGAATCATGTTATTCTATGTATTTACAAGTGTTTTCCAGAAATTGGGCCCAAGAGGTCGAGTTTTGAGTTGCTAAAAGTTGAATTTGAGCTTGAGGTTCAAATCTGGGAATTCCAGATTTTGAACTCACGCTCGAGCGGGGTTACTGGCGCTCGAGCGTGAAATTCGTGCTCCCAGTACTTTGCACTGTTTTGAAGTCCGCTCGAGCGGAATAATTGACGCTCGAGCGGGACCTTGTGTCTTACGCTCGAGCAGGTGTCAAGTGCCCATCGAGCGTGATTTTTGAGCATCTAGTATTTTCACTGTAGCTTGCAGTCCACTCAAGCGATGAAAGTCACGCTCGAGCGGAGCTCCTTTGTCTGTATGTCCGCTCGAGCGTAGAAAGCCACACTCCAGCGAGACCCCTGTTTTCTGAAAATTTGGTAAAGTGTTTAAAAGTGCATCTTTGCATCCTCTTTCCATTCTAGGCATTCCTAGGGCATGTTTAAGACATCTTAATGAGGATATAGATGTAGAACACACCGAGGCAATTAGGGATTAAGTTATTGTCTTTCCCAACTGTGTAGCTTAGAGTGTGTGTTCATTCTGTAAACTGTGTAGGGTTGGCGACTGGAGACACGCTCTAGCCTAACTGTAGCCCAGAACTCTGTGAGTAACAATTGTGTAAAGATATGTTCAACTGAGAATATTTCTGACTATTTAACTGAACTGTTTTCTGAACTGATACTGTTAATTGAATGAATGTATGTCTTATATTCTGAACTGTATTGTGGCATCCTTAGCAACTACTATTCTTTTATTCTTTATTACAGAGATCTCTGTCGGTTCCTTGTTGGAACCACTCTTCTTGATTGATGGCCATCATTGGTATTCGATCTTCCAAGACCTCTTGTTCTTGTCTTGCTATACTAATGGATGTACCACATATGACTGAATGACTGATATACTAAATTAATGAACTATTTTCATTTCATTACTGTAAGGACATTCATTCTAAACCTCTTTACGCATTATGTTATTCACTAGGCTTTAGCTCACTGTTTATATATATATATATATATGTAGGTGTTCAGGCACCAGACCGAAGCTAGGAGCATAGGTTAGACTCCCTTCTTGTCAAGCCAACTACTGTGCCTCACTGTGAGGTTCCGAGCCTGTCAAGCTATGGCTTAGGGGTGTTTTTATTTCCCCCCGTCTGTCTCTGTGTCTATTTTGTATAACTGTATAGACTGTTACTACTGTTTCATAGGGACTGGGTCCCTGAACTGAATGATTGTATATATGTACATACTATTTTTGTTACTGACTGTATATATGTATGAAAAGTCTTTTTGCATACAGACTGTCACAGCTCATTGGACATTGTTTATTTACTGTTTTGGCTTCTGCCATGCCCCTGTACTCTGTTTTACTGTATTACTGTTAAGCAAGCCTTTGGTAATCTCGGATTACTGGCCGGTTTCGGTGCTAAACCCATAGGGACGGATTTGGGTCGTGACAAGTACTCCGAGCCAAAACAAAGCAAAATAATTAGAAAAATATGCATGCTTTTAATTAATGCAATATGACTAAATGTAACACACACATTATGTAATTTTAATAGGGTCGGCAATGAATATGGCATATGATTCCATTCAAGGCATGCGATAAAGTACGTATTCAAGTAATGAATTTGAACATTGATATTGGGTTAGTATGATAAGCCCAACCTTGTATGCATGCATGACAATGGATGCAAAACGTAAGAATGCTAAGTTGAAAAATGATGTTCTCTACTAACCATCGTAAGCAAGTAAGTAAAAGGGAGAAAGACATAAGGTTGGAAGACATACAACTTATTACATGTTGGCCCTCGCGCAAGCGGGTCCGAATCAAAGTCCGAAAGTCCGAATTAAACTAATTATTACAAAATCAAATGAATGAATAAGCAAAAAATTTACTTCCTAGCTATTCTTATTACAACAAGGATAATAATGAGAAACAAAAATAAACTATCTGTCTAAGTTAATTAACTATAACAATTACAAATAAACAATAATAATAATTACAACAATAATCGGAGCATTAATTTACAACATTGATGCAAGCAAAGATGCACAAGGGTTGCATGCACAGCGTCCAAGAATTGCTCTGTCTGCCTAGGTCTGTTCTGTTTCACCTTCAGTTACTACCTTTTATTTTTTGCAAAACACACTGTTGACCAAACATTGATGGCCGGCCAGCCCTTAAAGAAGCCCGACCAGGACTAAATAAGGCCGGCCGTGCCTTAATTTTATGCAAAATCCTTTTTTATGCTCTAAAATGAAAACAGTGCAGACAGAGTTATTCTAAACTGTGTTTGTCCCTCTCACACTTCTCTGTCATAGGAAAGCCTCAAGAGAAGGTTGGAATCATTTCCAAAACAATCAATGAGCAATTTAATTGCTTGATGATCTCGGATACAACTTGGACAAAGATCAATAAATGCAATGAGTAACAACCACCTCTCTCTCCTATCATAGAGTGGACTCCAAGAAGGAGGAAGAGACGCTTCAAGGTTCATCAAAACATCATGAATTGATGTAAGACAACCCTTGACACAATGGACTCGGCATAACGTCCGGCCAAACCCAAGCAATATACTTCATTTTCTTTATGTGGGTTGGTTCATTTTAAGCTAAATTCATTAATCTTTGCCATTCTTTAACCTATTTGTCCAAGATGATTGTTACGTCTACTAAGTGAGAAATATGAAACGGGAAGTGATTCTCAACATGAAATAGAGACTATGTCGTTGACAATGAACCTCTGTAGGGATTAAGCCATTAAGCATAGATCTCTAGTTCATGTTTTGAATAACCGTCAACCGATTGAAACAGCTCTCAAATGAAAGAACTGAATGATAAGTTGATTATTAAAATGAGGTTCTTAAACATGGAAATTAACTAAAAAAAAGCTTAGAACAACATGCAACAAGCTATGTATGCAAACTTATGAGACAACAAGCAAACTAATCAAAGCAAGAACTAATTAAACAACCTAGGACAGCCCTAAAAAAGCCCTTAATGGGTGAAAAATAGTGGCTCAAAGTGCATGAAAAGAGCCTAAAAAGCTAAACGACAAAGAGAGACAACAAAGCTAGTAAGTAAGAACAAAGAGGGGTAGCTAACCCATCCACTTTTCAAATCTCAAAGCATGATTTTTAGCCTCTTTTAAACTCTGAAAAACAATTTAGAAAGCAAAGAAAAGGGCGTAAAAGCAAGGGTTTGAGCTATATGTGAGGGTGTAAGAAAGAGTGTTAACACTCTCTACCCTTTGGTAGCTCTCCAAACCCAAGCTTAGACACTTGAAAGAGAATCAAAACAACACAAAAATACAAGAACTTGATAGCATATGATAGAAATGAAAGCAAGAGAGAAAATAGCAAGCTTATACCTCTTAACAAAGGTAGCCCTGTGTTTGTGAATCAAACTAAGTCCAAATACACTCTCAAGCTTGAATTGTGATGCTCAAGGCTCAACCAAGGTTCCTAGGCTAAGGTGTGAAGGTGTATATGGTGTATGGATATAAGTTCAAGGTGGTAGGCTTGCTCAAAAGGTTGCTTGCACAAGAAAAGGAGCTCTTAAGAAGGTGTATAAGCTTTTTAGAAATTCTTCAAGTCTTAAAATAGAGATACAACTTCGTTTTTATAGAATTTGAGCAAAAGAGGTCATAAATATCTTCAAAAATGGACAGCTAGCGGGCTCCCATCTAGAAAAATGTTTCTCGCTACTAAGGCACGGCCGACCCTCAATAGCCACGGCCGACCCTTAATAAGGCACGGCCAAGCCTCAAAGAGATCCCCTGTTCCCCTGCTTCAGACTCAGCAAAGGGTGTCACAATGTGTAAAAATGAATTTTTGGGGTATAATCAGTAAGAATATGGAAGGTTTGGGATTGTTTCAGAGCTTACACATAGCCTATTCGCTGAGACCTCGAACTACGCACAATACCACTTTCATCATCGAGTGTACCAGGCAAAGCGCTCGAGCCTTGTAGGTGGTCAAAAATGGGGTATCTACAGTACTACCCTGCTGCAACAGAATGGAAACAGAGC
This sequence comes from Camellia lanceoleosa, assembly GCA_025200525.1. Taxonomy (NCBI): domain Eukaryota; kingdom Viridiplantae; phylum Streptophyta; class Magnoliopsida; order Ericales; family Theaceae; genus Camellia; species Camellia lanceoleosa. The sequence goes on from CM045769.1 coordinate 11,046,822, forward strand.
AAAAATAGAGCGTTTCCAGGGGATATTTATCCTCTCTGCCTCTCCCTATCATGAAATTAATCAAGAAATGAGTAGAATCGGTCCACAAATCATCAATGATTTCAAGGTTGTTGCATGATGATCTATGAATCGATGGGACAAAGTCTCAATAAATGGAAATAAAAGACCAACGAAACCTCCTCCTTAGCATGGAGTTACCTATATAGGAAAGTGGTAGACATCGCTTCTCGAGTCATTAACATCACTAATGAGTATGTAATGACTCAAGACACAATAGGTTCAATTAACGTTCGATTGAATCCAAACCAATTTTATTACTCTTGTTACCATTTTAGTCCTATTTTATTAGCCTCTTTTAATTACCTTTCCATTCTTTAATCATTTAATCCAAAAATGAGAATTAAGTCCACTATATGGAGGGAAGTGTCAAACAAGAAATTGTTCTTGACATGAGAGAGATGTAACACCTTAGTAATTAACCTCCGAAGAGATTAAACCATTAAGCATGGAAGGGTCTTTTTCGCATGCCTTAAACAATACTCGTTTCAAACGACTCTCAAACAAAGAAAATCAAGAAATGAGGGAGGGTGCAGAGATGATTATTGTAAGTGTGAGCACATGTATGAAAAGCATAAAATAAAAGTTATCAACTCAAATAGGTTGGTGTCTAAGGCCTAAACTACCAAACCTATGAGGACTACAACACTACAAGCATACTATGCAAAGCACAAATGAAATGAACACATTAAAACAGCCCTAAAATGAGTAACAACAGTGTTGGAATTGAGTTGAAAAGGCTAAAAAAGTAAGCAAAAATAAAAGGGAATTAAAGCTAGTAAACAAGCCAAAGGAGGGGTGGCTAACCCCTTCACCTTTTGAATCTCAAAACTACATATTTTAGCCTTTTAAAACTCTGAAAACCAGTAGCCAAAAGTTGAGAAACATGTGGGAAACACAAGGACAAAAGTTTAGCGAATAAGGTTCAAAGAAGGGTGGTTAACTCCTCCACCTTTGGTAGCTTTAAGTCACAAGTTTCAACCCACAAACACAGTCCACAAATAGTATAAAATCAGCAAGAAAATAGAGGAAAGAAGTAATGTAGACATAGCAAAAGTTACACCTCTTGAAGAGAGGTTACTCTTTGATTCACAAACTAACGAGGGAGCACCCTCAAGAGCTGAAATTTTAGCTCAAGAATCTCAACAAGAAGACTCAAATTTTTGGTTTAGAGAGTATATGTAAAGTGTGTATAGGTTGCAAGATATATATATATATATAGAGAGAGAGAAAGATTTTCAAGAATTTGAGCTTTGATATTTTTTTCTAACCTAAAAACATAAGGTATGGTCAAGTATATATAGAAAAATTGGTTGCTATCTTGAAAATACCTGTATTGAGCCAGTTGGTGCAGTGTATGCACATTAAGGGACAACTGGCAACAAATGTCCGTCTTACCGGGAAACCTGGCCGGCCAGGCAGGTGAGGGACGGCCGGCCACCAAAATTGGTCTACTGGGACATATGGCTGTCCGGCCACTTGAAATGGCCAGTTTTCTCATGAATTGGCCGGCCTACTTACAATCAAAATATGTTTTCATGCTCACTTCAAACCGGTATATCTCTCTCATCTAGAATCGGTTTTAGGTGATTCTTGAGTCTAAATTGAAGCCTCAGAAGTATACTTTCCAATGGTGGTAGTATCACATCTAAATTCAAAGTGTACAATGAGATATGCCTAATTTAGTGAAGGCTGCTCATTTCTTTCTTAACGGTTTAATGCCCAACCTTTCCCCCAATTAGTTTCCTTCCAACCCCTTCTATTTCCTTCAACTCCAAACCTATAAATAAGATATTTTTAAAAAAAAATTCAAAGATTTTACCTCCCTTCCACTTATTTCCACTTTGTCCTTACTCAGTTTACCAAAAAGTGTTATAGTTTAAATGAAATGCGAGTCTCAGAATATCGCAGAAACATCGGGAAAAATATTTTGAAAAGAGAGTTTTAAGGTCTAAAATAATTTTGGTCAAAATGAGGTGTAAGGTTGGGATTAGAAGCTCAAAAATCGAAGCCTTTTGCTGAAGAATTTGAACGATTGTACAACTTAACTTTTCATCATCGAGTGTTCAACTTGAGGTGCCCAAGTCTTAAGGATAGTCAAAAGTGGGGTGTCTACACCTCTGTCTATAAAACTACTAGGAGTTTGTATTTTGCACTCAAGCGACATTTCTTGCACTCTAGCAAAACAACTTATTGTGTCTGGTCGCTCAAGCAACACATCTTGTGCTTGAGCGAATTTTGTGTATATCAGTTCATGAAATCATTTTTCTGAGTCACTTTTTCACCTCTCTCTCTCTCTCTCTCTCTAAACATTTCGAAAACCTATTTTCTCTTACTCTCTCTTTAAAACACACCTACTTCTCTCATATAAACCTAGATCCGTCGATCTTTGTCCCCATGTGCCTTTGTTAAAAAGATAGAGCTCGATGAGAGCTTCTCTAGACGCGCCCTTGGGCCTCATGCTACAGTTCGGACTCAATTGTGTCACGGTTCTAAATCTGAACCAAAGAGTCCAAATCCGGCAAATCGTTTTGAGAAAACAGATTTTTGTAAAGAAGTGCCAAACATAGGCGCTTTGCGGAATCTGAGTCGCCACCTAAATATTTTTTTATGGGGGAATTTAAGAAACCCTGACTCGTTTGCCTAAGGCCACGTGTCCGTCATCACCAAAGTTGCCTCGGCTCAGGAACTTGGGTACGATTGGGGAAGGTCAGCTATGAGCACCCCCTCTGCCCGATCCGAAGATCGGCCTCTACTAACCATGATATCTAGTTTTGAAAACATTATATGTTCTTATTCCGGTTATTAGCCTAGATTTACTATGTGATCATGACATACAAGTATAGGCAAGATTACTTTGATTTGGAACAAAACGTTTCATGTTTGTTTTTGAAAGATGGTTTGCTACTCGCAAGTAGGCTTCAAAATGCAAATTTTGCCACCCTCGGGTGAGCTTAGAAAAGATGGTTTTGCCACTATCTAGTGGGCTTAAAACTCGCAGTCGATGAATTGTTCCAATCCAAATAACCCAACTTCCACCCACAAGCATTCAGGCAGTTATATCACATAAGCACATAGCCTCATGGCAAGCATGCTATCATGGCAGTCACTCACACACATGCAAGGATGCTAAAGCATAAAACTTACCGAGTACTCCAAGCCAAAACAAAAGCTATGTTAGAAATCCATGCATGATCCTAACTATATAGAGATGCCTAATGCAACACATGCAAAAATGCAACTATAGCAGGCTCGGCTATTCTAAAGATGGCATGTGAAATGCTACAACTAACAAGTATTCAACTTGAAATTGAAATACAATGTAGTTAGTATGATGAGCCGAGCCCGGTGCATGCAAGACAGATGAACGAATGCAAACATGCTATCATACTGTATGCTAATTGAAACATGCCCTAATCTAACCATCATAAGCTGGTAAATAAAAGGGAGAAAGACGTGGGGTTGGAAGACATACATCACACGCACGCACACTTATTACAACATTGCCCTCGCGAGGTCCAAATAAATATCTGATCCCGAATGAATAATACAGTCCAAATAAGTACAAAACCCTAATTAATTAACAAATTTAGCTAAAAAAGCAATAAACTAGCACGCAAATCTATGGACCGCCTCAGCTCTGTTCCAAATGATGAATGATGCATGCTTGAGTTGCCTTGCGCGGAAATCCATTGCGATGCCCCGATTAGCCTCTGTTTACAATTAAGCCCGGAATATTGCGCGAAGCCCCAAAAGATTACCGATTTCGATTTCTTTGCAAAGAGCAAGAAAAGAAAAGAAAGGGCATGGCAAAGTATTTTCACATATGTATGCTTGCCTCGATCCTCGTGCCACCAATCATGCATCTTGATGCATGATGGCCGAGGAGTCGAATTGCACGACTCGATGTGAAATGAATGCACATATAAACACAACAAGACCGAGACTCCATCATGGTTAATCCAAAGTGTCGACGATTGGGAATTGAGACACGTTCCGTCACTCGGAGTACGAAACGTCCCTCGTTTCCCGTGCTTGGGCTAACTCCTATCCCAAGTGTAGACACCCCATTTTTGACCGTCCTCAAGACTTGGACGTCACCGCTCGAACACTCGGTGATTACCCATGTTTGTGTTTGTTTGGAGTTCCCGGAGTTCTCGGCTACGCGCCTTGCCTCAGGACCTCCGAACTTGACTGTTTTGTGTTTGGTTTTGCACCAAACACTTGTGCTTTGCCTTGGAGGGGTAGAGAATGCCTTCTGAGGCATCTCCACACACCACCGGCACTGGCTAGAGGCCACCGGCTGGCTGGTGTTTCCATCGGCACTTTATTGTGCCGACCGGCACTCTTTTGTGCCAACCGGCAATAAGTTTTGCCAAAATGGTACTCTTTGCCGGCCGAACACTGTGCAGTTGCTTTATGAGATATTTTCAGACAGCTGTATAGTTTTGGTTCCTCTCCATACACGTGTATGGAGGGATGACCCTCTTAGTTAGCTTAGCTTGTAAGCTTTGCAAGCTTTGCTTGCCTATAAGAGGACCACTCCTCTTCTTGGCTTAGGGTTACAAAATTTTAGACATTTTAGACAGACCAAGCTCTGGTTTTTAGGATTAGGATAGATACACATCCTATCTCTCTTCTTCTCTCTTGTTTTGTACACTAGGTGTTTGTGTCATACTTTTGCTCACCAACACCTAGTGTTTCACCTTCCTCTTGGAACTGAGGTGCTAAGGGCTTGTTTTTGGTGTTCTTGGCTGGTTTGAAGCTTAAAGAGGCATTAAGGTCACCATTGTTGGAGTTGATCATCAAGGGTAAGAAACTACCCCTTTTTCCCCCACTCTTGCATTCCATTTTTGCATAGCTTAGAACTGTTTTTGTGCTTAGTGATTAACACATAAAAGTTCTGTTTTTTAAGCCTCTTTATTGTTTATTAAGAGTGTTTTGTGGTTTGAGCAAGTTTGACCACCCTTAGGCCTTGAAAAGGCCCTTCTTTGTGCCATTTTGTGAGAGATCCGAGACTTTGGTGTTAGGATCTCTTCACCACTGAAATCTTGAGGGATTTCAGTGGTGAAGATGATGCCTTAGAGTCTCAAGAAGGAGAGGACCACCCCCTCTCCTTGGTGTCCTTAAAAAGGACAAGATTTGGCTTCTTGAGGGAGCTTGTGCTTAAGTGTGTGTTGAGCGTGTTTGGTTTGTTTTTCATGCTTATATTGCCATGATATGACATGTTTCTAAGTTGGTTTAGGTCCCTTATGCATGCTTAGCATAGTTGCCTTGTAATGCCTTTTGATCCTCTAACATACCTAGGTTGTATGCCTTAGCTTCTAGCATGTTTTAGGCTTGCATTTGTGAAGTTTTTGTGCTCATATTTCCATGTTTTAGGTCTGTCTCATGTTGTTTGAGCCAACCATAGCATGTTTAATATAGCCTCTTTGCATTGGGCTTGTTGGCCTTAAGAGCATGAGTGTGTAGCATGCCTTGCTTGCTTCATTTTTGACGGTTTGGAACCATTTTGCATGCTATTTCAGTCCTTCATACATGTTTGTTTGATTGCTTAGCATGCCTCTTTAATGCTTTAAGAGTATGTGTTAAATGCTCCATATTTTGGCTTTAATGCATGTCTTTGGATTCATGTCATCTAGATGCCATCTAGGTGGTCACTTAGGCTTAGTTTTATGTGTTAAAACTCTATTTTTAAGTGTTTAAGTATTGCCATGTGTGGTTGTGCTAAGTGTGGTTCAAAGCCTCATTGATTTGCTTTGAACCTTAGACCATTTGCATGCTTTGTTTGGCTTGTTTTGTTGCATGATTTGACATCATGTTTTGCATGATTTTCAGAGCTTTACAATGTGTGTTTATTGTCCTTGTTTGGTATCTCCAAGTGTGCTTGGGGGTTGCCATGTTTATGCCTTGGGTTTGGACCATAACACTTGCATGTGTGTGTGTGTTTAGTCTCCATTTCTAGGCACTTTGGCCACTGATTTTAGGCCAATTAGGAGTAGTCTAATTCATGTTTTAGTCCACTCCATTACTTGGTTTTTATGCCTCTTTGCTTAGGTTGTATGCCTAACATGTTTAGCTTGCTCGCATTGTTCATGTTGCATGCTAGATAACATGCTTAGAGTTGCATTGCATAAGCATGCATGCTTGGCCTCTTGAGATGAAAATGATAGAGGTTTGGCACCCTTTCATGTTTACTTGGTTTGCATGCATTTGAAAGTGAAGTTGCATCCTTGGTTCCTCGGGCCATCATGCATCGAAATGCGTGATTGGTGGTCCGAGAACCGAGACACATCTTCCTTTGAGTCAAAAACATGATAAGGAGTGTGTTTGGTGCATACATGCTTTGAATTACATTGCCATGCATCTTGTTGTCCTCTGCTACTGTGAGTTGCAGGTTTTGCAGGCATTTTGTGCCGACCGGCACTGTTTAGTGCCGACCGGCAGTCAATTGGCAGCCGGTGGATGAGTCTAGTGCCGATGGCCTCCTCCTTCAGCCGGTGGTGTCCTACCCCAGCCGGTGGTGATCCCCAGTGCCCTGAGAGGCACTCCTGGGACTTTGGTAATTTTTTGAGGAGGAGAACAGAGGAAACAGAGGCAAATCATGCATGGCAGTGCGATTCCGAGCGAGTCCCGGGCGTGGGATGCATCTTGCCCTCTTCTCGAGGCATTTACTGCTTTAATTAACTTAGTTAATTTGTTAATTAATTTAGTGAATTTGTAATATTTAATTAGCTTGCGTAGTTAATTAATCTGTAATATTTATTCGGTCCCTCTGTGTGAGGGCATAGTTGTAATAAGCGTGCGTGAGTGGGTGTATGTCTTCCAACCCCCACTTCTTTCTTCCCTTTTATTTACCTGCTTATGATGGTAGATTAGGGCACGTTTATTTTAGCATACCTTATGCTACGCATGCGTGCATTCATGCATTTGTTTACATGCATCGGGCTCGGCACATCATGCAAACTGCATCGTACTTTCAATTCCAAATTGAATACGTGGTAGTTGCTGCATTTCATGTGCCATGTTTAGAATAGCCGAGCCTGTCTAGATTGCATCTTTGCTTGTGTTGCATTAGCCACTTAACATGAACTAGGATCATGCATATGATTACTAACTAATTTCTGTTTTGGCTTGGAGTACTAGGTAAGCTTTTATGCTTTAGCATATCGCATGCATGTGAATGTTGCCATAATAGCATGATTACCATGAGGCTAAGTGCTTATGTGATATAACAGCTTGAATGCCTGTGGATGGAGGTCAAATTGCCTAAATTGGGATAATGCATTAAAACTATGAGTTTTAAAGCCCACTTGAGGGTGGCAAAACCTGCATTTTAGCCTACTTGCGAGTAACAAATCATTTTCAAAACAAACTTACAATGTCTTGTTCCAATTTAGGCGATTTGGTCTATACTTGTTTGCTGTGCGCATAACATAGTAATTCTAGGCTAATAATTGGAATAAGAACGCATAAAGTTTTCAAAATTGGATATCATGATTAGTAGAGGCCGGTTTTCGGACCGGGCGAGAATGCTCATAGACCTTCCCAATCGTACCCAAGTTCCCGAGCCGAGGCAACTTTGGTGATGACGGACACGTGGCCTTTGGCACCGAGTCAGGGTTTCCTAAATTTCCCAAAAATAAAATATTTAGGTGGCGACTCTGTATCTGGCAAAGCAGTCCATGTTTGGCACTTCTTTCAAAATCTGTTTTTCTCAAAACGATTTGCCGGATTTGGACTCTTTGGTTCAAGATTAAGAACCGTGACAATTTGAGTCCGAACTGTAGTGACCCCAATACGAACGGAACGGGACTTAACCCTCCCGGGGCGTTCAGGGACATCTACACCAAGCACAATGCAATATGCATGACATGCATGAATGCAATCCTAACATGCAACCTAGCATACGCAATGCTATGAAATGGCATACACAATGCTCTAACATACAACCTAGCATATGCAATGCTATGAATTGAAATGGCATACACAATGCATAATGGACTTACACCAACATGAGTAGACCTCAGCGACACTCACATCAGTGGCCATAAGACGAAAATGAGACAACCGAAATGCGTGCACACATGCACGCAAACCGAGGACCGAACCTAAGACACAACATGCAACTCTAACAAGGCACGGTAAGGATGAAGCATGGCATTCAAACATGTAAATTTCAGCACTAAAACATGATGCTAAAAGGTCCCGAAACATGGAAACATGGCACCCGATGCATGAGAAGAGCCCCGAAACTCAAAACTAGGCACATGTATTGACTTATAGCTATACAAAGCATGCATTATTTGACTATGAAGCATAAAGACAGAGCCAAGGCAGTCCCAAAATATGAACATTTCCAGTTTAAAGCATGGCCAAAAGATGCTAGCATGATGGACTAAAATAGCATGCAACTTTGACTAGCAAACATGGTTTACATGGCATGTATATAAAGCATATAAAATCTCACCAAACCAGCCAAAATCAGTGAATAAAACATGCCAAAATATGCTCAAATAACCTCTGAAATACAGCCAACACATGTACAAATAATGGGTTCCTTTGGACGACTATGCAAGAGGTTACTCAACACGTACAAGATAGACCCTTAGTATGGAAAAACCAATTTTGGAAATGGATTATGACAGCCCTAAAACTCACCAAATAGGCCCTAGAATTGGTCTAAGAAACATGCAAATGGAAGGCCCTTTGAAAGGCCTTGAATAGGATTGCTCTATACATGCATCATAGACATAAAATATGACCAAAGGGGGACCGGACAGAGTCAAGGCAGACCTTAGAACTCACAAAATAGAGCCCGGAATGTAACTTCACAACATGTAAAATAGAGCCCCTTTGGAAGGCCAATCCTGCTAGTAAAGAGAATGAGGGGTGAGAGGGTCACCCCTCTATAATTTCAAAGCTCAAAACCTCATCAAAACCACTGAAAATCCACTAGATTTCAGTGGCTAAGAGGCCAAAACAAGGCCAATGCAAATGCTCAAATGCATGGCTCAAAGCATGTGGAAATAAAGCATGCAAGGAAGGAGATGACTTCAAACAGAAAAGTGACCTCTATAAAACTTAAAGAGGAGGTCAAAACAAGACTTTTCCCAGTTTATAACAAATCTCGAAAATGTTCACAAGTAAGGCTAAAATAGGATGCAAAAATAGCCCTAAAAGAGAGATTGGGCAAACAAGGAAGTAGATGGCCTCAAACAGCAAAGTGTCCTTAAACAAAGTTGAAGAGGGGCTCAAAATAAGACACTTCACGGTTTAGGTTGAAGCCCAAAAATGCTAGCAAAAGGGGCTAAAGTATGAAGCAAAAGAATGCAAGAAAAGGGGAAACGAGGACTTACCCTTGTAGCACAACAATGCAGCAACTTCTGGACCAAGAAGGTGAGCTCTCAACCTCTGCAAATGACCTCCAAGGTGCTGGAATGGATGGTGGGGGTGGTAGGCTAGGAGTTGTAGTGTAAAATGGCCAAGAACAAGGGTGTTTGGAGGCTTGAAGTAGAGAGATATGGAGGGTGTATGTATATATGCTCCAGCCCAAAACTTTTCGAACCCTTGCAAATGGAGCTCAAGCGTTGGTTTTATAGAGGGAGAGAGGTGAGGCTTCTTGGAGAAGCCACAAGAAAGGGTCAAAGCTTCTCAAAGAAGCTTAAGCAAAAGGATCAAGCTTCTTGGAGAAGCTAGAGCAAAAGGATCAAGCTTCTTCAAGAAGCTAAAACAAACGGTTCAAGCTTCTTGGAGAAGCTAGAGCAAAAGGTTCAAGCTTCTTCAAGAAGCTAAAACAAAGGTTTAAAAGGTTCAAGCTTCCTCAAGAAGCTAAAACGTAAGGTTCAGCCAAAAATAAAAAAAAGGCCAACCAAGATGGCCGACCGACCGACCGACCGACCGACCATCAATGGTGCCGACCGACCGTCCATCAATGGTGCCGACCGACCGACCATCAATGGTGTCGACCGACCATCAATGGTGCTGAGCGACCGACCATCAATGGTGCCGACCGACCGTCCATCAATGGTACCGACCGACCGACCAACCATCAATGGTGCCGACCGGCCGTCTACGGCCGATGGCAAGAAAACAGGGCTGGTGGCCTCAAGCTATGGCCGGTGGGTTTAGGGAATGGCAGACAAGCTATTCTCTATCCTCCAAAGCAAAAACCAACAAGTGTTTGGTCCAACCAAGTACAAAACAAACAAGTTAAGAGATCCTGAGGCAGGGCGCTCGGTTGAGGCCTCCGGGAACTCAAAACGAATGAACCTGGATGATCATCGAGTGTTCAAATGATGACGTCCAAGTCTTGAGGACGGTCAAAAATGGGGTGTCTACAGTTGCCCCTCTTTGACAGAACTCGAAAGTCATAACAATGACGGGAGTGAATGTCAAAGTCCAAGGACGACCCATTTTTGACAAGGCCAAAGACTTAGACAAAGCATACAACCTACAGATAAAGATATGCGCCCAAAGGCGGGGGCAAAATGCAACTGACAAAGCCAGACGTAACTCATGATCATCCAAGGCAGTGAGCTGTAATGAAGCGCCCACGCAACAATTTTAAGCAAGAATGCAAAGTAGCAACTACGTTTCATGCAGTTTAAGAATGCGGAGAATTATTCAATTCTCGCCACGTCTCACACGGAGAAGATACAATACCTGCTTGATTAAATGCAGTGCTGACTTCAAATGAACCGTACATACAATATCGTGCTTGTAAATGAGAGAAACTTAACGAGCACAACATAGTTAGCAATATATGTTCAACACTATATCGAACACAGACAAACATGGTGCCGATAGGAAAATGCATCGCAATGCAAGAAGAAACGTGCGTCACAACACAAATTAAGGGTGAGGGTATGACAATACCCATGAAACGTACACAACAGTGTAAGTGGTAGGCATGAGAATGCAAGTGACGTGCATAACAATGCAGGATAAGTCCAAACGCGAATGCGTGTTTGATACGAAACAACGAGCAAAGAAATGCAAGTTTCGACGAGTGCGACTCAATCGCAACCTCTGGTTTACCTCCTGGAAGGGTCACAAGCTCAAACACTTGAATTTCTGAATCCGCAGTGCATGTATTAATTGTGAACACGCAGCACACACTTGTTGAAAGTTAAACACGCAGCCCAAACTTTGATGATGAACACGCAGCCCATATTTGATTGTGAACACGCAGCACACACTTGTTGAAAGTTGAACACGCAGCCCAAACTTTGATGATGAACACGCAGCCCATATTTGATTGTGAACACGCAGCACACACTTGTTGAAAGTTGAACACGCAGCCCAAACTTTGATGATGAACCATGACCCATATTGGATTGTGAACACGCATGACACACTTGTTGAAAATTGAACACGCATGACCCAAACTTTGATGATGAACACGACCCATATTTGATTGTGAACACGCAAAGACACACTTGTTGAAAGTTGAACCATGACCCAAACTTTGATGATGAACACGCATGACCATATTTGATTGTGAACATGACCCACACTTGTTGAAAGTTGAACACGCATGACCCAAACATATTTGATTGTGAACACGCAGCACACACTTGAGATGAACACACAGCCCAAACTTTGAATTTCTAAACACGCAGCTCATATTTGATTGTGAACACACAGCACACAATTGTTGAAAGTTGAACACGCAGCCCAAACTTTGATGATGAACACACAACCCCTCATACAACACTGCTTAATTTGAACACACGGCTCATAACACTACACTTGGTTTGCACACTGCTCATACATTTCATTATGGCATGACTTACTCACTTCATTCGCATATATGACTTACTCATTTCATTAATCGAATACATGTGTTCATTATGAATGAGATGTCTTCCGTGTTACACGAGGATCTGGCTCCATTATTGCGAGGAGTGGTATCTGAGCTCCTGATTTGTTCGAGATTGGGTTGACCAGGCAGGGTTTGGACCCTTCTGCACTGGGATTTCTCGCTACCCTGCTAGTAGGACGTTGATGAGTGCCCTTGTAGGGAGATGGTGGGACACCACCAACCGAAGAGGACGAAGAGGGCCTCTTATTCTTGCACTTGAGAGCACAGATGTTCCTGCTTTATTCGCCTTTTTTTACTAGTAGTTAGAGCACATTGTACATTATTAGGCAGTTTTATTTTCTGTAAAACTTGTACCCTTGTTGTAAAATGTTGTAACAAAGGAAGCATGATGGAATGAAACAACTTTTGAAAAAGTGTTGTATTTTATATTCTTAGCATCGTATCGCATCATTTTGCACCAAAAATGAGATTGAATGGAAACGTGCATTGCGTATTTGCCAAGTCAGGTTGTGAACCGACGCAACAAACTAAACAACCTAACTTACTAAGAAACAACAAAACCTTAGTAAGTTTACAACTCGATAAGCAAAACACAACAAAGTTGGCAACTCGATAAGCAAGACACAACAAAGTTGATTAAACAAAGAGTAACAACTCAATGCATGAAACTCGATGACTCGGTAAACAAGACTTGATAAACAAAACAGCTCGACAAACAAAACAACAACTCGATAAGCAAAACAACAACTCGATAAGCAGGACTTAACAACAACTCGATAAGCAAATGGGCGTGACTCCGCAAAATTATCGCCGGATGGCACTGGAAGTGGTACCAACCACAAGTTCTCAGCATGTTCAACTTCTAAATAGCTGATGGAGCAAGAGGGAAGACCCTCGGCCATAAGGAAAGGACACCGGCCTCGAGAAATGGCCATCGGCCAACAGATTTGACCAATCGACCAAAAGTTGACATCTGTCCTCCACTCACACCTTATCCCCTACAAAAACCACCAGAATGTTGACATCTGTCCTCCACTCACACCTTATCCCCTACAAAAAGCCTCAGCTTCGTAGTTTTTCTCAATCCAACACTGATTTGCTCCAAATGGAAGAGTTTCTTGCCCAGAATCTCACAGCTTGGATTTCCAACTTGGACGGCTCAGAAAAGCTGAATTTTCGGGGCTTCGATATAAACGCACTATTCACTCTGAGTCGTACTCCGCTGCACTTTCCGTTTCTCCATGCCGCGGCAAGGTTTTGGAATCCGGTAACACATGTCTTTAGCTTTGGCAGGCAAGAGGTATGTCCTACCTTCAAAGATTTCCAAGCTTTGATGGAATCTGAGCGCAACGAAGAAGTCTTGCCTCAACTTCGCTTTGGCCATGCCCAAGCCTTAGGGCGAATGTGTGGGCTCACAATGCATGACGCTCGGTCTCTGATCTGTAACGGGGAACTGGACATCCTCGGCTTGATTCATCACTTTTCTGATGCTGGTGACCATGGCAACCATCATTGGTAAGGTTTTCGGCAACATGCGCCTTGCTTGTGCATGCTATCTCACTTTTTGCTTGTCCCAAGCTTTAGTGGATCTAGTATTCGTCTAATTGAAGTTGCTCAAGGCTTAAAGGAAGGAAAGAGCTGCATCGCAATGACATTGGTCGAGACGCTGATGGGCTTGGATGCTTTCTATCACCAGGAGACGACCAGATTTGCGGGGAGTCCACTACTGCTGCAGGTAATGTTTCTCACCCAATCTCACATATGTATTGCTCACATCACTCGGCCCTCAGGCTCGGTTTTTCTCGCAAAACCCTTTTCTTACTTTTCTCTCATCGTACATCTCTCTATTCTTTATTCTCTCATTTTTCATCCCTCCCCAGGTATGGTTGATGGATAAATTGCAGGTTGTGGACTCTTGCCTAGCCTACTTAGCTCGCTGCTACTTCTTTCGACAACGCCTAGTCGATGCCCTTGATGAGGGATGGTGGTTTGATTGGATGTGCAATTTGTCTGCAGATCGCATTGCTTGACACTGTCCTTGGCTCAATCTCCCGGCAATGAGCTATAGCATGTCCCGGCAGACCAGGATCCAGTTGATTGGTCTGACCCACTGTGTGTTCTACTTTCCATTCCGGTTCCGCCCGATTCGGTCATGATCGAGACTTGCGCTTGAGGATAGAGTATCCTGCCACATTCCCGATTCGAGGCGCACAGCTTGCCCGGTATGCCATAGCATGGAGGACTAGAGAGCTCCTAGCCCTCGCTCCCACTTTCAGCTGCACTTTGTCTGATGAGTGCTTAGATTGGCTCAATGAAGAGGCACAGATTGGGCCCAGCTTCGCATCAGAGGCTTCGACCAGCTCCGGGAGGGGGCGCAGGGACACCTGACTTATCTGTGCCCCGGATTTATTGCTTTATTAGTACTTTCAAGTTTTCTTTATGATTGTAATAAAATGCAACTTCAATTTGTATGCAAGAGCAGGAGAACTCTGTATTGAAATCAATGAAATTGAAGGTTGTGGGTACTGAAAATTTTCCACTTTGGTCCAAAAATGGTCTAAGTTGTAAAAAGATTAATTTTGAACAGAGTCAACTTTTATTAAAACTTTTCAAAACCATTTTTGATATGGATCAGAACTGGACACGCCTGAGATCTGTCACTGAGATGCACAACCCCTGATCCTAGCAACTGGAAAGTTGCCCCTAGTCTGGCTACTGTGACTGCATGACAACAAAAAATTGCCCCTAGTCTGAAAAGCACTGCACCGGAGATCATAACCGAACTCTTGAATGCTGAATAGACAAAGATGGCCGAGATGATCAAATGGACAAAGCTGATCGGGAAAAAGTTTATGGCTGAACTTTGGGATGAAGTTGCCTACGTATCCCAAAGATGGGAATCAAGCCTTACGTAGTTCAGGCTCAGGTTCACTCGAGTCTTTTCACTCTCCTTTTACGCTTTAACTTTTGCCAAGGCCGCCCTTTGCGGATTTTCAACCTTGCGAGCTCAGTTTTTATAATTTTAAATTTTTTGTGCTCTGAGTTTTGCCTAGGTCGCCCTTTTGGGTTTTCGGCCTAGCGAGCCTCTCAAGGGTAATATTTCTTCAACTTGTCCATATTGATCGGCTGTGAGAACTCTAGGCCATCTAGATCCATCAGAACCACAGCTCCACCTGACCATATAGACTTAATGATGTAGGGACCAATCCAATTTGGTCTGAACTTGCCCCTTGGGTCGTGGATGGGAGATCGGTTGTCCTTGAGCACCAAATCTACTTCTTTTAGATTCATGAACTTAACTTTCTTGTTAAAAGCCCGGGCAATTCTGCGCTGATAACCTTGAACATGGTACAGTGCTTTCAGTTTTCTCTCATCAAAGAGCATGAGTTCCTCAAACCTGCTCTGCTGCCAGTCTGCTTCGGCTATTTGACACTCAGCCAATACTCGCAATGACGGAACTTCAATTTCAATAGGTAGAACGGCCTCTATCCCATAAACCAATGAATACGGGGTCGCCCCTGTAGAAGTTCTGATTGAAGTTCGGTAGCCCCATAGAGCAAACGGCAGCTTATCTGGCCAGTCCCGGTAGGGTTCCACCATCTTCTGCAATATGTGTTTGATATTCTTGTTGGCGGCCTCAACCGCTCCATTGGTTTGCGGCCGATACGTGGATGACTTATGAAAAGCCACGTTGTATTTTTCCAACAAATCAATCACTTCTTTCTTAAAGTGGGAACCGTTATCTGAAATAATCTCGTTTGGGACTCCGTAACGACAGATGATGTTATTCCTGATAAACTTAGCAACGTGCAAAGCCTTCAACACCGCATAAGACTGGGCCTCGACCCACTTCGTGAAATAATCTATCGCGACCAGGATGAACTCATGCCCATTTGACCCCTTTGGAGTGACAGCGCCGATCACATCAATTTCCCAGACTGAAAATGGCCATGGCGAAGTCATATTGTACAGCATCGACGGCGGAATGTTCATGCGATTTGCATGAATTTGACATTTGTGGCATCGCCGAACAAAACCGATACAATCCTCCTCCATGGTGGACCAGTAGTAACCCTGTCTGAGGATCTTCCGTGCTAGCATTACTCCGTTCATATGCGCACCACATTCCCCTCCATGGATAGCCTCCATTAAGCGCTTCAATTCTTCGGCATCGACACAAAACTTATGCATTCCCAGATGACCTCTCTTATACAGCTTACCCCCACAGATGATGAACTAAACTGCCATTCTTCTGATTGCCCTTTTATCCTTGGCATTTACCCCTGGCGGATATGCTTCCTTCTCCAAGAAATTCCAAATGTCGTAATACCAGGGGTTTTCATCTTGAACCTCATCTATAGCAGCAATCGTCTCGTAGGCTGGCGCAAATTTCTGGTCAATGATGACTGGACGCATCCGGACTCCGAACAGGATGTCTATCATGGAAGATAGAGTTGCTAAAGAATCTGCGAACCTGTTGTTTTCTCTTAGTAGATGAGCACAAAGTTTAGCTTCTCAAACCGAGGAATTAACATATCCAAGGTCTGGTGATACATCATCATCTTTTCTTCCTTGACTTTCCAATCTCCTTTTGCTTGAGACATAACAAGGTTTGAGTCTCCGATGACGTCCAACCGTCTTGCCCCTAGTTCCAGGGCTGCTTCTAGACTGGCAATGCATGCCTCATATTCTACTTCATTATTCGAGACTTTGAACCGGAGTTTGAAGGCTAGAGGGATACAGGACTTGTCAGGTGCTATCAACAACACTCCTATCCCGTACCCATGCTGGTTTGACGCTCTGTCAAAGTACATCGTCCAAAATTCGTCGTCGATATGCAAAATGGCCTCATCTGGGAATAAGTATTCAGCTGCTTCACCCCCTTCCACTGGATAGTCGGCCAAGAATTCTGCTATTGCTCTTCCCTTGACTGACTTGCGTGTCACATATTTTAAATCGAATTCGGAGAGCAACAACAACCAACGAGCTAGCCTACCCGTAAGCGCTGGTTTCTCAAAAAGATATTTGATGGGATCGAGTCGTGAAACCAACATTACGGAGTGAGCTAACAGGTAGTGCCGCAGCTTCCTGGTAGCCCATACCAAAGCTAAGCATGCCTTCTCTAACAGTGTGTAGCGAGTCTCATATTCTAGCATCTTCTTGCTCAGATAGTAGATGGCTCTCTTCACTTTGTCCTCTGATTCTTGCGCGAGCATACAGCCCATTGTAGTCTTAGTCACTGAAAGGTACAATATCAATGGTTTCCCCAGCTCTAGTGGTGACAACACGGGGGGGTTCTGTAAGTATTCCTTGATCTGTTCAAAAGTAGCTTGGCATCGGCCGTCCCATTGGAATTTCTTTCCTTTCTTTAGGAGGCCAAAAAGTGGTTCACAAGTCAAGGTTAATTTTGAGATAAACCGTCTTATGAATTGCACTTTACCCAGAAAGCCTTACACCGCCTTTTCAGTCCTTGGTGGGGGCATTTCTAGGATGGCCTTGATTTTGGAAGGGTCGACTTCGATACCTCTCTGTGTAATCAGAAACCCCAGCATTTTTCCATAATAATCAATGTACACTTCGAAGATTCACCATGAACCGAATTCTCTGATCCTTTGAAAGAACTTTTGCAAGGCGGCGTAATGGCCCTCTCTTTCTTTGGACTTGACAATCATGTTGTCCACATACACCTCAACCTCTTTGTGGATCATGTCATACAATATTATGGTCGCGGCCCGTTGATAAGTAGCTCTAGCATTCTTTAACCCAAACGGCATTACTCTGTAGCAGTACGTCCCCCACGGGGTGGTGAATGCAGTCTTTTCCGATCTTCCGGTGCCATCACTATCTGATTATACCCGGAGAAAGCATCCATGAATGAAAGAAAAGCGTGCCCCGCTGTAAAATCCACTAACTCATCAATATGCGGCAAGGGAAAGTCGTCATTCGGACTGGCTCTGTTCAAATCCCTGAAATCCACACATACCCGGATCCTGCCATCCTTCTTCGGTACCGGAACAATGTTGGCCAACCAAGTCGAGTATTCGGATACCAGCAGAAAGCCTGCGTCGATTTGCTTGGTGACCTCTTCCCTAATCTTGAGAGCCCAGTCCGGGCAGATCCTCCTGAGTTTTTGTTTGTGTGTCGGGCCTCGGGTCAAGGGGATCTGGTCTTTACAATCTGAGATCGATCGAGCATGTCTTTGTAGGACCACGTGAAAACATCTTTGAAATCTTTTAATAAAGCGACTAAGCGCTCGCATTCCTCTGAAGACAACGTGGACCCGATCTGGACCAGCCGCGGGTCCTCCTCACTACCAATATGCACGGTAGTGATTTCATCCATTAGGGGTTTAACAAATCTCTCCTACTCTTGTTCAATTAAGCGTTGCAAAATCGGAGGAATTTCTTCCTCGTCATTTTCATCAAAATTTTAAAAGTTTGAGTTAATGCAACAAATCAAGGGCACAGAAAAGTACTCAGAAACCATAGTTACTTGATTCTCATTAAGCACATCCAAATCGTCCGATTCCTCGGTTACAACAGACTCAAAAGAGAAAGAAAAAGACGACCTGGACAAAACTGTGGCATCCGGGTTATCATCCCCAGGATTACCAGACTCAGACTCAATCAAGCTGGAACTTGATTCCAACTCACAAGACTCGGTGGAATCAGATTCCGGCTCACTACCTGACCCAGTGCTGCTGGACAAAAACCCCTCTTCGTATTGCCAAGTGAGAGAGGATGCGATAGATGCATCCAAAATAGTTGCTGGTAGGCCCGCAACAGTTTCATTCCCAATCATGGAAACCGAGAAGTTATCCCCCAAGCACTTATGGTCGATCAAAGGATCTGAAAGTAGACAAGCCAATGCTACCCCCATTTCAATTTCAGCGCCCTTGGAATCCACTTCCTTACATTGCTCAACGTCAGCTGATGGGTCTATCTGCTCTTCGGCAATGTCATCCCTGGATAATTGTAGGTCAAAGAAAATCTCGAAACCTGGCACGCGCTTCTTCTCCGCGTTTAGCCACGGCTTTGGGAAGCCACAAAATGGAAAGTCCTCCCCCTCCTGGATGAAGCGTTCGTTTAGGGTACCCTGAATGGGCCGGTGCATTAAGTCAAAAGGCTTCCCTGCCTTCTTCGCTTTGGCTCTCCCAGCCATTTCCTTCCCCTTTCTTATCCAATCTTCTTTGGTGGGCTGATAACCCAATCCAAAGGTATGAGGGTTATGTGGCACTTCGGCCAATGCTGCGACACCTTTCCGGCCGCTCTTTCCTAATCCCATCCCGGGGATGTGTTGTAGCTTGTTCATGAGGTATATAGATTGAGCACTGACATATACTCCCTCATTAACAGCCATGATGTTCTGTACAACCTGAGCCTCAGCTAAGGTAAACCCTGACATAAACACATCCTCCATGCCGTGCTCGATTTCTAGGACTGGTGTAGATAGCTCCGAAGGTGGATGGATCGATGAATTCCCGAAAACAATGGCTACTTCCTTTCCATAGGGGTATTTCACCATCTGATGCAGAGTGGACGAGACAGCCTTCACCTGGTGCAACCACGGCCGCCCCAAAAGTAGGTTGAAGGTTGCAGGAACCTCCAAGACATGGAAATCTATCTCATGCCGTCCTAGCCCAACTTTGGTCTGGATCTTTACTGTCTCCATAACTTCTTGGCTCGTGTTGTCATATGCCCGAATTACCTGGGCTGTTGGTATAAAGTCCGCAGTCTTCAAACCAATGGCATAGGCTGTCCTTGCCGGGCAGACATTGATGGCGAACCTGGTATCAACAAGAACCACCGATATCCATTTATTTCTACACTCCACAGAGATGAAGAGTGGCTTATTATGGTTTGCACCCGCAGGTGGTAGTTCCTTGTCAGAAAAGGTCAGCATCGGGGTAGCTCCTCCCGAAAAGACTAATCCTACCAGTTGCTCTGGTGTGGTGTCTATGGAGAGTTTGGCCTTGTCCATAGCAGATAGAAACCTATCATACTTGCACTCGTGATGCCATAAGCGATCCCAGATGGAGATGTGCCTTGTATCTTCTTCACCGCTTCATCTGACTTCTTCTTGATCTGCTTCTCTTCGCTTTCGGTTTCCTTGTCCTTTCGGGCCTTGGTTGGCCTAAGTCGAGGGGCTTAAATACCGCCCACTTCTTGTCATGTGATCAACTTCATCGAGATACGGTGTAAATGCGGTTGATTGCTCCCCAATCTTAAATCAGTATGGGCAAGACATAAATCATCGTCTTCCCACCACATTCCGTTGGCATTCAAAAGGCACCTGTCTGGCTCCGGTATGATTGTACTCGCAGCACTTTCAGCCCACATGCTCACAACATCTTCTGTCCTTGTGCCCACAGCATTTTCAGTCCCCTCATGGGATTTGGCTTCCCCAATTCTCTCAGAACCCTGTTGTTCTACCTGCGTCAGTGCAGTTTGTTGTTTAGCTTTCCCTGTATTCACAATGCTCCTGTCCTGAGCAAAATTCTTCGTACCGGCGCTCTCCGGCAATGTACTCTGACTTCCGGCCCTTTCGGCCACAACTGATACCCTTGCCCCTACTGGGCCCTGTTAGAACTCTACAACATCCGGTTGATCATCCAGTCATCCGGTAGCCTCTACCGATTCCTCATACTCAAACCAGTTGATTGCCGCATCCCCTGATTCTTGGTCATTGAAGAACTGGAGTTTGGCAAAGTCCTCCTCTATGGCCGTTAAATCCTCTGTCCCCTGCTCAAATCTATCCCCTGGATCACACACAGTTCTGCTCTCTCTGGCAATTCCACACTTGGTTCAGACTGGCCTGCTGACAGAATGTAATCGCTCGGATCGTAGGCTTCCCCAGCAAAATTCCCAGACTGCTCAAACCCTGACTTAACAGTTCCATCCTCCTCTGCAACCTCCTTTGTACTTTCTTCAACAACCACCACCACTGGCTCAGGTTGGGTTGTGAAGATGTCCATCATGCACAAAAGGTCAGTGCTATCAGGAAGGAGCACCTCCGGCTTAGGTAGATGCGAATGAGTGATATAGATGCTAGGATCATAAGATACGACCCTAGTCTGGATAAAGTTAATTCTTTTGGGAGGTGGAGCTTGGTTGTGTGTAGGGAGTGGGTTGGTTGTGACGTTGGGTCTTTCTGGTGGCAAAATCACCTATTTGTCAACGAGATCTTGAATCTCGTGACGCAATCTGAAGCATTGGTCGGTGTCATGACCGTGTTCTTTGGTGATATCTGTGATGTTGGCTGGGTTGTGAGTGAAGGGTAGTGGATTTGGTAACGGCCTCGGCTCCAGGGGTTTTAGATGCCCTTTTCTGATTAAAACCCCTAGAGCCTTGGATAGGGGCATGTACAATGGGGTGAAGGTTCTTTGGCCTCTTGGTTGGTATTTGGTGGTCTGTGTATTGCTTCCGGATGCACCGGAGAAGGGTGTGGCTGCCATGGGCCTTGGAAGGGGAGGGGGAATGGTGGCGACCACGTTTACCTCTGAAGTTCTTGTAGTTGTAGCGCCACTCGGGCCTGCATTGTTGTTGCGGTTAAAGGTTCTCCGGGGTTGCTCCCTGTCTTGGTCAATCAGACCCTGTTTCATTGCATCTTCAATTTGTACCCCCATCTCGTGCAGATCCGAAAAGGTGGGGAAGGGGAGCACAATCATTTTTTGCATCAATTTTGGCTGGAGATTATGCACAATCATCCTGATCTGGTCCTTATCGGTGGGCCTTAGAGTCATCATCGAGGCCTTCGCCCTCCACCGGGTCACAAAATCTGAGAAGCTCTCTCTGGGCTCTTGCCTTGTTGTTTCGAGAACACGGGTCGTAATCTCGATTTGGATATTGTAAGAGTATTGCGCAACAAAGGCCTCGGCCATTTCATCCCAACTTTGCTTGACATCATCCTCCAACTTCGCATACCAGATGGCGGCCACACCCGACAGGGTCCGGCCGAATAGTGAAAGCTTCTGCGGTCCGGTTAGGCCCATCGGCCGTAGTATATCTGAGAATAGCCGGAGGTGGACCATGGGATACCCAGATCCGTCGAAGCGATCGATCTGCGGCATTTTGAATCTATCTGGTAATGTCACAATCACATCGATATATCCGTCCTCGATATCCGGGATAGCCTTTACCCCCTGGGATTTTTTGAATAGCTTCTCGAGCTTGCTCAATTTCAGTGCTGTAAGGTCTACCTCGAACTCGAAGGGAGAGTCCGGGTGGTTGATGGGTGTGTATACCTTGGATAATTGAGGTGGAAGCAGAGGTGGAGCCGGCCTCGTTGGGATGTCTGTGTCCTCTGGAACGGCATGGACATTTAGCAAAATGTTCTGGGCATTTGTCAGGACGTTCTGGGCAGTTGGTGTTTGCTCAGGTAGCGGGACCCCTGGTGGGAGAGGAACTGGATGTGAGGCCGATGCTCCGGCTTGCTACTGGAGCCGGGTAATTAGCTCCGCCTATTGGGCCATGATTGTGGCCTGCTGTTTAGAGAACTCTGTTTGGCGGACAGCATCCTCCTGCATTTGCTTCATACTCTCTTGGAGTTGGTGCATCATTTCTTCCATTCCGGCCATGTTCTACTGATCCTGCTGACTGACCGGTATGTGTATTTCTATGGCAAAAACTGAGACCTCTGCCCGACTGTTCATTGCTAGGGTAGACCACTGCTCTGGTGACCTCTACTCAGACACACTGCGCTTTCTCGGCCTCCGTCTAACAACCAGGGGTAGAGAATGAAACACTGGTTGTCCGTCAACCAGATCCTCAGATCGATTGAGCCGACGGCCTCTGGTCCAAAGTGCTTGGGGAATATCTACTGGGTCGGAAGCAATTGTGCTAAAACTGCCCTAGCAAAAAGATAAATAAAGCAATAAGGAAATAAATAACTAGATAAACGAACAGCATAACAACTTAAAATAAATACACAACACACAGCTAGGCATAACAACACACGGTCGATAAGCTGAATACACAGTGTCCTCAAACACTAATCATTATCCCTGAATCACTGTTCCCGAAAACTGAACCTGATACCTGCAGATAACTATTCTCAAACACTGACTAATGCCCGCAGGCCTGATACCCAAACTCGTAAACTGATACATGCATTTCCCTATAGAGACGCACTCTAAAAGCACAAAATAGATAAGTGAGAGCCAAAACACCCCTATGTTGGGGTAGGGTTTCCCTGTCCTATTTTGTCAGAAGCTAGGGTTTCACTACACACGCAGCGGTTTCAAACAACCTAACATCGGGTAAGCAACCTGTCCTAGTTTGGAATGGTCACTATGGATTCCGAATATGCACTAGGTCGAATGGCCAAAAGGGTGCCCCGGTAAAACCGGGGGTTGTGTTCCCATACTAGCAGAGCCCGTAACCGGTAAGCCTTATGGCACGCAGCCTCTGGCAAACCGCTCAAGAATAGAAGATGGCAAACACGATGTCCTAGGCGCACCAATGCACATGCAATGCAAAGAAACACATAAGTGTAATCAAAACAAGATATCATGAGTTCGAGTCAAGTCTTCTAACTCCCCAGCAGAGTCGCCAGAAACTATAGACGCGCCCTTGGGCCTCATGCTACAGTTCGAACTCAATTGTGTCACGGTTCTAAATCTGAACCAAAGAGTCCATATCCGGCAAATCGGTTTGAGAAAACAGATTTTTGTAAAGAAGTGCCAAACATGGACTGCTTTGCCAGATACAGAGTCGCCACCTAAATATTTTTTTATGGGGGAATTTAAGAAACCCGGACTCGTTTTCCTAAGGCCACGTGTCCGTCATCACCAAAGTTGCCTCGGCTCAGGAACTTGGGTACGATTGGGGAAGGTCAGCTATGAGCACCCCCTCTCGCCCGATCAGAAGATCGGCCTCTACTAACCATGATATCTAGTTTTGAAAACATTATATGTTCTTATTCCGGTTATTAGCCTAGATTTACTATGTGATACGCACAACATACAAGTATAGACTGGGTCGCCTGATTTGGAACAAAACGTTTCATGTTTGTTTTTTAAAGATGGTTTGCTACTCGCAAGTAAGCTTCAAAATGCAGATTTTGCCACCCTCGGGTGAGCTTAGAAAAGATGGTTTTGTCACTATCTAGTGGGCTTAAAACTCGCAGTCGATGAATTGTTCCAATCCAAATAACCCAACCTCCACCCACAGGCATTCAGGCAGTTATATCACATAAGCACATAGCCTCATGGCAAGCATGCTATCATGGCAGTCACTCACACACATGCAAGGATGCTAAAGCATAAAACTTCCCGAGTACTCCAAGCCAAAACAAAAGCTATGTTAGAAATCCATGCATGATCCTAACTATACAGAGATGCCTAATGCAACACATGCAAAAATGCAACTATAGCAGGCTCGGCTATTCTAAAGATGGCATGTGAAATGCTACAACTAACAAGTATTCAACTCGGAATTGAAATACAATGCAGTTAGTATGATGCGCCGAGCCCGGTGCATGCAAGATAGATGAATGAATGCAAATATGCTATCATACTGTATGCTAATTGAAACATGCCCTAATCTAACCATCATAAGCTGGTAAATAAAAGGGAGAAAGACGTGGGGTTGGAAGACATACATCACACGCACGCACACTTATTACAACATTGCCCTCGCGTAGAGAGTCCAAATAAATAATACAGTCCCGAATGAATAATACAGTCCAAATAAGTACAAAACCCTAATTAATTAACAAATTTAACTAGGAAAGCAGTAAACTAGCACGCAAATCTATGGACCGCCTCAGCTCTGTTCCAAATGATGAATGATGCATGCTTGAGTTGCCTTGCGCGGAAATCCATTGCGATGCCCCGATTAGCCTCTGTTTACAATTAAGCCCGGAATATTGCGCAAAGCCCCAAAAGATTGCCGATTTCTGATTTGCTGCAGCAAAGAGCAAGAAAGGGGCATGGCAAAGTATTTTCACATATGTATGCTTGCCTCGATCCTCGTGCCACCAATCACGCATCTCGATGCATGATGGCCGAGGAGTCGAATTGCACGACTCGATGTGAAATGAATGCACATATAAGCACAACAAGACCGAGACTCCATCATGGTTAATCCGGAGTGTCGGCGACTGGGAATTGAGACACATTCCGTCACTCGGAGTACGAAACGTCCCTCGTTTCCCGTGCTTGGGCTAACTCCTATCCCAAGCACAATGCAATATGCATGACATGCATGAATGCAATCCTAACATGCAACCTAGCATACGCAATGCTATGAAATGGCATACACAATGCACGATGTGACAAGGCATACACAATGCTCTAACATACAACCTAGCATACGCAATGCTATGAATTGAAATGGCATACACAATGCATAATGGAATTACACCAACATGAGTGGACCTCAGCCACACTCACATCAGTGGCCATAAGATGAAAATGAGACAACCGAAATGCGTGCACACATGCACGCAAACTAAGGACCGAACCTAAGGCACAACATGCAACTCTAACAAGGCATGGCAAGGATGAAGCATGGCATTCAAACATGTAAATTTCAGCACTAAAACATGATACTAAAAGGTCCCGAAACATGGAAACATGGCACCCGATGCATGAGATGAGCCCCGAAACTCAAAACTAGGCACATGTATTGACTTATAGCTATACAAAGCATGCATTATTTGACTATGAAGCATAAAGACAGAGCCAAGGCAGTCCCAAAATATGAACATTTCTAGTTTAAAGCATGGCCAAAAGATGCTAGCATGATGGACTAAAATAGCATGCAACTTTGACTAGCAAACATGGTTTACATGGCATGTATATAAAGCATATAAAATCTCACCAAACCAGCCAAATTTAGTGAATAAAACATGCTAAAATATGCCCAAATAACCTCTGAAATAGAGCCAACACATGCACAACTAATGGGTTCCTTTGGAGGGCCATGCAAGAGGTTACTTAACACATACAAGATAGACACTTAGCATGACAAAACCAACTTTGGAAATGGATTATGATAGCCCTAAAACTCACCAAATAGGCCCTGGAATCTGTCTAAGAAACATGCAAATGGAAGGCCCTTTGAAAGGCCTTGAATAGGATTGCTCTATACATGCATCATAGACATAAAATATGACCAAAGGGGGACTGGACAGAGTCAAGGCAGACCTTAGAACTCACAAAATAGAGCCTGGAATGTGACTTCACAACATACAAAATAGAGCCCCTTTGGAAGGCCAATCATGCTAGTAAAGAGAATGAGACGTGAGAGGGTCACCCCTCTATAATTTCAAAGCTCAAAATCTCATTAAAGCCACTAAAAATCCGCTGGATCTCAGTGGCTAAGAGGCCAAAACAAGGCCAATGCAAATGCTCAAATGCATGGCTCAAAGCATGTGGAAATAAAGCATGCAAGGAAGGAGATGACTCCAAACAGAAAAGTGACCTCTATTAAACTTAAAGAGGAGGTCAAAACAAGACTTTTCCCAGTTTATAAAAAATCTCGAAAATGTTCACAAGTAAGGCTAAAATAGGATGCAAAAATAGCCCTAAAAGAGAGATTGGAAAAACAAGGAAGTAGATGGGCTCAAAAAGCAAAGTGTCCTTAAATAAAGTTGAAGAGGGGCTCAAAATAAGACACTTCACAGTTTAGTTCGAAGCCCAAAAATGCTAGCAAAAGGGGCTAAAGTATGAAGCAAAAGAATGCAAGAAAATGAGAAATGAGGACTTACCCTTGTAGTACAACAATGCAGCAACTTTTGGACCAAGAAGGTGAGCTCTCAACCTTTGCAAATGACCTCCAAGGTGCTGGAATAGATGGTGGAGGTGGTAGGCTAGGAGTTGTAGTGTAAAATGGCCAAGAACAAGGGTGTTTGGAGGCTTGAAGTAGAGAGATATGGAGGGTGTATGTATATATGCTCCAGCCCAAAACTTTTTCTAACCCTTGCAAATGGAGCTCAAGGGTTGGTTTTATAGAGGGAGAGAGGTGAGGCTTCTTGGAGAAGCCACAAGAAAGGGTCAAAGCTTCTCAAAGAAGCTTAAGCAAAAGGGTCAAGCTTCTTGGAGAAGCTAAAGCAAAAGGATCAAGCTTCTTCAAGAAGCTAAAACAAACGGTTCAAGCTTCTTGGAGAAGCTAGAGCAAAAGGTTCAAGCTTCCTCAAGAAGCTAAAACAAAGGTTCAAAAGGTTCAAGCTTCCTCAAGAAGCTAAAACGTAAGGTTTAGCCAAAAAAAAAAAAAAAGGCCAACCAAGATGGCTGACCGACCGACCATCAATGGTGCCGACCGACCGACCGTCCATCAATGGTGCCGACCGACCGTCCATCAATGGTGCCGACCGACCGTCCATCAATGGTGCCGACCGACCGTCCATCAATGTTGCCGACCGACCATCCATCAATGGTGCCGACCGACCGACCATCAATGGTGCCTACCGACCGTCCATCAATGGTGCCGACCGACCGTCCATCAATGGTGTCAACCGACCGACCGTCCATCAATGGTGTCGACCGACCGACCGACCATCAATGGTGCCGACCGGCCGTCCACGGCCGATGGCAAGAAAACAGGGCCGGTGGCCTCAAGCCATGGCCGGTGGGTTTAGGGAATGGCAGACAAGCTATTCTCTACCCTCCAAAGCAAAAACCAACAAGTGTTTGGTCCAACCAAGCACAAAACAAACAAGTTAAGAGATCCTGAGGCAGGGCGCTCGGCCGAGGCCTCCGAGAACTCAAAACGAATGAACCTGGATGATCATCTAGTGTTCAAACGATGACGTCCAAGTCTTGAGGACGGTCAAAAATGGGGTGTCTACAGCTTCGTTCTAATTGGAACAAAGTTGGTTTTGGCGTCTTTGGGTTTCTCTCACTCTCTCTCTCTCTCTCTCTCTCTCTCTCTCTCTCTCTCTCTCTCTCTCGTGTTCTAGCTTGAGGTAGGGATATCTCCACTTTTTTATGAGTTTTACCTTAGCTATTTGTTATTTCTAAGCAATGTCAAGATTTTTGGGAGATTTGCAACAATCTAGGGTTTTGTGTAAAAATTACAAGAGAGGTTTTTCAAATAGATTCTTGGAAATGATTTTGATGTTGGAAATAATGTTGAGTTGGATGGAAATGGTTGATTTTGATACTTCGGGTTGATTTTGAAATTGAAATTGAATAATGAAATTGAATTGGTATTAATGAGGGTGGTAGAGTTGGATAAGTATTATCACTCACCTCTTGAAATTTGGAAAGTGTATCTTTATGGAATATAAATTATCTATTTACAAATATTTATTTTGGACTATTGGTGGAGGATAGCTATGAGTGTTGTAGAAATTACATGTGAATTAGGAGAATTGAAACTGTTTTTCTCATTCATTTGCATTGAGCATTGTCTCACATTTATACATTTAAAATGTTTATCATTTTGAGAAAAATGGTGAATCTGGGAAACATGAATTGTATTGTTGAAATAAGTTGGCCAAAGTGTCCAGAGTGAAAGTCCCGAAAACCACGCGTATACATGGGAGTCGATCCCGCGGATGAAATTTCCGTGAAATGGCAATAGTAGTGCTTTTATAGTATATGTTTACATGGGTTCTGGCTTACGGCTTCCTCTGGAAAAAATTTCCTAAAAAGGTTGGATTGTTTTGAAATTCCCAAAGTGTGATTCACTGCCTTTTTTTCTATTGTAATGGAAATGATTCTACAAATCGAGACATTAACTTGGCATTGTATAGTTTTGGAAAGAGGAATATAAAAATATTTTGGTATGAGCCTTGCATATGTATACACCTTATAGCTTTGTTAAAATTCATATATTGTGTTGGATTATTTCTACTAGGCTTTGGCTCACTCTATGAGAGGAAAATATTTCAAGTGCTGATGATATGCCTCCGCCAAGGCAATAGCTTAGGAGGGCTTGGAGCAAGAACTTTATTTTGTTATATGTATTTTGTATAAGACAAGGGCTTTATTTGTATTGGACTTAAACTCCACTTTTGTTGTGACTAGGCATTGTCTTGGAAAGTTGTAAGCCTTTAGGGCATTTATTATTTGCTTTATTTTCAGACATTATCTCATGCTGTGACATATGCTAAAGATTCAGGGATAGGCTTATGAATATATAACCACGTATGTCACCCTTTTGTAAATTCAATTGGAATTAATGGAAAATAATTACTTATGTTGGTGTAGTTATTGAATGCATATAATGAATGGTCTTTGTCTATTGTTTCGGGACATTACAACTTGGTATCAGAGCGTTTCAGGTTTGAATACTTTGGGTACATGGAAAGTGGTTATTACCACAATAGGTTTGTCTCGCTTGGCAGAGATATTTGTGTGTATGGTATGGTTTTGTGATACCATGCTTATGTAGTTATATGGGTATGGAATTTAGTTCATAAGATGTTGTTTGAACCAAGGGGTTCTAGAAGTTCTATTAGAATAGCACTTGATCAGTGTCGTTTCTAATTGGAACTTTGGTAATGCTGTGGGACGGTCATTATCTAGGAAGAAAATTCGTATGTGTTTATGTGACTATGTGCTTATGTGGAGTGAATTATCATTGTTCATCGCATTAAGACGTGAGTAAGTTAGCTTCGGCACATTTATACATGTGCTAATCTCTTTTGTCACCTTTATTAGGATGTCAAGACGTGGACGTGGTGATGGTAGGCGTGGTAGGCATAGAAGGCACAAGGTGCTTTTACCGGATGAGATTCTAGGGTAAGAGGAAAGGGTTGGTCAGGCCAATGTGGCCGAACCAGTTGGTCAACATGCCATGGGCGCTTTGGCCAGTGAGATGGCCGAAGCTTTGCAGGAATCCATGGACATTTTTAGGGCTGGGAATCAAGTCCAGACCTAAGTAGCTAAGGTAGGGCTGTCATTCTTGAAGATGGCGTTTTTTAGGTCCAATCTGGATGAGTTTTTTGGTGATCCTAAGGAGCCGCTGAAGGCGGATGAGTAGTTAGAACAGATGGTGAAGACATTTAAGATACTTGGCATCGAAGATGATGATTTGAGAGTAACCTTGGCATCCTTCTAGTTGAAGGGAAATGCTTATCAATGATGGAAGTATGCGCGTGGGCGTATTGAAGTGACCTGGGAGGCCTCTGTTAACAACTTCTAGGACAAGTTCTTACCTTCCACTGCTAAGGAGAAGTTGAGGGACTAGTTTCTGAAGCTCAAGCAGCTCAGTTTCCCAGTAGTCGAGTTTGAGGCAACTTTCACAAGTCTCTCTGGATTTGCACCGGAACTCGTAGCGACAGAGGAACGCCGTTGCATCGAGTTCAAGAAGAGGTTGAGGACTAGGATTCTTTTTAAGGTAGCCGAGTCGATGATTAGGGACTACGAACTCTTTGTGAAGGCGGTGGCTCATCTCGAGACCGTAATTCAAGCAAAGGAGGAAAGAATGAGGGGCTCCAGGAGAAATCAGGAGGTTCAGGGGGAAAGCCGAGATAGTAAGAGGCAGAGAGGTCCCACTCCACAATAGTCCCAAGCTGCACAATTTAGATCCACTTTCCCTGTGCCAAGTTTGGGTTCAGGGAAAGGTAATCAGAGAGGTTTCTCTTGTTACAAATGTGGCTAGTTGGGTCACAAGTCACCAACTTGCTCACAAAGAGGAGGAGGGCAACAGTCTGCACCGCCTGTGGCTCGTTCTCAGAACCAAAGTCAAGGGAGAGGGCAGCTGCTTACTTGTTATTAGTGTGGGCAGTCAGGGCATGTGAGGTGGTTTCACCCTCAGTCAGGTGGCACACCTGGTGCATCTAGATCGAGGCATACATAGAGCCACCAGCCTACACAGTCAACATAGGCCTCGAGGGCCAATCAAGGAGCCTTGTCGGCTCAGTTAGTGCATTAAACTTATGATCCAAGGGGTAGCAGGTGGAGCAGAGACGTACAGGACGTATGTATGTTGTTACCATGCTAGACGTAGTGCCAGCGCCTTCAATTGTAAGAGGTACTTTCTTGTTATACAATTCTATTGTCAATGTGTTGATTGATACGGGTGCATCACATTCTTTTATTTTGTCTACATTTGCATCGGCATTGGGGTTAGAATTGGCTTGGTTAGCATCTCCACTCAGTGTAGAGTCACCTATTGGTGGTGAGATTGTTTTGGAATAGAGGTGTCGGGGTTATGAGATAGAGGTCGCTAGTCGCCGACTTCCTTTTGCATTTGTGTTGGTTGACATGCCAAGTTTTGATGCTATATTGGGTATGGAGTGGTTGTCATCATATCGGACTATCATAGATTGTTATTGTCAGAGGGTTACTGTATGTACCTTGAGTGGTGACTATTTTCTACTTCATGGGAGATAGAACCGATAGAGTTTCATTGCAAATATGTAATCCGCGAGGTCAGAATGTGCTTAGTTATCTTCTTAAAACTTCTTGAGTAGTGAGTGTGATGAAGTCCAAGTCGAATTGTCAAGAGTAGTTTGTGAATACCTAGACATGGATCTTACTAGTTTGCCATCCCGTTGTGAGATTGAGTTCTCTATTGATTTAGTGCCTGGTACGGCACCGATCTCTATGGCACCGTATAGATTTACACCCACTGAGTTGAGTGAGTTGAAGATTTAACTCCAAGAATTGCTAGATAAGGATTTCATTCGCCCTAGTACATCACCTTAGGGAGCACTGGCTCTCTTTGCTAAGAAAAAGGATAGTGCCTTTCGACTTTATATTGATTACCGAAAGTTCAACCGAGTAGCTGTTGAGAACACGTACCCAATGCCACATATAGATGATTTGTTTGACCGGTTGAAGGAGTCTTGTTGCTTCTCTACGATAGACTTAAGATCGGGTTATCACCAGTTGAGGGTAAGGGAGGAAGATATCCAGAAAACGGCATTCTATACGCGGTATGGCCATTATGAGTTTCTAGTAATGCCTTTTGGGCTAACCAATGCACCAGTCGTGTTTATGGATCTAATGAATCGAATATTCTATGAGTTTTTAGATCGTTTCGTAGTCGTCTTCGTTGATGACATTCTGATTTACTCACCTTCCAAGGAGAAATACGAGGAACACTTACGAGTTGTGCTTAAGTTGCTAAGAGCTCAAAAATTGTATGCTAAGTTCGGGAAGTGTGAATTTTGGTTGAAAGAAGTTAATTTCTTAGGCCACGTAGTATCCGGGGAATGAGTGATTGTAGACTCTTCGAAAATAAAAAGCGGTGCAAGACTGGGAATAGCCTAAGAATGCCTTTGAGATTTGTAGTTTCTTGGGATTGGCTGGGTATTACCATCGGTTTGTGAAGGATTTCTCTAGGTTAGCTCACCGTTAACTAAATTGACGAGGAAGGAGATCAGATTTTTATGGAGTAAGACTTATGAAAAATCATGTCAAGAGCTTAAGGTTAAACTTACCACTGCTCTAGTGTTAATTATTCCGAAGAGGGGTTTGGGCTATTCAGTATATTGTGATGCTTTATGAGAAGGTTTGGGTTGTGTTTTGATGCAAGAATGGAAGGTAGTAGCATATGGCTCTTGTCAGTTAAAAACACACGAGAGGAACTACCCCACTCATGACCTAGAACTAGCAGTCATGATCTTTGCTTTGAAATTTTGGAGGCATTATCTTTATGGTGAAAAGTTTGAGGTGTTTTCTAATCATAAGAGTTTGAAATATCTATTCTCATAGAAAGACTTAAATTTGAGGCAAAGGAGGTGGATGGAGTTTATGGAGGATTACGATTTTGAATTGCACTATCACCCGAGGAAAGCCAATGTAGTGGTTAATGTCTTGAGTAGAAAGTCTTTT
Source organism: Camellia lanceoleosa (assembly GCA_025200525.1). Taxonomy (NCBI): domain Eukaryota; kingdom Viridiplantae; phylum Streptophyta; class Magnoliopsida; order Ericales; family Theaceae; genus Camellia; species Camellia lanceoleosa. Next base: position 11,079,440 of record CM045769.1, read on the forward strand.
AGCAGTATAGCGAGTATTGCCATCCAGGAATAGGAGATGTTGGGTGCTATTGGTGAGTTTAACTTGCATCTTGGTGAGTCCGTTGAGTCTGCCGCTTTGTTTTCTGTAATTGCACAACTTATACATGTGAGCCGAGTTATAGAAGCACAAAGGGATGACCTTGAAATAAAATCCCTCCAGGAGAAAATCTCTAGTGGAAAGGTAAAGAAGGGCTTGAATGTGTATTCTGACTCGAGTGTTAGATACCTTGACCGTCTTTTCATATAGGAGTCTTATCGAGAGGAGTGGAGTTTCACCATTCACGCCTTACGGTGCATCCGAGAGGCACAAAAGATGTATCACGACCTTAGTCGTCAATTTTGGTGGAAGGGAATGAATAGAGATGTAGCCGTGTTTGTGTCAAGGTGTCTTGTTTGTCAGCAAGTGAAGGCCTACAAGTTTGTTGCAACCCTTGCCTATAACTGAGTAAAAATGGAAGCATGTCACAATGGATTTTGTTATGGGTCTTTCGAGGACTCAACGGGAAAATGATGCCATTTGGGTGGTAGTGGACTGATTGACAAAGTCAGCGTACTTTGTACCTATACGCACGAGTGACTCGGTAGATTATCTAACCAACCTTTACATTAGGGACATTGTTCGACTTCATGGGGTCCCTATGACTATTTTTTTGGATAGAGATCCGCGTTTTATGGCTCGGTTGTAACAGAGCCTACAGAGTGCCTTGGGCACTAGGTTGACTTTTAGTACTGCCTATCATCCTCAGACTAACGAGCAATTCGAGTGTACTATTCAGATCCTTGAGAGTATGCTTCAAGATTGTGTCCTTGACTTTAAGAGATCGTAGGAGAGGCACTTACCTTTAATGGAGTTTGCCTATAACAATAACTTCCAGTTGAATATTGGCATGGCATCATTTAAGGTCTTGTATGGCCAACAGTGTAAATCTCCTATGTGTTGGACTGAGATGGGTGATGCACCTATGTTGGGTCTAGAGTTAGTCCAGGAAACGATGGAGAAAGTTGCACTTATACATAAAAGGTTGGTTACAGCTCAGAGTCATCAGAAGAGCTATGCCGACCGTATGAGAAACCCATTGCCTTTTGAGGTGGGAGATTACGTCTTCTTGAAGATATCACCTAGATAGGTTTGATGAGGTTTGGGAAGAACGGGAAGTTGTCTCCTAGGTTTATTGGGCCTTTTGAGATCTTAAAGAGGATTAAGGAGGTAGCTTATCGTTTGGTATTACCGTCACAGCTTGTCAGGGTTCGTGACGTGTTCTATATTTGTATGCTTCGAAAGTATGAGCCTAATTCTTCACACGTGTTGGATTGGACTGAGTTAGAGGTGGATGAGAATGCCTCGTATAAGGAGAGACTTGTTAGAGTTTTAAATATTCAAGACCAAGTCTTGCAAGGCAAGACGATTCCATTGGTAAAAGTATTGTAGCAACACCACGGGGTTGAGGAAGCCACTTGGGAGCTTGAGACAGAGGTCCGTGAAAAATATTCAAACTTGTTTATTGATGTTTAAACATGTGTTGAAAATTTTGTTATGTTAATGTAATGATAAACATTGTATATGTTTCGAAAATGTGAATTGTATATTCAGTATTGGAAATTTGTTTACTATGTTGATGGAAGAAGATGACCAGTGGATGGGTCATGGTGTTGGCTATAGTTTAATATTATTGTTTTAATTGGTTTAAACCTTGATTTTAATGTTTGGTTTAAATTTCAGGGACGAAATTCCTTAAAAGAGGGAGGTTATAGCGTTTCTAGTTTAGATGCGACCCATTTGATGTTTTAGATCCGGATTTCATTGTCATATATAGTTATCCATGTCTTGTTTCCCCTTATATCTCTTTGAGATTGGCTTTTGGGATGTGTTGATTTCATTTATAACAGGTTGGTAGCTTGTTTTTAAAACTTTTGTTGTCCAGATTTTTGTCCCTCTGCTCGAGTGAAGCTTCTTGTGTTCAAGCGGTCTTTGTGAACCTCCAGTACTTTTGCACTTTTGCAGGTTTGCAAAAATACTGAGAGTTTGTATTCTTCACTCGAGCGAAGTTTCTTGCGCTTGAGTGACGACCTTTGTCTGTAAAACTACTGGGAGTTTGTATTTTGTGCCCGAGCGACATTTCTTGTGCTCGAACGGAACAACTTATTATGTCTAATTGCTCCAGCGACATATCTTGCGCTCGAGCGAACTATGTGTATATCGGTTTGTGAAATCATTTTTCTGAGTCACTTTTTCACCTCTCTCTCTCTAAACATTTCAAAAACCTATTTTCTCTTACTCTCTCTCTCTAAAACTCACATATTTCCCTCATATACACCTAGATCTGTCGATCTTTGTCCCCATGTGCCTTTGTTAAAAAGATAGAGCTCGGCGAGGGCTTCGTTCTAACCGGAGCAAAGTTGGTTTTTGGCGTCTTTGGGTTTCTCTCTCTCTCTCTCTCTCATGTTCTAGCTTGAGGTAGGGATATCTCCACTCGTTTTATGAGTTTTATCTTAGCTATTTGTTATTTCTAAGCAATGTTGATATTTTTAGAAGATTTGGAGCAATCTAGGGTTTTGGATAAAAATTAAAAGAGGGGTTTTTCAAATAGATTCTTGAACACGATTTTGATTTTGGAAATAATGTTCAGTTGGGTGGAAATGGTTGATTTTGATACTTGGGGTTGATTTTGAAAAGAGTAAGAATTCTGCCGTGAATGCCTCAAATGTTGGTTTTGTATAAATAATGAAATTGATATTGAAATTATGAAATTAGATTGGTATTGATAAGGATAGTAGAGTTGGATATGTATTATCACTCACCTCTTGAAATTTGGAAAGTGTATCTTTATAGAATATAAATTATCTATTTAGAAATATTTATTTTGGACTATCGGTGGAGGATATCTATGAATGTTGTAGAAATTGCATGTGAATTAGGAGAATTAAAATTATTTTTCTCATTCATTTGCATTGAGCATTATCTTAAATTTATACATTTAAAATGTTTATCGTTTTGAGAAAGATGGTAAATTTGGGAAACATGAATTGTACTGTTGAAATAAGTTAGCCTGAGTGTCCAAACTGAAAGTTTCGAAAATTGTGCGTATACATGGGTGCCAATCTCATGAACAAAATTTCCGTGAAATGGTAGTAGTAGTGCTTTTATAGCCTACATTTACATGGGTTCCGGCTTACGACTTCTTCAGGACTAAATTTTTAGGAAAGGTTTGATTATTTTGAAATTCCCAAAGTGTGATTCACTGCCCTATTTTCTATTGTAATGGAAATGATTTTATGAATCGAGACTTAACTTGGCATTGCATAGTTTTGGAAAGAGGTATATAAAAATGTTTTGGCACGGGCATTTCACATGCATCCACCTTACTGCTTTGTTAAGATTCATATACTGTGTTTGATTATTTCTACTGGGTTTTGGCTCACTCTATGTTGAAAAAACATTTCGAGTGCTGATGATATGCCTCCACCAAAGATCGCTTAGGAGAACTTGGAGCAAGAGCTTCATTTTGTTATATGTATTTTGTATAAGCCAAGGGCTTTATATGTATTGGACTTAAACTCCACTTTTATTGTGACTAGGCATTATCTTGGAAAGTTGTAAGCCTTTAGGGCATTTATTATTTGTTTTATTTTCAGACATTATCTCATGCTGTAACATATGCTATAGATTCAGGGACAGGCTTATAAATGTATAACTGCATATGTCACCCTTTTGTAAATTCAATTGGAATCAATGGAAGATAATTACTTATGTTGGTGTAGTTATTGAATGCATATAATGGATGGTCTTTGTCTATTATTTCGGGGCGTTACATCTTTGGACCCCCTCTCTTTCAATTTTTTTAATTCTAATTTTTCCAAAGATACAATTCCATTTCTACCCTATCTCTAACCCTCTAACCCTAATTTCCTAAACCCTAACCCTAATTCCATCACCTCCGATTTCACCCCCAATGCCGGCCGTCAAACCACTGCCATCATCTTAGCATCGCCGTCAATTTACCATCTTCTTCTTCCTCCTCCTCCTCTTCTCCTGAAACCCTAGATCTAAACCCATTGCTATTATCGTAGCACCACCACTGCTAACCCAACTCTTGCATTCAGTGGTAGCAACCCAAGAGGCCACCCATCTTCCTGCAAATCAAAATCATATATATATAGTTCATACACAGTCACAAATTATACAAGTGAAACCCAAAAAGAGCAAACACAAAACTAAGGCTGTGATTGATTTTGGTTTGAAGAATCTGATGAGGTCACTTCACGTAAAGATTCACCAATCAATCAAAATATTTACATTCTTTTTTTTTTTTCCCTCTACACAAAAAATATATATATATATAGATATATTCAAAGAATTAAGTAATCAATTGTACAGAGGATTGCCTAACAACATTGCTTAGAAAGAGAGAGGGTTTCAGATCTAGGGTTGTAGGGTGGTGGTCGCGACGACGGGACGACCGCAAAGGTGATAGCCGGATGGCGTAGGTGGCGACCAAACCCCGATGTTCTCTTCTACAACCTGCTAGAAAGAGAGACACATATACACAAAAAAAATCCAGAAGAAGAAGAAGAAGAAAAAGAAGAAGAGAGAAAAAGAGAGAGAGCCCAAATGGTGATAGCAGTGCAGCCTTGAGAGGAAAAAGAAGAGGAAGGAGGTAGGAAATAGGAAGAGGAGGTGGGTTGCGGCGGAAGCACCCTTTTTTATATCACACTACAAGCATAAAATGAAAACAAATGAGAAGCTAGATAGCATAGATTCATATAACATTACAATGTATCTTTATCTTACTATAATATATGAGGGAGTTGCCATAGCATGGCTCTCTTTTTTCCTTTCCCTTTTTGCCCTTATTTTTTGTTTTGTATTTTTGTCTTTTTTTTTTGCTTGGACAATTTCATAATTTTTATATTTTGTTTATAATTTTTGTCTCTTTTGATAACGCTTATAAATAAATAATTTTAAAAAAAATCACTCATTGTGTTTGATTCAATTTTTTATTATAATTTATTACAATTTTTGAACTAATTTGAAAAATAAAAAAATGATATAATTTTTTAAACTTATTTAAGACTCTTAATAAATATGGACAAAATAATTTTTTTTTTTTGGTCTTAATTATAATTTTTGAGTTGATGTTAGATATTTACACATAATGTGTAACCAAACGAGTTTAACCATTTTCTTTTAAACAAAATATACAAATTTATATCAAACAAATTTATAACTTATTTTAATTCTTTAAACTAATAATCTAAAACATTATAATCATAAAAAACTCAGCTACAAATGATACCAAATTGAGTCATTATCTATTAATACTCTATTCATAATAAATATGAGTAGGGAGCCATTAAATCACTAAAACCGTGATACATAAAATGATAATAAAGTATTGTATATAAATTTATCATATTAACATTTATTGTTATTCAATGATGACAAATAATAGCCAATTTTATTATTATTATTATTATTATTATTATTATTATTATTATTATTATTTACAAATAATTTTTGTAAAGTTTTCAATTTTTTACTTTTTATGATAAGGTTATTATTGATATAAAAAACATTGTATTTGACAAATCATGTATTTTTATTTTTATTTATTGATTTATTGATTTATTTTATTTTATTTTTTTTTTTTGAGTAAAGTTTAAGTGAGTGTTGGATAAGACAATACTAAATGTTGCTTAAATAAATAAGAATTTTATGGGAGTGTTTAGAGATTAAAAATGTCAAATATTGTTATTTAGACAGTCACCTAAAAAATAATATATTTGTTGAAGATACTCTAATGCCACTTCAAAATATTTTCCTTTTTTTATCCAAATAATAGTAAAAACTAATTAAATATTTTTATTGCATCATAATCAAACATAATGCAATAATCTCCAATTCTTATTTAAGATTGATGATATACAAATAGAATTGGGAAAATTACAAAAAAAAACCTATAGTTTGAACCTTGTAAATATATATATATATATATTTAATATTTAATTTTGTCAATTTAAACTCTAAACTTTTGATTTACTTTTAATCTAAACCATTTGCTTTTAGTCATTAAATTCAATGAAAAATATCTAAAATATAATTTTTGTTGAATTTAATACCTAAAATACTTTTTTTTTTCTTTTTTTTTTCTTAATAAAAATAGACAAATGGTTTACATTAAAAGCAAATCAAAGGTTTAGAGTTTAAATTGATAAAATTAAAAATTCAGAGTTTATTTTGTTATATGGTTCAAATCTACCCTTTTTTTTAAAAAAAAAAATTTCCCAATAGAATTTTATACAAATTTATATATAGAATAATATAACTTCTTTTGGTTATTTCATTTTCAATCAAAATACAATCTATCAGTCTTCATAATTTCAAAAATGTCATTGACACTTCATTATAAATATTTTTTTCTTTAATATAATTTTTTAAAAATAATATTGAGTATTGTTTGGTTTATTGGAATAAAAACTGAAATGTAATATAATAATTATTAGGAAAAATTATTAACAAAAAAAATCCAAGGGTTTGAAGCCTATAATAAAATAAACTTTAGATTTTAATTTTGTCAATTTAAATCCTAATCTTTTTATTTATTTTAATCTTAGCTATCTATCTATTTTCATTACTTAAAATTGATGAAAATAATAGTATTTTAATAATTAAACTCAATAAAAGTAGTATTTTAAATATTTTTTACACTTATATTGAGTTTAATGACTAAAATATTATTTTGTTTATCTATTTTACTTAACAAAAATAGACAAATGATTTACATTAAAAAAATTAAAAAATAGAATTTAAATTGATAAAATTAAAAATTCAGAATTTATATTTTATAAAATGATGTTATCTATTTTGTAATAAACCAAATATTATCTTTAGTAACACTGAAAGTATCGTAGTTGTGAAATTTAAATTTACTAAAAAAAAATAATTATTTTGTGAAACATAAATTTATTACAATAGTGTCTTGTACCTTGCACGGACATATTTTTTTGGTATATATATATATTTTTTTTGATCGGCAAAAAAGAAACGTTATTGATGAAAAAATATAACAAGTATGATAACTTACATCAATAAAGAAGAGGGTGCAAAAAGAATCACAGCGAAACATTTAGATCCCAACTAGGTTTGCACCTAGATGCACACCAAATCATCTGCTAGCACACACTCGAAACTCCAAGTTGGTGAGAAACCAACAAGCAAAGCGGAACAAAACAAACAAAAACGAAAACAAAAGAGGCAACAAAAAACACTACACTGCTGGAGCAAAAGACAGAACACCATGAGTCCAAAGCAGCTGATTTTTGCACCCAGACAGCATTCTAGACAGCATTCCAGTGACTATGAGTCCATAGCAGATTCAACCACACCCCAGAAAAGCCTATGGGTCCAAAGCAGCAATCCAGAACACCTTTGCCATCAGCAACCATGCTCCAGCACAGCAACCACGCTCACAACACAAACAAAGCAGCCATGCTCACCTTAACATATTAGGAGTCACTATGGATAGTGTGTGAGTGATTTTCTGATCACACTGCCCTCGTTAGTGATTCAGCTGTAGAACACAGGCAGAATAGATGGCACCCTGCTGTCATGCACGAAAAGAAAAGGCTCCGACGGTGGTTCTTCCTCCCGGGGGCACTCCGACGATCAAGTCAGTATATCTCTCAAAGATAATCAAGTATTCAACTCACAAGCTTGAGTATAAAAAAACATACCTTTGACCCATGGGGGTGCCTCTCTTTTATAGTCAATACAGTCCTAGTCCCAATAGGAGCCTAACTCCAACGGACTCAGGATTATTGCTAATCTGGAACTCCCAATGGGTTTAGGACAAAACTCTCCAAGAGTTTTACCTTTAACCAAACTGAAGTCTTCTCCCAATCTAGGACTCTTGTCCTTTATCCGCTTATCCCGGATTTCGATATCTTCCGAGATAACCTCAGCAACTCCGAGATTACCTCGGCATAACTTACCACGACACGTGGCACCTCGGCTGACACGTCGGCGTCATCTTGCCACGTGTTGGTACTCAGAAATATATCCCCACAACTGCCCCTAGGTTCCATTACTTCGGCATTCTGAGGTGATGGAACCTATATTGTTCTTCTTTCTCATATGTCGGCTTAGAACTTCCCAGCCGAGGTATTTCTTTTTAGGCCGATATGTCTTCTTTCAAAAACAAGAATTCAAAGGAACTCTCTTACATGTATGAGCTGTCATGCACCTCCCCTCAACCGTTTTATTTACGTGTTTTCTATTGGCTCGTGCCTACGACGCGCTTGTAAGTCGTCTTTCGCCTGTCCACGCCGCCTGACGTCTGCGTTACTCCAGGCGCATTTAATGCCCTGTTTTGCCGCCGTTTCAAGTTTTTTAACAAAACTTTGTTTTTTCCCTTTTACTTTTCTTACCTTTGCATTCGTTTTACTTGTTTTTCTCTCTCTAAAGCTCGTTCTTCTTCGAGTCTGCCATTGCTTCAAGCTTCAAACTCTGCAACTGTCTTCCTTCTGCCATTCCTGCGAAGCTTTCACCACTGTTTCATCCTTCATCTGTCCTCGGCGAATTCCATTCCAAATCGCTTTTGTAACAACCTCGCATCGATTATCGATAACCTCTTGAATTACGATCGATTCTTGCTAAACCGAATCGATAATGACGATAATCGAATTAATCAAGTAATCTTGGATGGATGATTGAAATCAGCGAAATTGAATAAGTTTACCTATTATATTGCATATTGCATCTGTTTGATTGATTGATTATCTGTTTGAATTTATATGTTTAAATTGTTAATTGAAGGCCTTATCAGCGGCCGAATTAGGAACCGTTTAGTGTTTTGTAATCAGGAGAATATTTGTGATTTTATGATATATTTATCTGAAAATTGATTAGGAATGAGTAAATTAGATTTAAATGAGTTGATTGCCAAGTTTAACTTAATTACCAAACTGCCATGGAGTTGGCACTTGTTTAATCTTATGACTTGAGCCTTTACACTTTGTTATACACTTAGCAAAAACATATTCATCAGCTCACTCTTTTAGTTCCCACGAATTAGAGAGAGAGAGTGGGAGATTGGAGGATTTCATCTTGCATGCTTGGGATTTGAGAGAATTGAAGTATACTTGCATAATTGAGCTTCTAGGCTTAAACTACAAGGCTAAGGTAGATTATTCATCCTCCTAATTGTGTCATCGAGCTAAATCTTGCATGTTCCATGGCAAATTGTGGGGCTAAGCCATGTTTTAAGTTCTACCATGTTGAAATAGAGCATAATTCTTGCATGCATATTGGTATTGTTGATTTTGGAGTGAATTCATGTTGGAATTGGACATGCATGTTCATGATCATGTTTAAATCTATGTTCTCATCTTGTTTTTCAAAGTATTGAGCTCATTTGAGCTAGTTTGGAAGCTTGAAATTGTTTAAGTGCATGCATGTCATATTTGCATGATATTCATGTAAATTGGGTTTGAAATTGAGTTTAATTGAAACACCCTTGGGCCTTGATTTCTTAAATTGAGCTTTAAAACGTGTTATTCTATGTGTTTGAAAGAGTTTTCCAGAACATGGGCCCAAGAGGATCGAGTTGGGAGCATCAAAACTTGGTTTGGAACTTGGAGGTTGAATCTGGATTTTCCAGATTTTTGATGTCCGCCGGCGAAGTGCCGCTTCGGCGGGAGCTCATGCTCCCAGCATTTTCTTCGGCTTGTTTGCGGTCGCCGGCGAGTGTTTCACGCTCGAGCGGAGAAATCGAGCATCCAGCATCTTGCACCATTCATCGGTCGCTTCGGCGGTGGAATGTACCTTTCGGCGGGGACCTTTGTTTGCTTGTCGCTCGGCGGAAACTCGCACTCGGCGGAGGCCTGTTTCTTGAAAATTTCAAACTGATTTCTGTGCACATCTTTGCATCCTCATCCCATCCTAGGCATTCTTAGGCCTAGTTTAAGGCATCTTAATGAGGATTTAGACATAGAACCACACCGAGGAAATTTAGGGATTTTAATTAACATCCTTCCGACTGTGAAACTTAGTGTGTGTTCTCTCTGTTAACTGTTTAGGGTTGGCTCTCGGGGACGCACTCTAGCTGCTATTAGCCCAATCTCTGTGAGTAACAATTGTGTAAAGATATGTTCAAAATGGTTATCTTTTGAATACTGAACTGAATTGTTTGTTGAACTGATATTGTTTACTGAATGAATGTGTGTCCTGTATTCTGAACTGTATTGTGGCATCCTTAGCACTTCTTGTTTCATCGTTACAGAGCTCGCTGGGTTCCTTTGTGGAACCATCTTTATCTTGATTGATGACAATCATTACTGTTGGGTCTGTTAAGACCCGGTCCTTTTGGACCTACTGTTTATAGGCTAATGGATGTACCACATATGACTGATTGATTGAATTACTGAAAGACTGAAATACTGTTTAATGAACTGATTTCATTACTGTAAGGACATTCATTCATAACCTCTTTACGCTTTATGTTATTCACTAGGCTTTAGCTCACTGTTTATATATATATGTAGGTTCTCAGTAGCCAGACCGGAGCTAGAAGCGTGGGTTGGTCCCCAGTTTTGTCCAGCCAGCCTATGTGCCTCGCTGCGAGGTTCCGAGTTGCCATGCTATGGCTTGGGGTGTTTTTATTGTCCCCACCTGTCTCCACACTGTTTTGTACTATTGTATAGATCTTGTCTCTTTTGCATCAAGTTATCGAGGGATTAGGTTCCCGAACTGACTGTTTGTAAATGATTGTATAGATCGTACTGTTTTGAACTGTATGAATGCATGAAAATGTTTTTGGCATACAGATTTTCACAGCTCAATGGACACTAGTTGTTTATCAGTATTTCCGCCAGTTCTATACTCTGCTTAATCAGACATCGATCACAGGCCTTGTAATCTCGACATCGCGCCACTGATGCTAAACCCATAGGGCGGGTTTGGGTCGTGGATAGTTTCCGTAAGCAATGGCCTTTTCTTCTCTAGTTCTCGATTGTTCTGAAATTTCTGCTTTTCGTTACTGTTCTAGCATTCAGTTTGTGAATTATTCTCCTGAATGATTCTTATTTCATGATTTTGCACATGTCACTTGCACTGTTCTTGGCCTTCAACTCTTTGCACTCTTTAGGCTCTTGATAGCCCACCTTCGTTCTTGATTCTGAAAATCTTGTTCTTGTTTTCTGTTTTCTGTGTTTTTCCCAGATTCGAGCCTCCAATCTTTGCTTTTATAGTTTTAGGGTTGGGATTTGTTTATAGAACCTTCAATTCTTAGGGAAAATTGAAACAATCCTTTACCAATACATACCTAGGTTCAAGCCGAGGTACCAGTAACCCTTTAAGAACACTCCGTTTCTGTAGCAAAGTACCTTTATGCCAAACTCATGGGTGTGTGGAGACATAGGGTAAATACCCCAACCAAACTCGAATTCTTTAGGCAAGAATTCTCTATCCCTGTTGATGTTCACCTTAGGCTAGCTGGGGATGATTATTCCATCATGCCTACAGATAATACAATGCCTTTCCCTATTGTAGCTTTTGTTGAATGTGGACTTCGGCTTCCACTCAATCTCCTCTTTCGTGAAGTTCTTCACTACTACACCCTGAACCCTATGCAACTCACCATTAACTCATATAGAGTACTTAATGGTATAATAGCCTTAGCCCAGCAAGAGAACGTTAGAATTACCCTCGCCGACATCCAATACTATTATACTATGTGCGCCCTTAACCTGAAAGAAAAAGGTTATGTGTATTACCTCAAGCCGAGGTCTACCGAATTCAAAATTGTAGCCGACCTCCCAGACTCCAACAAAGAGGCTGGAGATGACTATCTCAATGCTTCGGGAAATTGGGAGTTTGGCCCAGCCGAGGAAGTCCATCTCTTCCCTCTTCCTCGAACAGTTAAAGAGGGCAAGGGTAAGAGCCCAGTGTTAATTACTTAGTTTGTTTTTTAAATTTTCAACACTTTGCCTATTTCTGATGTCATGTTCTTTCTGCAGACGTCCGCAAGCCACCCAAGGACTTTTGCCAGTCTTAATTCCTTGGCAAAGATTTAAAGAAGCTTCTCGACCTTCCTATCCAAAAGCACAAAGCTCCACTCTTACTGAACTTCATCCCCTCCTACAAATCTACCTTGCCCGACGTTCCAAAAAGAAAGAAAAAGAGCTTATCGCCTCCTTCTGCTACCACTATACAAACCGCATCAACATCTCGGGCTGACCAAGGATCAACTTCTGATCCAGCCGATCAACCATCCACTTCAGCCCCATACTTAGTCCCAATACCAGAAAGAAAACGTCGGCGAAGGCTTGTCAAAACCGCCGAAATGGTTCGCCCAAAGCCTGTTGCCCAAGACCTCCTGGCCGACCTACCAGCTGATGTCGATGCCATTCCAGCCCAAACGATGCCCCCACCAAAACCAAAAAGAATAAAGAAGGCTCAGCCAAAGACCAAAGCTACTGAGGCTGAGGCTGAGGATGCTGTGCCTATCTCACAATTGGCCGAGAACATGAAGAATGCTTCCACTTCGGCAAAAAGGTCTGCTGAAACTCAACCAGCAGAGTCCCAGAAATCAAAGAGGCCGAGGTCTTCTTCTGGGACGACTTCAAAGTCCAAAGTGCCCAACGTCCCTTGGACACCTGCAATTACCTTGGAGAACAAGCCAGTCTTGGCTAGTGACAGCGCTGATGACATAAACATTGGCGTTGCACTAAGCACAGCCCTCCTTCTCCCAGGCGATCTTGAAAAGAACGCCGAGATGAGTGAATACGAAAATTATGCTTTCATGCTTCAGCGATGTGTTCAAGTAAGTGTCTTCACTTGGTAACTTGTTTTATCCTTATTGCTCCATACTTGTAAAATTATGTAATAACTTTTTGCTGTATGTTCTTTCAGGCTGTCCAGCATGCGCATTCCTTCTCCATGCAGTCCTTTGAGACCAGGGAGAAGTTGAATAACTTGAAGAAGGAGTATTCTGCCCTCCAGAAGATCAATAAGGGCCTTCAAGCTAAAATGAAAAAGTTGGAAGATCAAGCCGAGGCTGTTACTAAAGCCCAAACCTTGAAAAAGAAAAAGCGATCTTCTTTGAGGCTATAAAAACGTTCTTTGGCCTTGAGAAGAAAGAGGCCGAGAAAAAAGCGGTCCAGGCCGAGATGGAGCTTCAGCAAGCCTTAAAAACTAAAGAGGCTGAAATCAAAGAAACTGATGAAAAATCTTATGCCCAAGGTGTGGCCGACGTCACTGAGGACTACAAGCTTCAAGTTAGGCAGGCATGCAACAGGGGCTTCTCCCTTGGTTGGATGTCCCTTGCCAAAAAGCTTAATGTCCCAGATGACTCCCCCCTGCGCAAGGCTGACGTTATTCCTCTGCCATTCCCTCCTCCTCCACCTCCAAGTCAAACTGAGGAAGAAGATGAATCCGAATCTAAAGCCGAGGATGAGGACAAGAATACTGATGCACTGGTAAGGAAGGCCAAGGATACCAATGAGACCAAGTCTCTACCTCAGGGTGATCAAGTCCTTGACTTGACTAACAATGAAGATGAGGAGGCCATTAAAGAGGCCGCTCCTGAACAAGCATTATCCGATGTCCACTTGGTTGAAAAAAGTCTTGATCAAACAGTCGCAGAAATTGACGCCGAGATTGCGACAGAAAAAGACGCCGAGGTTGAAAAAGATACCGAGGTTGTGGTTGGGAAAGATACCGAGGTGGTTCTCCCAAAGCCCTCCGAGGCCCTAGCCCAACCATCTGCTAATGTTGAAGAGTCTTGAAATGTCTTTTGTTCTCTTTTTTTTTTTTTTTTGTACTTTTGTTTTCTGAACAATGTAAGCTTCCTCTTTATGGCCGATGCGCCTTTCTTGTGAACATTCAACTTTTGCTAGGCCACAGTGCCTTTATTATATACAACTGCAACTGTTTTTCTCTGAATACTTTAGTCTTTAATTTCTCCTTATTGCTTCTGCGTGGCTTTATACTTAGAATATTTTGCATGATTTACATAATTCCTCCTTTGCACAATCTTCTCGGGGTTACATACCTCGGGTATAATAACTGCAAATTTTACTTCGGCAAGACATTGACCTGCAGTCTTTTCATAAATTTCAACAAGTATAGATACTATTCAATGTTAACTTTGCAAACTTTTCTGAAGTTTCAACGAGTGTTTAAACAGTAATCTCAATCTGTCCTATTTGTAAATTGCTACAAATTTCAACAAGGATTAACATATACAGTAAACTTTTCTCAAGTTAGAATAAGTATTAAACAATGGGGGTGTTTGGGAAGGCTTGGGTTGGGCTATTTTAGTCTCAATTCAGAAAATAGCCGAAAAGCTTCCCTGTGCATGATTTTTCAAAAAAAAAAAAAAAGGAAAAGTCAAATGATTAAATTGCCGAAAGCAACGCAGCCTTTACATACCTACACTGCCAATTACAGTGTAGGCTGCAGACAAGTGTAATTACAATATTACCCCTAATGGTGTAATTTCGGAAAAAATAAAATTAAGGGCAATTTTGTCATTTTAATTTGACATCATTTCAAACATATTTTTCAATATAATAACTCAACTAAAAAATAATCTCATCTTCCCAAACACAAAAACTAAAATACCCACTAAAATAATCAAAAAGCCAAATAGCCTACTAAAATAGCCACTTCCCAAACGAGGCCAATGATCTACTTGTAAATTGATGCAAATTTCAACAAGGGTTTAAACAATTATATTTACCTCAACCTGTAAATTGCTGCAAATTTCAACAGATGGTTATATGTTGGCTTAACTTCAACTTATAAATTGCTATAAATTTCAACAAGTGTTAAGCATCTTTTTTGGTTTATCCAACCAGTAGATTGCTATAAGTCTGTAAGCAATAACCTCGACTTCACTTTGACTTGTAAATTGCTACAAATTTCAACAAGTGAAGTTAAGGAACCATCTCGGCTTACCTTTAACTTGTAAATTGCTACAAATTTCAACAAGTGGTAAGCTTTGTATCAGTTTGACCAACTTGTAAATTGCTGCAAATTTCAACAAGTGGTAAACTTTGTATCGGTCTGACCATCTTGTAAATTGCTACAAATTTCAACAAGTGGTAGACTTTGTATCGGTCTAACCAACTTGTAAATTGCTACAAATTTCAACAAGTGGTAGACTTTGTATCGATCCGACTAACTTGTAAATTGCTACAAATTTCAACAAGTGGTAGACTTTGTCTTCTCTTTGCCCCTAATGTGAACCTCAGTTCCACTTGGGTTCTCATTATTCATGTTTTTCAGAAACAATATTAAGTATCTTTATCAATCATATATGTCTGGAGAATTCTGAAAAGATTTTATTGATGACATCGGCCAAAAATAATGAACATCTCAATGATAGAAAAATTTCAAATTACAAGTGTTCCATGGTCTTGGTAATGCTTTGCCCTCATTGTCTTCAAGCCGATAAGCTCCATTGCCTAACACCGAAGTAATTCTGTAAGGTCCTTCCCAGTTTGGGCCAAGCTTGCCCTCTCTGGGATCTTTGTTGTTGCCGACGACTTTTCTCAAGACTAGGTTGCCGACTTGAAAATCTCTTGGATTGACTTTCTTGTTATAAGATCTGGCAAACTGTTGTTGGTATACTGCAAGCTGAATTGCAGCCTTCTCTCTTCGCTCTTCTAAAAGATCCAGATCTCGGGCTAAGAGTATGTCATTAGTCCCATTCTCAACTCCCTGGGTTCGGATCCCTGGGATGCCGATTTCCAGTGGAATTACTGCTTCTGTGCCATAGGCCATGGCAAAGGGGGATTCTCCTGTTGATCTTTTCGGCGTAGTCCGATATGTCCAAAGTACGTTGGGTAATTCGTCTACCCACTTTCCTTTTGCTGCCTGTAGCCTCTTCTTTATTCCATCCAAAATTACTTTGTTGGATGCTTCTACTTGCCCATTACTTTGGGGAAAACTTAGTGTTGAAAAGTAGTTCTTGATCTTGAATTTTGCACAAAAGTTCTTGATAAGTTTGCTGTCAAACTGCGCTCCGTTGTCGGCAACGACGGCTCTAGGGATGCCAAATCTGGTGATAATGTTTTTCCATACGAAATTCTTGACGTCCACATCTTAGATTTTGGCAAGAGGTTCTGCCTCTATCCACTTTGTGAAGTAATCTGTTGCTACCAGCAAGTATTTTCTCTGCCCAGTTGCTTGGGGAAGTTGTCCAACCAGATCCATGCCCTATTGGGCAAACGGCCAAGGGTCGGATATCGGTTCAGTCAAGAATGGTGATGAATCAAAGGTGCAAACCTTTGGCATTGTTCGTACTTCTTTACATATGCTTCTGCATCTCTTTGCATGTAGGGCCACCAATACCCCTGGGTGATGGCCCTATGGGCTAATGATCTGCTCCCAATGTGGCTTCCACAAATCCCTTTATGAATTTCATATAAAAATCTTCAACTTGTAAAGGGTGTATGCACCTTAAAAGGGGCCCGATGAAGGACCTTCTATAGAGATGTCCGTCCGCAGTTAGGCTGAATCTTGCCGACTTCAATCTGACTTTGTGTGCCTCCTTGCGGTCTTCTAGCAGCTTTCCTTCTTTCAGGAATGCAACAATTGCATCCATCCAGCTTAGCCCCATGTCCACACACATTGCCTCTTGCTTTGCGTTCTGTGGTTCTATGCTCGGGCCCGACATGTAGTCAATCATAATTGTTCTTGTCTTTCCAGTTTGCATTGAACTTGCTGAGGGTTAGCAGCGATGGTCAAGTATTTATCATCTCGGCTTACTTGGAGAAGTTGGCAGTTCTGAAATAACTCGGCCAATCTGATAACCTCTTTTACATATGCCGACATCCTCTCATCTCTGGCTGCAAATTCTCCTGTTGACTAGTTAACAATTAACTGTGAATCACAAAAAACTATTACCTCATCTGCTTCTACTGCCGCTGCCAGCTTTAGTCCTGTAATTAATGCCTCGTACTCTGCTTCATTGTTTGAGGCCTTGAACCCCAAACGGATGAATTGTTCTATTATTTCCCTATCTGGGGATATCAGCAGCACTCCTGCCCCCGCTCCTTGTCGGTTTGAACTTCCATCGACAAACAGTCTAAATGAGTCACCGATGTAGATGCTGCAGGGTCTGAGCTTTTCCTTCTTTTGTTCCTTGGCCTTTGGCTGGAATTCTCCTTGCTTCCTGGGACTTCGTGCATCTTGGCTCAACGGAGCCCGACGTTCGATGGATTCAGGTGTGAATTACGCCACGGTCGGCCAAAACACGCCCTTAATTGTCGCTACGGGCACGAACCTGTGTCATATCGCCCAAGGCTACTGCCCACCTTGCAATTCTTCATGTTAAGTCTCCTTGTTGTAATAAGGACTTTAGTGGGTGCTCTATTAGCACTACAATCTTGTGTGCCTGGAAGTAGTGGTTCAACTTCTTTGAGGCCATGACTAGGGCCAGCATCAACTTCTCTAGTGGTAAGTACCTTGCTTCAGCGTTGGCTAAGGTTTTACTTACATAATAGACTTACATTCTCCCTGCTCTTCTCGGATTAGAACTGCACTTACTGCGTGTTCTGACACGGCTAAGTACAAAAACAACTCCTCCCCAGGTTCAGGTGTAGAGAGAACTGGGGCCGTGGTCAGATATTTCTTTAGGTTGGCCAAAGCGGCCTCACATTCTTCAGTCCATAGGAAGTCTGCGGTCTTTTTTACCAGGTTGAAGAAGGGTTTACACTTGTCTAAACTTCGGCTTATGAACTTGTTTAGGGCTGCGGCCCTTCTAGTGAGTATTTGAACCTGTTTTGCCGATGTTGGACTCTGTAGATCTAGGATGACCTTGATCTGATCTGAGCTGGCTTCTATTCCCCTTCTTGTTACCAGGTAACCTAGGAACTTACCTAATCCAACTCCAAACGCACATTTAGATGCGTTGAGTCGGAGCCAATATGTTTTGAGTATTTCAAATACCTTTTTCAGGTCGGCAAGATGACTCTTAGGCTCCTTGGTCTTCACGACCATGTCATCGATGTAGACTTCAACTGTTTGGCCTATCAGGTGCTTGAACATTTTGGTTACCAGCCTTTGGTAGGTTGCTCCTGCGTTCTTCAAATTTAAAAGGCATCACCTGTAATGATGACAGCCTTGTGGGGTGATGAACCCTGTCTTTTCTTTGTCTGGGGGGTACATGGCTATCTAGTGGTACCCCCTATAAGCATCCAGGAAGCTCATCCTTCCATGTCCTGATGTGGCATCCACCAGCTGGTCAATTTTGGCGAGGGAAGTCTCTTTGGGGCTTTATTTAGGCTTGTAAAATCTACGCAAACCCTCCATTTACCGTTTTTCTTCTTTACCACCACAGTGTTTGATAGCCACGTTGGATAATTGATTTCTCTTATGGCCTTGGCTTCCAAAAGTCTGTCTACCTCTTCTTCCACAGCTTCGACGTGTATCAACGTCGGTCTTCTAGCTCGTTGTATTATAGGTTTTGCCGACCTGTTGACGTTCAGTCTGTGGCATGTGACCTCGAGGTCAATGCCAGGCATTTCATAAGGTGTCCAGGCGAACACCTCTATATTTGTTCTTAAAAAAGCTTCTAGTTCTCTCTCTTCTTCTTCGGCTAAGCCTGAGCCAAGAAGAAAGAAGCGCTCTTCGTCGCCCTCATGGACGAGGATTTTCTTTAGTGATTCCTCACTCTTCTCGGCCGGTTCCTTGCCAACATCATCTAGGACCTCCATGTCCTCATCTTCAATCTCTGTCTTTTCTGGTTCTCGAACATTGCAGGTAGTCTTCATTGCTGCCATGGAGCAATTTTTTGCTTGCAATTGATCTCCTCTGACTTCTTCAATCCCATGTTCTGTTGGGAAGCGCAGTAGTTGGTGCAATGTTGAGGGAACTGCCCCCATTGCATGCAACCATGGCCTTCCCAATATGATGTTGTAAGGAGAAGGTGTATCAATCACGATGAATTCTGTCCTGATCTTCTTAGTACCGGCCTGTACTTCCAAGTTTGTAGCGCCCAGTGGCCACGTGGGTGTTCCATTGAAGCCGACCATCGGGCCATTCGATTGCTCCATGTTGTCTGGGTGAAGGCCTAGCTCCTTGTAACATCTAACGTACATGATGTCGCAAGAGCTGCCTTGATCTATTAGGATGCGTTTCACTTGGCACTCCCCAACCTGGAGGGATACTACCAAGGCATCATTGTGCGGGTGCTGGACTGTCTCTAGGTCGGCTTCGGTGAAGGTTATTATTGGTCCTTGGATCTCTTCAGGCCGATGTCTCTTTTCCCCGACTTGGTAGACATGCTGTAGATGCCTTACCCTTTGGGTTTCTCCTCTGACTTCATTCTCGTTAACCTTTGAGTGGATCACATTAACTATCCGAGGTCCTTCTGCCCGAGGTTGTGGAGGTGGTGGGGCTGCTGGAGCTTAAGGCAGTCGTGCCTGTTCTTCTCTTGTTCTAGTTTCATCGACAAGGTCTCTCAGGTGGCCTTGTCTTACCAGATCTTCCAAGTGTGCCTTTAGAGCTCTGCAGCCCTGTGTTGTATGTCCGTTTTCATTGTGATAAGCACAATGTCTATCCATGTTTCTTCCCATGAGTTCTCCTGGTTCCCTTGCTGGTGTTCTGAAATAGGGCTGGCTCCGAATTTTTCCTAGGACTTTTTGAATTGGAATTCGGAACATGGTTGTTACTGCCTGTTTATCCCTTAACTCCATCTCTGTTTTGCTGAGTCTGTTGTTACTTCGGCCTCGCTTCAGCGAGCTGTTCCCTGTTTCCTGTTTGACTTCCTTGTGGGCCGATGTATCCTCCTCGGCTCGCGCATATTTTTCGATTCTTGCCATGAGCTCCTCCATGCTCTTTGGTAATGTCTTTGCCAAAGATTTCCGTAGTGAACAGTCATCTTTCAGGCCGTTCTTGAAACACACGATCGCTACCTCCTGGTTGCATTCAGGTATTCGATTGAACACCTCGTAGTACCTTTTTGCATAGGCCCTAAGGCCTTCATCCTTGCTGATTTTTAAAGCCATTAGCGTATCCACCCTTAATGGTTGTAGTTTGTTTGTTACGAACCTGGCCACAAACATCTCGGCCAGGCCTTCCCATGTCTTCACGCTTCCCTTTGGTAATTTATGGAACCAATCTGATGCAATCTCCCCAAAGGACGAGGGGAACACTTTGCAGAGTAGTGGCTCGTTTCCACTATATAACGCCATTGAGTTCAAAAATAGTCCAACGTGGAAGTTAGGGTCTGACTTACCATCGTATATTTGAAACCTCGGCATGCTGAATCTTTTGGGTGCTTCAAACTTGTCCAGTTCTACTGAGAACGGTGTCCTCGGCTTGATGAGTGAATTTACTTCGGCTTCAGCGTTCTGTTCCTTCCTCTTGAGGTAGTTTCTCAAGTCTTCTTTACTCCTCCCTGGAGCTCGGCTGTCTTTGGACTTCAGTCTCTTTGGCACACTACTCTCGGCCTCATGATGGGCCCGTTTTGATCTGTCTCCGTGGGTTGTGTCAAAGCAGAGCGTCTGCCTTTGAACATGCCGATGTTCTCTGCGTTCCTGATCCTTTGTTTGATATGTCCTCTGGGATTTCTCTTGCCTTGGCTCCTCTCGCCTGACCTCCCCGGAGGGCGGGTGAGAGTGCCTTTTGCTCCTGGAGTGTTGTGGTGTTTTAGGAATTATTTTCCTTCCTCCCTTCTGAGTATTAACTGCTGGAATTGGCGTGTCCTGCAACGGGTATAGCGGCTGCATGACATTGTTTTGCATCATGAAGTTGACGACTGACTGCAAGTCAGCCATCTTATCTGCTAATTCTTTTACTTCCTCATCCCTCCGTAGGCACCTATCCCTCCATACCTGGAGGTTGTCTTCATTGTAGTATCTACCCTGGTCTGTTTTCTTTGAAGTGTCGCCCTTCTGGACGACGTCTTTTCCCCCGTGCCCCTGGCCACGGGCTTCTTCGTTGTGGTTGTCTCCTTCAACATCAAGGTCGATAGGCCTACCACTCCCAGCGAGAGCGTCATCCCCAGCCTTTTCGTTTTGTGCGTTACTGGCCATCTATTCGTCTTTCTTTCCCACAGACGACGCCAAATTGTGTGAGTGATTTTCTGATCACACTGCCCTCCTTAGTGATTCAGCTGTAGAACACAGGCAGAATAGATGGCACCCTGCTGTCCTGCACGGAAAGAAAAGGCTCCGGCGGTGATTCTTCCTCCCGGGGGCACTCCGACGATCAAGTCAGTATATCTCTCAAAGATAATCAAGTATTCAACTCACAAGCTTGAGTATAAAAAACATATCTTTGACCCATGGGGGTGCCTCTCTTTTATAGTCAATACAGTCCTAGTCCCAATAGGAGCCTAACTCCAATGGACTCAGGATTATTGCTAATCTGGAACTCCCAATGGGTTTAGGACAAAACTCTCCAAGAGTTTTACCTTTATCCAAACTGAAGTCTTCTCCCAATCTAGGACTCCTGTCCTTTATCCGCTTATCCCGGATTCCGATATCTTCGGAGATAACCTTGGCAACTCCGAGATTACCTCGGCATAACTTACCACGACACGTGGCACCTCGGCTGACACGTCGGCGTTACCTTGCCACATGTTGGTACTCAGAAATATATCCCTACAGATAGCATAGCTCTACTAAAAGCCATATAGTAGATCACCAATATTTTTTTTTTCGGCAAAGAAAATATAATTTTATTGATAAAGAAGAAGTACAAAAAAAAGGCTTGGCACAAATGCATCATAGATCAAAAATACATCCCAACTAGGTTGGCACATATTAGAGAACACAATCATGCGAGCACAAGTTTAAAAAGAAGGTTGAAAAGCATTCAACCGAAAGAGATACAATGAAGAAAACAAGCAATAAAAAACGAAGCATCATTCTGAAATCCTAACCCTGAAGCCCTTGATGCCATGTAAACAAAACAAAAAGTCATAGAGAGAGACTTCCGGCAGGTTAATTGATTGCTTAACCCAAAACGCAATCTTGATCTTAATATTCTCCACCAAGTCCACCCAAATAGGTTCCTTGGAATTAAACATCTTCTCATTTCTAGCAATCCAAATGGTCCAGAGAATTGCCAAAGGCAAGGCTTCCCAAATGAGTCTTCCCAGGTGCTTTCTTTTTTGACCGAACCACCAAACCAACAGTTCTTGGATGGAACCAGAAGTGACCCACATAATAGCCCACCAATTGACAATTTCAGACCAAATCCTCCAGGAATAATAACAATAAATAAACAAATGAACTGTTGATTCTTCTTCATTACCACAGAATGTACATAGGATGGGAATATAGATGATTTGTCGTCTGAGAAGAAGATTTGCAGTTGCGATTCGATCCCACCACACCAACCAACCAAATGCTTTTATCTTTGGTGGCGCAACTGACTTCCATAATTTCATCACAGGAAAAAGTGGGAGCTGAAGAGAGTTCTCAAATAAATCATAAAGAGATAACAGTAGCATGAAACATGAGATCACCAATATTAGCAGAACATAAGCAGCAGCAGATCAATAACAGGACAAACAACACCACAGCAGATCAGTAGCATGAGACCTCAGGGCCATCCTAGTGCAGAAATACACTTGAAACATGTTGGACAGATCAGCAGCATGGAGTCTCAATGACCAAACTAAGCTAGTGCAGAATCACAGCAGATCAACCACATTGCATCCCTCACCCACCCACAAAGGAATTCCTATAGTATATATATATATATGCCACTGATTTGGGTTTCGTGAGGCTTTGTAATTTGAAACTAGGACTTATCCTGGGATTTTATTTGAAACCAAAATATATTTTGGTGCGTGTAATTTAAATTCATAAATTTTAATTCTTATTATATCTTAATATAAATTTATTAATAAGGATAATAAATATTAAATTCTAAATTTTTTTTCTTATGATACACCATAATGAGTTATTCTTATTCAAATCTATGTATCTTCTTCCTCAAGAGATCAACGTTATTTCTTCTTCTTCTTCTTCTTCTTCTTCTTCTTCTTCTTCCCTCCAACTCCAATACACTCTACCAAAACTCACCATCATCAACATCATTGTTTTTTTTATTATTTTGAAACCTTAAATCCTAGAAGAAAGTTTGAAAAAATCAAATAATGGATGACAGTAATAATCAAATAATTTTTTTGAAGCAACTCATAAAAAATGTGGTAAGTATGAGGTTTTATAATTTTTGTAGAGCACCATCAATTATTTTTTATATCGTTTTTTTGACAAAAATTAAATGATCTAGTAGTTAGATTAACAATAACATATTATTAGAATTATTCTTATTTTGTCATTTAAATAGTACATTATTTGAGAACTACTCTTTCTTGTTACTGTCTAATATTTATGTACTTATAAGTTTGGTTTTACTTTTCCACGAGCATTCTTGTGAATAGTTTATAATGTAAATTTTTTTTTCCTGTATTGAAAAGTTTTATAATGCTTATGTAAAAATTTGATTTTTATGTATTTATAATGCTTATGTGCTTATAAGTTTTTTTTTCTGTATTTGAGAATTATTTTCCGTATTGAAAAGTTTTTGAAATAATTTCGTTTTTTTAGTTTATTTATTATTTGGGTTTACCTTGAGGGTAATTTGGAAAAAATAATAAGGTATAATGAGAGTAAAATACAATTTTAAATAATTACATAAGGTATACCTAGAAATTTAAAGTACTTAATAATTTTTGGGGTTACCCTTGGGATATTTAATTAGGACTAAAATACAAGTTACTTGGGTTTGAAATGGAATTAGAGTCTTCACAATTGGAATTCGGTTATCAAATTGTGGGTTTTTTTTTTGGGGGGGGGGGGGGGGGTTTGGTTGCAAAGAAAAGTAATAGGACAAATTATATTGTCAGTTCTTATATTTTGTCACTGTCATTTTTGCTACTATAGTTTTAATTGATTTAATTTTAATTCTTAATTTTAGATTTTGAATCAATTTAGTTTAATTAATAATGTTGTTAGGATTTTTGACGAAAAAATTTCATTGAATTGATTTATGTTAAGTTACTGAATTGATTAAGTTTATAATTTTCCTTCTAAAAGTATGACTCATATCGTTCATGTGCGCATTTGTCATAGAAAATGTTAATAATTGAAAGCAATTTAACTAATTTGAGACAAAATCAAAAACACAATGTAACAACTTAGATTTTTAATTATTCTGTAGAGTTTATACTAATATTATTTAATCTCAGTTCGGAAAATATATAATTTCTTATATATTATTATGCGTAATTTTGTAAAATAATATAATTATTAAAAATTTAGGGGTCAAAATATAAATAATAATAGATGTGGTAATGAAATAAATAATTAATTTTATGTTAGTATATGATAAAGTGTAATTTAATTAAGAATTAATTTATTTATATAATTATATTAAAATATTGAGTCAAAAGGTAATTATCTCAAATATCTATTAAGAATAAGAATGAATCTATATAATTATAAATTAAATCTTTACAAAAGTGACGTTTCGCCACGTGTTGTGTCGCGTATGGCCTCCCCTCCCTATACATAGGGAGAGGGTTGATCGACCTGGAGCAGAAAGGGAAGAAGAAAGGCAAAGAAAAAGAGGAAGAAAGAAAAGAAAAGAAGAAAGAGAAACAAAGAAAAGAAAGAGAAGAAAGGAAGGAAAGAATGGTGAAAGTTAAAAGGGTCTTTGATAGCGGAAAGAAAGAGTAAGGTATTAAAGTTAAGATGAGTTATATTATACCTTGAGTTACCAAAATGTATTTTACTTATATTTTGACTTACCAAAATCTGTTTTACACAAGTTATGTTTTATTTATATATTAATAAAAGTTATATTTTGTAAAGATTTCAGTTACGTGGTTTTATTTCTGAACCCTATTTGCTTAAAAGGAAACCCATAGATATGTTTGTTTATATTTTAAAGAATATTTGGTTATGACCTTATATACAATTATGTTTTGTAAGTACCACCACGGGAGTCCCACGCCTTGGGGGACTTAAATAACCATTGATCTCTGTTTGACCATTTTGTGGTCCTCTGCTTGTCATGGATCCATTGACCTCTGTTTTGTGTGGACCAAAATGTTGTGCGGAACTAAGTGCTACACTATTGTAGGAGCCACCTCTAGAATCCGTACGAGCCACATCTTGAATCCGTACCTCTGTTCTGTTCTGTTCTGTACCGTTGTTATGGTTATATATTTACATAATTTATGTATTTCAGTTTCTGCCACTTACATGAAAATAATCTCAGTTTTACTACTTAAAAGATTATTTGTTCTGACTAAATTATCTTAAATATTTTGGCCTAACTAACGATCTATGGTTATTTCGTGTCCCTTATACTCTTGGTATAATATTTATCACTCTGCCATATGCTTATACTTGGTATAATATTTCAGGAAATAATGCAACTCAGAAATAGTTTTTGGAAAGTCTTAGATGCGGGGCTGCGGAATAGACACACACATAGTATTTTTATGATATTTTTATATGTAAATATCGGCCTTTTTGGTCAATAAATTTTGTAATAAAAATAGAAGCTCCGATGATTATTTTGGTACCCTTATTTAAATATTTCTTCTGCTTGCGTTTATTGATTTGTTTATGAGTTGGCCGGAGATAACTTTAGTTACTGACCATCATGATGTTTAATCCTCGGGTACGGAGAGCGGGTCGTGACACACAGAGTCAAAATTAATCCAACTAAAATTATAGAGACAAAAATGATGCAAAATTAAAGTACATAGATTAACAATGTAATCTCGGAACACCATGTAGTGATACTCCAAGTCAATCACCAATTACTTAGTTCCTATATTATTCTCTCATTTCCAACATAAATCGTGGGCCTCTAACCCTCTCTACCAATCAAAACCTAATAGAACACCACGTACTCATACTCCGAGAATACTGAATAATCACCCACACACAATATTCTATACATTATTAGAGCAGCAGCATCAGCATTAGCATAACCAAAATAACAAAAAGCTAAAATATAACTAGTAAATCACAAAATTGTTCTTCCATTAGTCTCAACAAATTTTTTTCTAAATTAACATTTTGTTAATTTACTACAGTACCTTAACAACTTTGTTGAGGCACTGTTCATTTGCTACATGATTTTTTATTATTTTTTCTGGAGCAAAATTGGGCCAAAATCTTTAAACCGGTCGTCCACCCGGATGTCCCATGAGTGCCTTTAGCAAAAGAAGGAAAAATACCGAAAATTAGTCTATCCGATCGATCGGCTGATCAACCAGTCGACGACTTCTTTTTTTTTTTTTTTTTGCATCTTTGCATTTTTTAAGAATTGTTTGGGTGGCATCTAATCAATTTAATAAAAAAAAGAAAGAATAAAAAATATAATAATAAAATAATATTTTAATAAGATTGAGTTAGAATAGAAAGTTTGATAGAGTGGGTGACTAACTAAAATAGCAAAATAGGTTTTTCAACTTTAATTTGACTAAAAATTTAAAGAGTCTAATGCGGATCCTCTTACGTAAGTGTGGATAAACCATGTTAGCCGGATGCTATTTATTTATTTATTTATTTTTGATAACTCTTCACTTTTTTTATTTTTTTATTGATAACTCGATTAACTCTAAAAAATTGTTTGCATTTTGAAAACATTTAGGAAGTAAGTTAAAAGTAGATTTTTTTTATTTTTTTTGAAAAAAAAAATATGTAAAAAAGTAAAAAGGTGATATGATTTAAAAAAGTCAAAAAATCAAAAAAAGCTAAAAAGCCAAAGTTCCCAAATCTTTGTACTAAAATTTTTATAAAAAATTAAAAAAAACCCTTAAAAAATTGATTTATTTTTATCTTTAGTAATTTTTTTGTAAAATTTTATTTAATTTTTAATTTTTAGCATCGTGTAATCAAGATGGGTATAAAAAGTAAAAAAAATTGACATAATTTTTTTATAAATATATTAAAAATGAAAATAAGCCAAAAAAAATAAAGCAAAAGGAAGCCAAGTTATTTGTTATATTGAATCATATATTTCTTCTCGTTAGGAGTTTTTTCTTATATTGATTATTGAGTTCTATATTTGTATTATTAAATTTAATATAATTCTTGTTATATTTGCAAATAATCTCTTATTAAATCATTAAAAATGGTTATAATGTTATTGAAAAGCAATTACTTAAAGTTGGTGCTCTTGCCCCAATTTGATTCATCTACCAAAGATTTTGGTTTAGAGAAACCAAATTGATGGAAGGTTATTTATTTTTGTCATTTTATTTCATATTCATAGTCTTGTTTAGGTCAAGAAAATAGTGAGAGAAGCAAAATTGAAAGCTTATGATGACCTATACACTAAACTAGATAGTAAGGAGGAAGAGAAGATGGGGGAGAAATATAGAAAGAAATAGCCAATAATATGATAAACTAAGAGTATAGGTTCTATCGCAGGATTATGACTTTTGAAATGGAGATTGCACTTAAGAACATGAAATCAAATAAGGCTTTAGGACCCGATGATATCCCTATTGAAGCTTGAAAGTGTTTGGGTAAAAAGCGAATTGCTTGATTGACTAGGTTATTTAACAAAATTTTGTTGACTAGGAACATGTCAGATGAGTAGAGAAAGAATATTTTAGTGCCAATCTATAAGAATATAGGAGATGTCCATAATTGCAACAACTATAGAGGAATCAAGCTAGTGTATCATATGATGAAAGTGTGGGAGAGAGTGATGGAACGCCGATTTTGAGATATAACAGAGGTGTCAGAGAATCAATTCGGGTTTATGGCTGGCAGGTCAACAATGCAAGCGATCTATCTATTGAGGAGAGTAATAGAAAAGTATAGAAAAAAGAAAAGAGATATTCATATGGTGTTTATCGACCTTGAGAAAGCATATGATAGAATGCCTTGGGATATAATATAGTGGGTGTTAGAGAAGAAATGGGTGGCAAGGGGTTGCATTGATGTGATTAAGGACATATATGAAAGGATGGTGACCACTATTAGACCACCTACTAAAGAAACAAATGAATTTCTTGTTGTAGGGTTATGTTGGCTCGTTTGGCTTTCGAAGGTTAATTACGTAATTTAAAGCGTGCCAGCAAGGATCAATAAGTCCTTATAGAATTTTAATTGCCAATCAATTATCAGACGATTGTATTGCAGTTCTTTTAACTTCAATGAAGAAAACTTTTACTGGTGGCTTTTTAGGAGAAACTTATAAATGATCACACATACAAAATAGTTCAAAAAATTGAATTTCATTAAGTAAATAAGAACTTACAATGAAGTGACTCAGCCTTGAAAAAGGTTTACAGCAGCGACTATTGGAAACTACTCTTAGGAAATAGAGTGCAGTATAGGAATTCAAGTGCCAGAAATGTAAAGAACTAGAAAGGAAAAATGAAGTAAATAAACTGATTTCTAGATTTAAGTCTAAATGTTGCATTCTGGAGCCTTCTCCTCTATTTATACTTCCCAAAGGTAACTGTCGAAATGGGCTTCCTACCGTCGAAATGCACTTCTATAATCTCTAATCATGTCTTCGCATAATTAGCTTCCACTACGCCGTTCCTTTAGTTAGGCTTCCCTCCTGTATTTGAATTTGAACTTTTGAGTAACCGTTGGGCCATGTTACCCTACACTTTCTAACTGCTTTCATGTAACGCAAACTCATTATTACTCATATGAACTGCCACGTGTCTGTTGCTGATTGGAGACTTGCATTAATTCCCTAAATCACCCTTCACGAGCCATATGTTAAGATGCGATTGGCATGTACAAAATATATAAGCAACATTACCCCCTGTACTAATATACCCAATAATTGGTAATGTTAGTGGATCAATACGATTTATTCACGTCTTAGGACATGCATGGACTTGGCTGAAGTATAACCGTCTCCTTAGGAATGAAGCACTGAACTTCATTAAATTCTTCCTTACGTTTGAACATTCCCTCCATTATTTGTGAATACGAAAAGACTGATACATCCCCAATGGCCAAATCGAGCATATGAGGAGGTATTTGACAGTGATGACAGACCTCGAAAGAACCTTCATGCATTTATTTACCACATTTATCTGCCCCCATTAATACAAGTTATGGAAGCTTTTGCACCATATGAACCTCTAGACCAAGCATTTGCACAAATGGACCTTGGAAACTTTTCATTTGCTCCAAAACTCTCTACATGGGATGAAGCTGCTTCATCATCCTCTGAAAATACTAGCCGAGGCGCTTGGCCCACACCCACTAAACCTCAAACAAAGGAACGAATTCACCATCGATTTCCCGAATTTGATGATCCCAGTGCAATTCATCCCTTCATGTGTAGTTCTGTAATATATCCATACGTCTCCCTCGACCGTCTTCGCAGCCTTGAAGACAACTTGCTTTCAGCCTGGTATGTTTCCACCTTGTCGTCCAGAATAGTGCGAAGGACTCCACGTCCTATTGAGGCCTCGGGAATCAGTCCTGCACTTCTAGCCAAAAAAGCAAAACTCTGCTCATCTGATTGGCTAGAATGCGTGAACAAGCCTGAGTTCCCACCTTTATTTGGAGAGGACCCAACTGCTCCTTCCCTACCCTCCAATCCTAACTGGGTTGAAGAACTTAAACTCACCCTCTTTGAGAGCCAGCATTTTGCTCTCCACCAAGCCCCAGTTCTTCCTACTACTTACTAACAATATAGAGCCCAGACTCTGCTTGCCGCTTTCTCCCATTTATCCTTTGAGGTCCTTTGAGATGACATTCCTCACAAAAACTTATTGTGGTGCTGTGATATTATCTCTTGAAGCCATATCCTTAACCCTATAGCCCAGGCAGAGCTTCATACTTTCTTGGATCAACTTCCTCTTCTACTCAACTGGCACACAAACGCTTCTATTACTAGTGAGTTGTTGGAGAACACATCTGCTGCTTGTATTCAAATTCAATATGAAGCAGAGAATCTTCTTGAAGAATATTAAGACTTTAAGAAGCAAGATTCAGAGTATGGAGAAGATGTCTTTATGGGCGATGCACACGAGAAAGGAGGAATGGATGAAATAGGGAAGGCTCTTAAACAAATAGAATTTGAAATGAAGGCCCAGCATCTCTTCTTCCAACTAAGGGCTCATCAGTTAGATAAACCAAATTTAGATAGGATAGAAGATAGGTTAGGAAAAGAGTATATATTTATTGAATTTTGCTGGACAAAATTTCATGATATTATGACTTTGTCCATTCCTTATTTCTATGAAATTGAGAATATAACCAAGTAGGTTTTCCCAATGTAAATATTGCATATCAATAAAACTGGGTTCTTCCAATCTCATCTGTCATGATCTAGTTTTATATTCCAATTAAATGATCGAATGCGTGGCGAATATGACCTTATTCCTTACTCTGTCTATGTAATCTACAAACAACAACTTTGAAGCAACCAACTTGCTTTGATACCTGGTTTCAAATGCTTTGAATCATAAAATTCCTCATAGAAGTGATAGTATTTGTCTTAGGTTTTCACACTCTAATCGTATGGTTAATATAATCCGTGTGAATAACAGCTTTGAACTAACCAATCTTGCTTCAAGGCCTAGCTTAGGTATTTCGAAGCATGAAATTTCTCTTAAGAACAGCCATATTTGCCTTTGAAAAGTCTTACATGAGTAAAAGTGTAAGATAAGTCCTTTGGCCTTTAGACTTTCTATACTGGTTAACCAAGAACTGGTTCCATAGTGCTTATCTATGCTGAAAGAATATGCAAGAACCATATTCTAATCATAGGTCACTACAAAGATCCCTTCGAAAGAAACTTCCTTTGTTGGAAAGTCTAAAAGCACACCTCCAGGATTCCTGAAGTGAACAAATCTTGACTATGCTTGAATTCAAGGTATAAGACTAACTTCGAAGCTAACTACCTGTTTTCAAAGCTAAGCTAAGTATTTGAAAACTGGCTTCGAAGCCAACTAAACTAAGCTAAGCTAAGTTTTCTTCCTTGTGTTCTTAGGGATTTTAAAATAAAAAGCCTTAATCACACATGGGTTAGAACCTAGGTCCATTTAACCTGTTATTTTAAATGGGTAACTTTGGATAGAAAGGTTTAAAACCCCCTCTTCTCGTGCTTTATCTACGCACTTGTCCAAAGTTTCTCTTTCACTCTTGTTCTACAATTCTTTGTCCTTCCGTTCACTTTCTTCTTTTAATTCCTTGCTAATGGCTTATTCTTCCAAAATACCAGTCGTCAAGCATGTGAGCCCATCTGCGGCTTTAAGGAAAATCATCAACGAAGAATGTAACAAATACAAGGCCAGTGAACGGTGTGCTATCGATGGGCGCATCTTTATTCCCCGACACCATACTTAAGGGGAGTTTGTTCTTAGACCCATTTTCAGAGAAGCTCCCACCCAACTCCTTGCTCTGTATTCGCGCTTAAAGGATCAATGCCTCCTTTACGAGGGTGGCCTTGATTAGGGACGCTGGAAGATGAACCATCCCCATCGCTGTTGGCCCACATTGAGGCTGGAATGAGAGGAATGGTACGATCGAGTTGTTCCTGCCAAGATGTTAGATCTCCAAGAACTTTGTCTTCTCGACGCCCTTCGACTAACTAGGTTTTTCATTCCTGAAGACCCTTTTCTCATACTTGCTGCTCTTTATTTTAGGAACCCAACTTACAATTTTTTCCAATTTCGGTGTGGCATGATGGCCCCCATTATCCTTGACATGTACCATCTTCTAGGGTTATCACTCGCTGATACTCCATTTGGTACTGATTATCCTGATCTTAATGTTCCCTTCTCTATTCCCCCTTTGACTTGTTCCTTTAGTGATTTTGTGAAGTCTGAGAATAAAAAGGAAGGTCATGTGACCGATCGGGAGTTTTTTTCTTTTCTCTTATATTGGCTCTTCAAATTTTTATTTTGTACCTCCTTACAGAGGATTATGCTTAAATTTGCCCCTCTTGCCAAGGCTCTTTCTTCAGCTAAGAAGATATCCTTAGCTCGTTATGTACTGGGTCATGTATAAAGAGCTTACTCTTAGTTTTGTGAGAAACGCCTCGATGCCAACCAAGAAGGACCACTCTGGGTGTTGCAACTCTGGCTTTTCGCTTACTTCACCAACTTACATTCCAAGTGCTTGAGATTCTTGGTGTAAGACCCTACCACTTATGGAATGAAGTATGCAAGAGTTTCACTCTACCCTTCTAGTTTTGCTTATTACCTTACTTTCTTCCATCAACTTCCAGCTTCCCCCCTTTCTACCTTCTTCTGTCCCTTTGAAACTAACACAGGGCCAACATAGCTAAGGACTTTCCTGGTTGACAGTACCTGCTCCAACCCCATTCACAGGGATATGTGGGCCTCGATTTTGATTCCAAGGGAGCTCTACATTAGTACCTTGAACTTTCGAGCTTATAAGTGTATTGCTGAACCCTACTGCCCCTGCCCAATTTGTTAGGTAATTTGGGCTTACTCAAGGAATTCCTGTCCCTCTCTACAGCCAAACTAACCCCCAATCTTGCAACCAGAGAGTTGAAGGTGCCAAGAACCAGGCTGGATGAGACAATTTCCAAATTGATACAAGACTTGGTCGAATTCAGGTTCATTCCCTTCGTCCCACACAGCACTGCATTGAGGAGGTACCAGAATTGGTGGACAGCCAATATAGAGATGCTCCTAGCTATCTCTCATCGGGATCTATTGGTAGGGCTAGACGTGCCCTCTCAAGCTAAGTCCAAAGAGACTACGACCACTATTATTGCCTCCACTGCCCCTGTCATCCCAACTCTTACTCTTGTAGTCTCTGTGTCTTCTTCTGCTACCTCACCTCCTCCTCCAAGAATCACCAGGGCTACTTCGAAGAAAGGTATGTATTTCTATTTTTCATTTTTCTTTCTTTTATGATGCCTTACTTATTTACTTATAGCTTCTATTCTTGGTGCTGGAGCTCTACAGGAAGACTCCTCAAAGAGCTTAAGCTTTGAGCATTCTTAAGGGCAAACAGCAACACAAGAGGAAAATGAAACTCTTGTTTGATCCCGAAGAAGAGGCATCTGAAACTCTTGCAGAAGAGAAAGAAGAAACAGCAAAGGAAAAAAAAACTCCACTTAAGAAGAAGAAAATGACAGTTTCTCCTTTTGATTTTTCCTAGGACCCTACTTAAGAGGTAGCTGCCAGGGCAACAGTGTAAAAGCATTCCAAAGAAATTATCGTTTTCCAAAGATCTGAGAAAAAGAGGCAATAACAAATGCAAAAAGAAAAGGTTGCTACTGCTGAAGCAATACAAAATGAGGCTACAAAGAAGAAACAAGCTGCTGAGTTCTATGCCCTTCGTAGCTCTTCAATCATTACCATCACAACCTTTGAAGTTGGCAATTTTTCCTTAATTCCTTTTGATTCCCTCTCCAGGACTTAAGAAAAAGTTAAAATTTTCTTTTTATTTTCTGATATGCAGTAGCAATCATTCCTTCTTCGACATTGGCTTCTTCAGCCTTAAAAGGAACAAAGAAGGCTCATACTGAAGTGCCAATGAGTATAAAGCCCATTCAGATGATGCTTCCACTTCCCAACTCTATACTCCCAATGCCTTCCTCTTTGGAACAAAGCATCCCACCTTACTTATGCCCAAGCTTAACTCCATATCTGCCCCATCTAATTTTCATCTCATCTCATTTTACTTCTCCTACAGTCATGGCTGCCCCTTTATCACCTGAGAGAATTCCAATTGTCACTTTATCTTTAGTGGTAGCTGGTACTCGCAAAAAAGACACTGGTGGCTCACCAATTTCTTTCCCACTATCCAGCATCAATCCTTCTTCTCTTGACTTGCTGGTGGCTAGGACAATTGACACTGCTAAGGACTCCTCCACTCCTTCTCCTATCCCTAGGTTTCCATCTCTTCCCTTAACTAGTGATTCTTCTGTATTGCCAATGTTAGAGGAAGAGATGAACGTCTTTGAGGCTTAACTGGCCAGCTTATTTGGCATATCTTCACTAGTTTGAGCACCAAGCAGTGAGACTGAGCCATTGGTCCTTGCAGATTCTCTCTTGGAAATTATTGAGAGCTCCTCAACTACTGCTGAAGCTTCTTTACCTCGGGTGAATTTGGGCACTTGCTTGGACCTACTGCAATCATTCTCAAGGATTCCATTTGAAGCCTTACAAAAGCATATTATTAAAAATGGTTTCCTTAAGTGCTGCAAAGTGTTTGAGCAGTCCAACATGGCCTTCTCAAGTCACTTATCCCAAGTAACAGCTACCTTAGATTTTTATGTCAATATCTGCCAGATGGCCAAAGCTGTAGAAGAGAAACTACTGAAAGATAAGGAGTTTGTCTTCCATATACATGCTAAGGTGTTTGAATTAAAGGGACAACATTTCTATGCCTCCTAGTTTCGAACGCAACTCTTGGAGAAGAAAGCCCAACTAGAGGAGGAGCTAGCAGCAGTCAATCTAGCATTTGATCGAAATGTTAAAAAACTGCAAATTACTAACCAAGGACTGGCTGACAGAAAGCAGGACATGGCTATAGCCATTCAGTTGTTCTCATCCTTTAGGAGTAGAGAATCAATTGTAAGGGAACAATTGAAACATTGTATTGATTTTTGGGCCAATTTGTGACTGCATGTACTTAGTTCATTATGAAATGAAATCCTTATTTATTATTTAAGTGTTTCATGCCCTCCCCCCTTTTTTTTGTTTACTCTTAGTTAGCATTTCTCACACTTCTTGTGTTTTCCACACAATTGGATAATAAGTTTTCAAATACCTGCCATTGATTTTCTTGGGATGCACATATCCATTTAGATTTCTCAAATAGTATGCTCTCCCTGGCAAGACTTTATGAAGTTGATATGGTCCTTTCCAATTAGGTGACCATTTGCCAAATTTATGACTCTTGATTCATATTGGCAGTATTGTCTTCCATACCAAGTCTCCTTCATCAAAGCTGATGTGCTTGACTTTCTTGTTATAGTTTATGGCGGCCTTTTTCTTTTGGAAGAGGATATTGTTTATTGCCAAAATTTTGGCCTCATCCACATGTTCTATCTCCAAAAACATGCTTTGATGATATTGTTCAGTAGGTAATTGGTCTTGACCTTTTATCCTCAAGGACTTAATGTTAATTTCTACAAGCAACACTACATTATGTCTATACACTAAAGTATAAGGAGTGATCCTTGTACTTGACCTTGGAGAAGTCCTATAAGCCCACAGCACATCTAATAACAAGTTATGTCAATCCCTGGAATTATCTTTCACAACTCTTTGTATTCTTTTTTTTCAAGGACTTGTTAGATGATTCAACTTCATCATTTGCTTGTTCATAATAGGGGGTGGAATTAATAAGACTAATTTCAAATTTTGCTGTGAAAGACTTCACCATCTTTTCATCAAACATAGTCTCATTATCTATAATTATGGTGTGAGGGATACCAAACCTATGGATTAATTCTCTGATAAATTCGATAACCTTAGTCTGATCCACAGCCTTATAATGCTTAGCTTCGATCCATTTAGTGAAGTAATTTGTGGCCACTAGAATGAAACAATGATGCTTCGAAGAATGTGGATATATTTTTTCTATCATATCCATTGCCTATCCTCTAAATGGCCATGGCTTTACTATTGCATGCAAATTAGCTATTGGCACATGTCTTATCATGCCATGCTTTTGGCATGCCTGACATCCTTTTGCATACTCTATACAATCCTTAAGGATGGTTGGACAATAATAGGAATGCCTTCAAAGTAACCATCTCATCTTTACACCAGGCTGATAGGCACCACAAATACCTTCATGCACCTCAGCCGTGGCAATCAGTGCTTCTTTTGGCCCTAAACATTCCAACAACAATCCATCTGCTCCCCTTTTGTAAAGAGCTTTGCCATACACTATATATTGCAAGGATTGTCATTTAATTTTTCTGCTGGCCTTCGAAAAAGGCCAGTTAAATATTGAATGATTGGATGTCTCCAATCATGCTCTTCTAAGTTATTCTGGTTAACTTCAACCATGATATCCTTTTTAGCCAAAGGTGGTATTAACTTCTAATATGTTGCTTGACTCATGTTCACTTGGGTGTCACCATTTCTTCTGAAATACGAGGCCTTCTAGGCTACATCATTGGCCTTGTGATTTATGAATCTTGGGATATAAGTCACATTGGCTATCTGAAACTGAGAAAGCAAATGCAATGCAACAACATAATATGGAAACATGCTTGCACTTTGACATTTGAAAATTCCCTTTACTTGGTTAATTACCAATTGAGAATCTCCAAATATATCAACTGCATGAGCCTGTAATCCAATAAATATCTCAAGTCCCATTATTAAAGCTTCATTCTCAGCTTGGTTATTGGAACAAGTAGTTTCATCAACTCTAAAACCATTTGTGGTCTCTAGCCCCTTTGATGATTTAATCACAACACCAATTCCAACCAGACCATTGGCTTTTGATCCATCAATCCACATTTGCCATGGCTCAATGTTGACCATACTAAGGTCCATTATCTCTTGGCTTTATGATTAACATGGATGATCTGCCAAAATGTTTGCCAAAACCTATCCTTTTACTGCCTTTTAGGGGACATATTTTAGATGAAATTCTGATAGAGCTAATATCCATTTGCCAATTCTTCCACTTAGCATAGGTCTAGATAACATGTATTTAACTAAGTCTATGGTTGCAATTACCTAGACAACAATAAACAAAAGATAATATCTTAATTTCATTCTTTGTGGCAGTGTAGACGCCCCGAATCGAGGAATGAGTCCCGTAGTTTTGGGCTTCCATCTGATTCGGACTCTAATTGTCACGATTCTTAATCTGAACCAAAAAGTCCAAATTCGGCAAATCGTTTTAAAAAAATAGATTTTTGAAAGAAGTGCCAAACATGGACTGCTTTGCCAGATACAGAGTCACCACCTAAATATTTTATTTTGGGAAATTTAGGAAACCCTAACTCGTGCCTAAAGCCACGTATCCGTCATCACCAAAGTTGCCTCGGCTCGAGAACTTGGGTACGATTGGGGAAGGTCACTTCGTGAGCACCCCCGCTCGCCCGATCAAAGATCGGCCTCTACTAACCATGATATGTAGTTTTGAAAACATTATGCATTCTTATTCCTGTTATTAGCCTAGATTTACTATGTGATGCGCACAGCATACAAGTATAGACTGGATCGCCTGAATTGGAACAAAACATGTCATGTTTGTTTTTTTGAAAGATGGTTTGCTACCCGCAAGTAGGCTTAAAATGCAGATTTTGCCACCCTCAGGTGGGCTTAGAAAACATGATTTTGCCACTATCTAGTGGGCTTTAAAACTCACAGTTGATGATTTGTCCCAATCCAAATAACCCAACCTTCAGCCACAGGCATTCAGGCAGTTATATCATATAAGCACATAGCCTCATGGTAAGCATGCTATCATGGTAGTCACTCACACACATGCAAGGATGCTAAAGCGTAAAACTTACTGAGTACACTAGGCCAAAACAGAAGCTAATTAGAAATCATGCATTATCATAATTATACAGAAATGCCTAATGCAACACATGCAACTATAGCAGGCTCGGCTATTCTAAATATGGCATATGGAATGCTACAGCTAACAAGTATTCAACTTGGAATTGAAATACAATGCAGTGAGTTATGATGCGCCGAGCCCGGTGCATGCAAAACAGATGAATGAATGCAAACATGCTATCATACTGTATGCTAATTGAAACATGCCCTGTTCTAACCATCATAAGCTGGTAAATAAAAGGGAGAAAGACGTGGGGTTGGAAGACATACATCACACACACGCACACTTATTACAATTGTGCCCTCACTCGGAGGGTCCGAATAAATAATACAGTCCCGAATAAATAATACAATCCAAATGAGTACAAAACCCTAATTAATTAACAAATTAATCTAGGAAAGCAGTAAATTAGCATGCAAGCTATGGACTGCCTCGACTCTGCTCCAGATGATGAATGATGTATGCTCGGGTTGCCTTGCGCGGAAATCCATTGCGATGTCCCGATTAGCCTCTATTTACAATTAAACCCGGAATGTTGCACGGAGCTCCAAAAGATTGCCGGCTTCTGATTTGCTGCAACAGAGAGCAACAAAGGGGCATGGCAAAGTATTTTCACATATGTATGCACGACTACTCTTCAGGGAGTGTAGTCCTCGATCCTCGTGCCATCAATCACGTATCTCGATGCATGATGGCCGAGGAGTCGATTTGCATGACTCAATATGGAATGAATGCACATATAAACACAACAAGACCGAGACTCCATCATAGGTAATCCGGAGTGTCGGTGACTGGGAATTGAGACACGTTCCGTCACTCGAAGTACGAAACGTCCCTCGTTTCCCGTGCTCGGGCTAACTCCTACCCCAAACACAATGCAATAAGCATGACATGCATGAATGCACTAATATACAACCTAGCATACACAATGTTATGAAATGGCATACACAATGCTCGATGTAACATGACATACACAATGCTCTAACATGCAACCTAGCATACGCAATGCTATGAAATGAAATGGCATACACAATGCATAATGGACTTACACCAACATGAGTGGACCTCAGCCATACTCACATCAGCGGCCATAAAATGAAAATGAGACACTCGAGATGCGTGCACACATGCACGCAAACCGAGGACCGAACCTAAGGCACGAAATGCCACTCTAACAAGGCATGGCAAGGGATGCAATATGGCATACAAACATGTAAGTTCCAGCACTGAAATGTGATGCAAAGTGATCCCGAAACATGGAAACATGGCCCCCGATACATGGAATGGTCCTGAAACACAAAAGTAGGCACATGTATTGACCTATAGCTATACAAAGCATGCATTATTTGACCATGAAGCATAAAGACAGACCCAAGGCAGTCCCAAAACATGAACATTTATAGTTCAAGCATGACCAAAAGATGCTAGCAAGATGGCCTAACATAGCATGCAATTTTGACTAGCAAACATGGATTACACGGCATGTATATGAAGCAAGTGAGAACTCATCAAACCAGCAAAAATCAGTGAATAAAACATGCCCAAATAAACATGGAGAGGCAACCAACACATGCACAAATGAGGGGCTCCTTTGGAAGGCATACAAAGGGGTTATTAAGCACATGCATCAAGGACACTTAGCATGGCACAAAAAACTCTTGAAATCAAATATGATAGCTCCAAAACTCACCAAATTGACCCCAAAATATGACTAAGAAGCATGGAAGGAGGGGTCCCTTTGGAAGGCCAAAATGACCATCAAATAAGTCAAGGTGAGAGGGGGTCATCCCCCTCTGATTTGGAGGCTCAAAACAATATGTTAACCACTGAAAATCCACTGGATTTTAGTGGCTAGGTGGCCAAACAAAGCATGCAACAAGAGCTTAGGTATAGGGCTCAAAATAAGAGACAATCAAGCATACAATGAGGCATATGATCTCAAAAAAAAATGGGACCTCAAAAAAAATTAAAGATGAGATTAAAACAAGATATTTTTCAGTTTATGACAACTCTCAAAAATGAACACAAGTAGGGCTAATCTATCATGCAAAAATGGCCCTAAAAGAGAGGTTAGAGACAAGGGACAGTAACTGGCCCCAAATAGTAAAGAGTCCTTCAACAAAGTTGAAGAGGGACTAAAAACAAGGCACTTTACAGTTTACATCAAGTCTCAAAAATAAGCACAAGTAGGGCTAAACTATCATGCAAAAATGGGCCTACAAAGAGAGATAGGAGACAAGTGGTAGTAGATGGCCTCAAACAGAGGAGAGCCCTTCAAAAAAGTTGAAGAGGGGCTCAAAAAAAGACATTTTACAGTTTAGCTCGGAGCCCAGAAATGCTCAAAAACAAGGCTAATATATCATGCAAGAAATGGCCATAAAAGAGAGATAAAGGGAAAGGGTAGCAGGTGACTTCAAATAGAGAAAAACCCTTGATCAAACATGAAGATAAGCTCAAAATAAGACTATTTTTAGTTTTGGTCGAAGCCCAAAAATACTTGCAAGTATGGCTTATAAATGAAGCAAAAAAATACAAGTTTAAGGGAAATGTGTGCTTACCCTTGAAGAGCAATGAACCAACAGCTTTTGGTCCAAGGAAATGAGCTTCTAGCCTCTGGAAATCAGCCTCAAGGTATTGGAATGGAATGTGGAGGTATGGTGCTATGGGTTGGTGTGTAAATGGTGAAGAATCTTAGGGTTTTGGAGCTTTGAATAGTGAAAATGGAGGGAGAATGGAGGGGGGAGCCTTGGCTGATTTTGTAACCCTTCAAAATGGGTGTAGGGGTGCTGGCTATATAGGGAGAGGAGTGGAGGAAAGGGGGGGAAAATCAAATTCAAATTTCTCTCCCAAAAGGGCAGACCCCCGGGCAGGGGTTTGGGGAAAAACAGAGGGTACATCTATAAGGAACCAGGAGAGAGGATTCTGGCCGGCCAGGTTCAGAGGGTTCAGGTGGCCGGCCGGCCAGGGTCAAAAGGGTCAAGGAGATTTGTTGGCCGGCCACCCCAAAAAGATGGCCTCCTATGTGTGCACAACACAGCTATGTGGAGAAAAACCAGGAAATGTGAACTAGGAGAGAGAAAAGCTAGCTTTTTAGAGGGGTTCAAAAGGGTCAAGGAGAGTTAATGGCCGGCCTACCCATATTGGTGGCCTCCCAGGTGTGTACAACACAATGGTGTGGTGAAAAGTCAGAAAAAGTGGCCCGGGGATAGAAAAAGTCAGCTTTCTAGTGAAGAAAACGGGCGATAAAGAGCGATGAAGGAATAAAACTGGTCTTCAGAACAATTGCTGGCCTCCCACCCTTCTACGACCTTCATAACAATGAAAATAAGGTCCCTGCCAAAAATGGACCCAAACCGATGCAAAACGAAGATTCGAGAGCCGAAATACGTAGCCCGAGGCCCCGAAAACTAACTGTTAAGCACCGGAGGTGGCGTTCGACCAGAAAGTTGGTCTCTCAAGCCACAGTGTCCCTCAAAAGGGAGTAAATGAGGTGTATGCCAAAAACTGGAGCAAATGGAGGTGGTTAAGCGGTCCCGAACCGAGGCACACGGCCGACGGCTCCGAAAACCGGGAACCGGGCCCCAAACGGGAAAAATGACCTACGACCACGAAACATAGCCTACGGCCACTGATAGATGATCTACGAGACCTCTCCCTCCCTTCAGGAAAAGAAAACGGAGAAAACGGGACCCGGTTCGCAAACCGAGGCAAAGCACATAAGAGTCCGAAAGTTCGGAGGCAAGGCTCGCAGCCGTGACTCCGCAACCTCAGAACGAGCACAATATGCAATATCACCAAGTGCTCAATCGGTGACGTCTGAGTCTTAAGGTCTATCAAAAATAGGGTGTCTATAAAAGTATAATGCTAAGCACAGCTTTTCTACAGCTGAGTATTTAGATTCACTAGAATTTAAAAACCTACTAAGGTGATAAATTGCTTGTTTCTTGCCTTCTTCATTGTCTTGAGCCAAAAAAAACTCCCAATGAATCTTCTGCTGCAGCAATGTATAACTTCAAGGATTTATCCCTCCTTGGTGGCATCAACATTGGAGGCTTGGCCAAGTAGGCTTTGATTCCTTCGAAAGCAGCTAACTTGATGCTTAACTATCCACACAAACTCTTCTTCATTTTTTAGCTTTAACAATGAAGAAAATACTTTAGTTTTCCCTACAGTATTAGAAATAAATCTTCGAACGAAATTAACCTGACCAAGGAATTTTGGTAATTCTTTCTTACTTGATGGAAGTTTGGCCTCAATGATGGCTTTGGCTTTATTCTAATCAATCTATATTCCCTTCTTGTGCACTACATACTCCAAGAAGTTTCCAGCTAATACACCGAAAGCACATTTGAGAGGATTAAGCTTCAACTTAAAATTTCTTATTCTTTCGAAAGCTGTTGTCAAGTGAACCAGGTGTTCCTCCATAGACTGGGACTTTACAACAATATCATCAATGTAACACTCAAGATATCCTCCAATGAGATCATGAAAGATAGTATTCATCGCCCTCTAATATGTTGCCCAGCATTCTTTAAACCAAATGGTATTTTAACCTATTTGAAGGTGCCAATATTCCCAGGACACCTAAATGCTGTCTTGTGGACATCCTCCTCTGCAATGTAGATCTGGTTGTAACTAGAATGCCCATCCATCATAGACAAAATCCTGTGCCCTGCTGAATTGTTCACCAATAGATTAACTATAGCAATGGGGTATTCATCTTTTGAAGTTGCCAAATTCAGATTTCTAAAATCAATTCATATCCTCATCTTGCCATTATTTTTAACCACAGGCACAATATTAGATAACCATTCAACATACTTAGTTGTTCTAATAAAGCCTGTCTTAAGGAGCCTCAGAATCTCCTCTTTCACTTTTTGAACCACTTCAGGGCTCATTCGTCTTGGTTTCTGCTTGTGTGGATTAAAATTAGGCTTCATGGAGAGTTTATGTTCCACTAATGACCTGTTCAGTCCAGACAGTTCATTATAAGACCATGCAAAACAATCCTTATATTGTTTTAGGACTACCAACAACTGGTGCCTGTCATTGGCACTTAGCCAAGTATTGATGTAAGTGGGCTGATGCGCAGAACCTTTCCCTAAGTTGACTTCTTCCAAAGGGTCCTATACTTGAGCACTTACTGATGCTTCCCATTTGAATTTTTCTACCTTTAAAGCAACTTCTTCATTTTGCTCTGCTCTCATCTTCTCTGGTTCAACATCCTTGCTTTCTTCCTCATAGACAAAATCTGTCCATAAGGCTTCTTCTTCTTGTATTTCCTAAACTTTTGTATCAATGTCCAATGTACAGTA
Organism: Camellia lanceoleosa; assembly: GCA_025200525.1. Classification (NCBI taxonomy): domain Eukaryota; kingdom Viridiplantae; phylum Streptophyta; class Magnoliopsida; order Ericales; family Theaceae; genus Camellia; species Camellia lanceoleosa. The sequence continues at coordinate 11,122,266 of CM045769.1, forward strand.
CTTATCAAGGGCCAAATGCCTGGTCTTTTGTTGTTCCTTATTACAGCCAATCACCATGGCCTCCCTTTCTTGTTCCTGCACCGTCTAAACTATTGACTTTACGTCCAATGCTGAAAACTTGATTAAGGCCAAGGGTCTAGCTTCTTGGTCCTGATCTTCTTGCCTACAACCAAGCATCATTATCATCTTTGGTGACGAACTCTTCATCAGCACTCTCCTGCACCAAGTGCTTCAAGTGTGCTACTTCCTCATTAGCTGTCACTTCGGCTATTCCATCAGGCTTCCTCAACACACTAAGTGATAGAACCCCTTTAGTGTAGAGCTTGGCCTCAGCAAAATCAACACAAGCAATAAAAAGTTGCGGATTCGCATTGATTTCCTCTGTTTTCCCATTGCACAGAGCTATCATCATCTTCTGATTTAGAGAGGAAGGCACACACTTGTTGGTGTGGATCCAATCCCTGCCAAGCAAAGCATTATACTTAACATTACTGTCTATAACAAAAAATGCTGTCATACAATCTCTGGTTCCCACACTCAAGTTAGTGGGCAAAATGCCCTAAGCCATGTGCTTCTTCCTAGCAAAACCAACAATAGTTATACTGGTTGGGATCAACCTAGGGTTTCTCTTCCCCAACTTCTTTAACGAGGACCTTAGAAGTAGGTTTACTACTATATCATTGTCCACTAACACCCTGTTCATTTGTATCCCATCGAAGTAAGCCTTGATGTACAAGGGCTTAACGTGCTGGGTCATCGATATTGTAAGGCACTCGAAGGGGTATGAGAGGTTAATGCTCACCTCCTCACTTTTTTTATCAGTTTCCATTGGCTTGGCCACTTCTGACTCATCTTGAACCATGCTAGCCTGTGAATCTTCACTAGAAATTGGAATGGGGCCATCTTCCTGACCTTCTTGGTTAGCCTGGAATTCCTATGGCAACACATATACCATATTCACTAGCACTAGAGGGAATGAGCCAAATTGAACTACTAGTTGTACTTATTTCCCTTCCAAAGTAACTTGTTTCGTTGTTTCAGAAGCATCTTCCATACTGCATTATGGTACCTCTTAGTAACAGGTTCCTTCAAAGCAGCCTGTTGGTGATCTATTTCTATTAGCTTGTCAACCAGAAAGGTCTGTTTAGCCATGAAGGCCTCAAACATTTCGGCCTTGTTTGGTTTGTTTTTCAGAAAAAATTTTGAGAAAAATTCTCTACAAACAAATTTTCAAGAGTAATCAAACCAAACAAATTTTTCCAAAAAAAATCTCAAAATTTTGTTTAGTTACCTACTTTCCAAAATCACTCTATCTCTTATACACATCAAATCAATCACTTTTTTTAAAACTCTCTCCCCAAAACAATTTTCCAAAACTATTTTTAAAAAAAGACAAACCAAACAAGTTTTCGTACTTTTTATCTCAAAAACTACTCTACAAACACAAACCAAACACACCTTTCATCTTCAGCTAATGTTCTCTCTTGGCCTAGCCCAGTCTCTTCATTTGTCTCAACATCACTTTCCACTAAGGCCTTCTCGAGGCCTACTAAACTGGATTTTTCTTTGGCTCTCAGTTCAGCATGAACTTTAGTCAATTGCTCCATGCTGGCACTCCTTAACCTTAGGAACAGGCTTCAAACCCATCCCTCATCTGTCTGGTCTTTTGCCTGTGCCATGGAAGTGCTCTCTCCACTTTCTTTCAGATTCCTTTGATACTGGGTGTATCTTCGTTGGATTTTCCTCATTTGAGACCTGGAAATCATAAGAACCACATCTGGCTCCCTTGTTTTTGGGTTCTTTAATAACACCCAATTGTTTGGAGCCACTAAATGAGGTTTGATCATTCTTCTCTGGTCTCTAAAAGCCTTTCTTTGGGTAGGCATTTCCTTAGGTTTGTTCTGCATGACAAACCAATCTAGAACTCCTAGAAGCCATGAGCCCACTGGTTTGGCTGCTAGATTTGCGGTCCCACTCTTTGAAGCAATATTTGAAGTAGTCTTTAGGGGGCAATCATCAATCCTGGTCCCGTGCTTTGCATTGAATCCATGCTTCCTTTCAGGCTGGTTGTCTACCCTGTAATAATTGGGTGGCCTAGCTTCATACAGAGGCCTCTTACCCTTTGATTGCATCCTGGTGTTTAGTGGACCAGCCAAAGATGAATGTTGTCTAGGACCAGTTGGACATGGCCTTCTGTTGTAGGTGCTGGTTGGTTTTTGATCCTTCTGTACGTCCTTATAATACTGTTTTCCGTCAACTGGAAGCCCCTTCAACTATTTGTAAGTCATCTTGCATCTAGGACATATCCTTTGTACTACAACTACCTCGAGAGAGTCATCATCTAGTATCTCTTCACTAGAGCCATCCCTTTAGCCTGCAAAGTTTTGTCCACTTGCTGGTAAACTTCTAGTGTCCTTCTTGAAGGCAACTTGACTAGCCACATGCATTTGCACAATGACTTCCTCCAATTCCTTCAAGGATAGGTTTTGGAAATCTAGCATGCCAACATTGGCTGCAACCTCCCCAATTTCTGGAAACAGGTTGGTGTCAATTCCCATAGCTTTTTCAGTCTTGACTGAAAACTTTAGCCTTCCCTTCCAAATCTGTTCTTGGATCCTATCTCGAAAAATAATACAGTTTTTAGTTGAATGAGACCAAGAATTGTACTATTTACAATACAGTTTTCCTTTAAGTTCTTCAGGGGTAGGGATTTTAACTCCCTTTGGTAATTTCAGGAAATTTGCTGCAAGCAAATGATCAAAAATGTTATCTGCTTTTGTTAAATCAAAAGAGTACTTTCTATGAAGGTCTTTCTTTTTAAACTGCTGGTCTATTGTACTGTCTTTCTGTATTAATGCTTTATATGTCATAGATTCTTTTCCTACAATCTCTATTGCATCAATTTCATAGTTAGGGTCTGTATAATAGGTTTTATATGATGCATTACTTCAATCTTGTTCCTCTTCAAGTAAAGTTTCATATCTGGACACCTTATAGGTTAGTTCTACTAAGTCTTGAAACTCAGTTGAATCAAACTTCTTTTTAAACCTAAACTCCAACCCATTTTGAGCCAATCTCATAAATTCAAGCTCGGGTGGCGTGACCCTACATTTGTTTTGTGCCCTTTTAAATCTGGCAATAAACTGAGCAGCTTTCTCATCAAGCCTTTGGCTCAATCTTGCCAAGTCTGCCATAGAAACCTCAAGTTCTGTTTAGAAAAATTGGGCATGAAAAACCTCCTTCATTTGTTGCCAAGTTTAGATAGAGCCAAGCATAAGGTTTATATACCATATGAAGGCTGCTCCAGTTAAAGAGTTTGGAAAAAGTCTCAATTTCATGTAATCATTATTGGCGAACTCACCACACTGGCCTATAAACCTAGCAATGTGTTCCATCGTTGACTAGTTTCCATTCCCATAAAATAGAGCAAAATCTAGTATTTTAAATCCTCTTGGATACTCATGTACCCTATCCACCCACTCTAGGTAAGGTTTTTTATACACTGGTGTCTAGATCCCCCGAGCCATAGGTCCACACATTTCTCTAACTATATCATCAATTTGGTCCCTTAGAACCATATTTTATGCTGGTTGAACCACTACTGAAGAAACAAACACAGGGTTTGGAGGAACTCCATGTGCTTGAGGGCATCTTGGTCCATATATAGGTACATTCAAGGCTGGCTGTCCTTGTTGTATTGGTTGCTGTTGGAGGTATGACTAACCTCTTGGAATCTATCCTGGGAAAGGCCCTACGAAAGGTGCTATAGGAAAATGAACATATGTTGTTTCTCTTTCAACCACAGGAAATCCTTCTAACCCCCCCGTGTGCAAATTCAAACACAGGATTAGTGAAACCCCATGTGCCAGGTATGGCTTTAAACATAGGATTTTGAAACATCCTCATACCATTCCCTTGTGCTGGCCCAGATTTACCAATTTGTATGGTTTCGTTGATGGGCAATGGTACATTTGGTTTGCTAGTGGTCTCAAAAGAGCTTCATACCCTGACTAAGGCACAAGTGACATTCTCTCATGGTTTTGATTACTAGCCGGACCATTAGTTTGTCAATTATTTTGCATAAGCTGTTTGTCTCGAGCTAATCTATGCTGAAGGGAATTCTCGTTCTCTTCAGCCTATCTCACAACAGTTGGTTGATAAGAGTTCATTCGATCCAAAAAAAATGTTGCGCATCTTTCCATTGTATACATTAGTTGTTGTCCCATAGCATCTACTAAACCTCTCCATGGATTTATTGGTTGGGTAGAAAGGATAGTTTCAGGTCCAGTTTCATGGCCCTGTCTAGTATGTTGGACATGCGTTGTATATTCCGAAGTGCTGGTTTGTTCGACCATTTGCAAAGGATCTAGTGGGATAAGTGCATCCATTACATTATCTTCTGGGTTAGATATTTCTACCTCTCTTTCCACACCCTCTTCCAGGCATTCATTTTCTTCTCTTACTCTACATTTAGCCATTTTTAAGGTCCCACTGGGCGTGCCAAAAAATATAAGTTGACTTTTTTGGCTTTCAAAGGTTAATTATGTAATTTAAAGCATGCTAGTAAGAATCAATAAGTCCTTACAGAATTTTAATTGCTAACCAATTATCAAACAATTGTGTTGTAGTTCTTTCAGCCTCAATGAAGAAGGCTTTTACTGATGGCTTTTTAGGAGAAACTTATAAATGATCATGATACAAAATAATTCAAAAAACTAAATTTCATTGAGTAAATAAAAACTTACAATGAAGTAACCCAGCCTTGAAAAAAGGTTTACAGCAGTAATTATTGGAAACTACTCCTAAGAAATAAAGTGCAATACAAGAATTGAAGTACTGGAAATGTAAAGAACTGAAAATGCAAAACTGGAAAGGAAAAACGAAGTAAATAAACTAGTTTCTAGATCTGAGTCTGGGGGCTGCATTCTGAGGCCTTTTCCTCTATTTATACTTCCCAAAGGTAATCGTCGAAATGGGCTTTCAACTGTCAAAATGCACTTCCATAATCTCTAGTCATGTCTTCGCATAATTAGCTTCCACTACGTCGTTCCTTTAGTTAGGCTTCCCTCCTGTATTCGAATTTGAACTTTTGAGTAACCGTTGGGCCATGTTACCCTGCACTTTTTAACTGCTTCCATGTAACACAAACCCACTATTACTCCTATGAACTGCCACGTGTTTGTTGCTAATTGGAGACTTGCATTAATTCCCCAAATCACCCTTCACGAGCCACGTGTTAAGCTGCGATTGGCATGTACAAAATATATAGTTAACAGGTTACACCAAGGATATACCTTAAGTCTTTATCTTTTTGCGTTAGTTATGAATGAGTTGATGAGAAATATTTAAAATGACATGCCATGGTGTATACTTTTTGCAGATGGTATTGCGTTAGTGAATGAGACTAGAGAAGGAGTTAACATAAAGTTGAAGATTTGGAGAAAAACACTTGAATCTAAAGGATTCTGGATAAACAAAATTAAGACAAAGTACATGAAGTGTAAATTTAGTAACAGTAACAATGAAAGCAGAGGAGGAGTGAACATTGAGAACCAAAAACTGCTTAAGAGTGAACATTTTCATTATTTAGGGTCGATTATCATAACAGCAAGGGGAGATTGATGCGGATGTGGCCCATGGGATTAAGGTGGGATAGCTTAAGTAGAGAAGTGCATCTAGGGTACTGTGTGATAAGCGAATATCCACTAAACTAAAAGGTAAGTTCTATAGAACGGCTATAGACCAGCGATGTTGTATGGGACAGAGTGTTAGACAACCAAAAAAACAACATGTCAATAAGATGAGTGTTGCTGAGATGAGGATGCTAAAATGGATATGTGGCAAAACTAGACAAGACAGAATTAAGAATGAGTGTATTCGGGAATAGGTAGAAGTAGTACCGATAGAAGATAAGTTGAGAGAGAATCGATTGAAATGGTTTGGTCATATTCAACGGAGACCAATAGAAATAGTAGTGAAGAGATGCGATGCAGTGATGGTAGATGGAACTGTTAAGGGATCGGGTTAACCTAGATTAATGTTGGCTAGGGTTGTAAATAAAGATGTGGATCCACTTAATTTAACTAACGAAATGACCTTTGATAAAGCCACGTGAAGAATAAGTATTCATGTAACCGAACCCATTTGACGAGACTTAAAACTTAATTTGGTTTGGCATTCATGGTCTTGTTTAGAAGATATTGGAAAATGAAATTTGAAAATAGTAATTTTATCCAAAACAAATACATAGAATTAAAGTTATGAATTTTAAATTTTAAATAATAAATAAATAGCCCACAATGCAAGGCTTGGATTTATAATGACCTGAATGATCTAATTTCAATTGTAGTTATTATAAATGCATTACAATTAATTTAATATATATAGATATATTATAAAATAATTACAAACAATTTGTTTATAAAAATTATTTTACAAGGGGTGGAGAGACTGACTGGCGGACTCTCATATGTACTAATCTAACAAACTAATAACTGATTTTCGCCAATCAAAATATATATATATATATTATTTTACAAGTCATGAAAAAAAAATTGTTCACAAATTACAACAAATCACACTCATTCATTGCTTTTTTAGTGTGATGGTCCTATTTAAAGTGGACTTTAATCAATAAAATTTATTCACACTTGACAAAAAATATTAGATAGTCTCTATCTATCATGCAATATTATCCATGTGATATTCTCTGCAAATGAGGAACAACCAAAAATACTAGACGAGTTATCTCCTAACTTTAAACTACCTAACCAAAGAGTGTTATCATTGTCCCATCATGTGGAATATTAATGAATAATTACTTATGTGATCTTGCCATAATGTGGCCTGTTTTGATTAGCAACACAAACGCAAAAGAGAACTTGTTAAGAGTTGAACAAATCTTGCAAACAAGACAAAATGAAACACCCACACAACTCATCAAATGTAGGGTTACCCCACCAATTCTTTTAGCATGATCTATGTGCATATATAGCTAGCATTTAACCAAAGCAAAAACAACAAATTAGTTACAAGATGTTTATAGATCTCCAATTTTATTGTGATGAAAAGAAAAGAAAAAATGTTAATTTGAGATATTGGTGGATTCTAAATTAAATAGGTTGGCCGTTGTCTAGTAAATATACATAACAGAGACTGAAACAAAAGCAAAAGAATATAAAGGATAAATACATATATATAACAGTTGTGTTTTTTTCCTCCACTTCAATAGAAATAAGAGTCCTAATAAAATCTAATATACATTCTCTCCTGTAAAGGTTTGGAAATGCATACACACCTTTTTTGTAGCAAAAATCTATAATTGTAAACTTGTATGGCAGAATAAATCCCGGAGCACTCGCTCTTGTCATCGCTGTAGTTCCAATTTCTACTGCAGCTATCATCAACCCTTTCATTTCTAGCTTGCAAATCAACTCCCAAAAACAACGATAATATCAAGTTCTTTTAGTCAGCCAACGATAAATGATACCATTTTCAATATCGATCAAAACGGTTTTATTACTTCCCACTTTACCTGTCCCTCTATCTATCTAAGCACCTCTTAATAATATGATCGGCCCAACAAAATATGAAAACCAAAATCAATTAAACTAAAAATTGAATCTACACAAAAGGGAATTTTTACTAATCGAGTGCAGCTTTGTTTTTGCGACCTGTTGTTGGCTTTGGCAAGCCAGTGACCGCTGCAGTAGACAGGGCCTGTAGATCCGGCTTCAAATTCCATTTTGATGTGGGCCAGACCAACAAAGAAGATGTGCTATTTTCCTGCTCGTGCAAACTTGATGTACTAGACGATTTCCTTACAGAATTAAAACCATCTGCAACGAGAGAATCTGCCAAAGCTATGGGAATACGGTTCAAGAAACCCGGTTCTGCCTCAACTCCTGCAGCAGTTCGATTAGCTGCCTTGGGTCGGAGAGCCAAGCCCTTTCCTGTTATTGCTGAAAATCCGCCACTGCTGCTGTTATCATCCTTCAACAGCTTTTCTGGGGTTTGATTGTGAATACTAAAGTCGGCTTCAGATTTCTGACGCCTTCTAAATAACTTCTCATTCCATTTATCAGAGTCAACTTCCCGGGCTTCTGTAATTGTGAAGCCATCAGCTAGTTCGTCGTTCTCCGAGAAGAAACCATTTGCAACACTCTTACATTTTCTATGATGTCTCAAAGGCGGGTTAGAAAGAGGAGAAGGTTTATTAAATGGTCCGTCCTCTAAATAATGAGAATTCCCTTTTCGATAAACAACCATTTCAAAGCCTTCAGATGCGCGTCTTTGATCAGCTGGCTTTAGACCGTAATATCCTTGCAAATTGCTCATGGCCGGGGAAACCCTTCGCTGAGGAGAAGATTTAAGTTTCAGCGACTCAAATGAATCAAACAAATCAGACTGCCTACGGCGAGGTGGGGTCTCCTCAAAGCTGCTGGGTCTGCAAAAACATTAATCATAATTCATAATAAGGACTCTCAATCAGATACCATCTCATAAAAAGCATAACATCACTTGAGAGAAAATAAACTCAAAAGAACCTCCCTACTACTTCCAGGTTAAAATCAGATTATTTTCCTACACCGCAATCACAAGTGTGTTTTGGGGTGTAGTAAAAGTAGTAAAGAAGGGTTCCAAATAAAATTCAGCTTTATATGAATTGATAACTTGAATACAACACACATCAAAAACGAATTAAAAGGTCAAACAACATTTGGCAGGAAACAAGGACATGCTCGTTTAGCTATATCAAAAATACCATTAAAAATCCAGTTTCAAAAAATGTTTACATTTCCAAGAAAACCCACAAAAAGAAGGGTTGTATTTAATCAGCAAACAACAATGCATTGTTCAGCATCATGTAATATACCCATGTAACCGGTTTTAAATTAGAATCAATTTCAGTCAACTCAGTTCCTTGAGTTTGGGGTACAAACTGGTACTATATAATAGCAATTTGTAATCCTAATATAGAAGTAATTTAATTCCTTCAAAATGAGCAGAGTCTAATAAACAAGAAGAAGGATCTTGTTCTGGGACTCAATTCAACAGTTCTTGCAAATTTGCAATCATCCTTCCCCAATCACCTCACCATTATGACACAAACACAGCTAACAATATTTTAGACTTTCAACAATCAAGGAACCACTCCAACACCACTGCCCCACCACCAACCCAGCCACAGTGACCCTTCCATTATTACATCCACTGTTATTACCCACCCCCAGACCGCAATCGCTACTCCAACTAACCCATCATCACAACTGCCACTCCAACACCAGAAACACCGATGCCATTCTTTCATAGTACTTCCAAGCTACCATAATCACATTCTTTAGGCAACACTTCTAAAAGCTTTAAAGTAGCATAACTGCGCTCACAAACCACTGTATGTTCGAGTTTCTAACCTAATCATGCTTCATAAATTTAGAATTTTGGTCCTAAACACAGCCTTTTTCTAAAAAACACTAATTACAAAATATATGCTCTTTTCCCCCTAATATAGTCAGAAACACAACTCATTTATCAACAAAATCCGACTCATCGTTCTCTCTCTTATAGAAACCCTAAAACATCTCTTCCCAATACAGAGATGATGAAGGCGCTGTGGCAGCTGTTGCAAAATGAATCAAGGTGGTCACGACAGCAACTATGGTAGCTTTCACAAATAAGTTTATCTTCTGTTTTTTCTCTACTCCTCTCTAACCCAGATCTGTATGTATATACATGTATATATACATATTGTATGCATTTGCTAGGGTTTAAAGTAGAGGGGGAAAGAATAACTAACTATTTGAAAGTGTCCAAAACGAATGAGAGAGAGGGTCCACTTCGAACAAAACGTTGGTCAACGATGGTTAGTGAAATCTCTAACCTAAAACAGACGGTTCAAGTCGCGGTTCCATCTATAAACCTGAACCGTCCGACCCGTGAACAGCCCTAATTTAAATGATGCAGCTTTTTCAATAAGCAGATAGCTATCCTATCATTTCTTTGCAAACCCAATCTGTGACATTTTTGGCCCTCCTTTCTTATTGTAGTCCCTTCAACTTGAACAGAATACCCCTTTCTCCTTTTCAAATAATATTGATAGTAGTAGTACAAAAAATTACATCTCTGACACCTTGTCTCACCCTGTCCCAGATGAAGCTATTGAGAAAAATATTAATATGTGATATTAATATGTGATAACTCTTATTTAACAACAAAAAATAATTTTTGACTAACCTTTCAAAAGAAAAGCTAATTTGCTAAGCATTAGATAATTAGATAAATAGGCAAAGGCTGAAAATATCTTAAGTATTGTACTTTCCTTTTCTGCCTCATCAAACAGACAACTTGAGCTATTGTTCTGTCATGTGCTTAATTAAGACTGGTTCAGTTCTTTTTTAATGTGAATTACATTTTATAATCACATTTGCACTGGTCAAATTATTATTCTTATCATCTCACTTTCTGAAAAACAGTGTTGATGACCAAGTGTCTGTTATGAACATGAAACTAAGATAGTTTCAAGCCATCCAGGCTTCTCCTTAATATCTTGGTCACAGGATGAAAACTTCTGTTCGAGATTGTGCATCCAAAGGCTAGAAAAATTAAAAAAGCATGTCTCAAGGACCAACTTCCAGTGTTAATTTTTACTTTTCAAAGATAATTAGACAGGTGAATAGCAAAGTAAATTGGGACCTATAAGCTAAGTGGTGGGTGTTTCAACTGCAATCTAACTGCTACTACATTTAATCATCATTCGTGAATTCTTGATTGATTATCCAGGTAATCATGCTCCATTTTGATACGCTATGAATTGAAATTAGACTCAACCTTTGCGTTGATTAAACTATCAGTTTCTCTTGCAGTTTTGTTACTGCTAGTTACTACTGCTGGTTATGCTTTGGTCTTAGGTATATGCCTAAGCTTGATGTTTGGTTGGGGTTTGCCTTGTAAATTTTGTACATTTTTTGATTGAATTACGTCTATCAACCAAAAACAAAAAGTAGATAATTGGAACACTGATAAGAAAAAAAGAAAAAATGGTGAAATTAAACCTTAAAACAACTACCAACAATTTATTATGATATATTTCAGCTAACAACAGACAAGAAAAACAGATAAAGGGTGTAGTGACATAGCATAGCAACACTAGTAAGCTAGACACACATGGTCAAAAATTCAACCTGTAAGACACAGCACATTTATAAACTATTAAAAACATAAACCATACATCAGAACAACAAACACAAATGAAACTCATAAATAAATGGGGCCAAAAAGAACAATAATAATAAACGTAAAATGGACATATAAATACCCTTGACTATCTAAACCATTAGACAGAATGGGAGATGGGGGGTGCCTCCCTGGTAGTGGAATGTTAAGCGTCTTGAGAGCAAACATTTGGAGATCCGTCACAAGGCCATTTAACCTTTTAATGTCGGCCACCTAACATACACCATTGCATGTTAAAGAAAACTGGTCAGCCATCCTACTGTCTGAGCAATTCAAAAAAAGGAAGTGAAAACAAAGAATGCATGGTAATCAACCTTAATAAAAACCCAACATGTAAACATCCATACCCACAAATGGACAGTAATTCTGAGAGATAGAAAGGTAAAACCACACCATCAAACAAAACAACTTTTGGCAATATATGTGAAAAAACTAATTGCTTCATCCAACTATAAAATTTCACAGTCAAACTAATACAACTACAAGAAGTTTTTAACAGAATATTTGTCCTATTCATGTATCTGACATAAATTTCATCCACCTCCCCATAAGGAAAAATTTAGCAGACCAATCACAATCGCAACCAAGATGTGCTTCTCTCAATTATGTTAAAAAGTCGTATTAATCAGACTCATTTTCCACTTTCACTTTTCGTTTTTCTATTTCTTTTTGTTATTTTCCTTCTTGTGTGTGATGCAATGATACCAAACACATTAAAGCTTAAACGATTTCCTGAAATTTCTTAGCAACCGAACAGAACAAAAGAAAATCCCATTCTAACCCATGTCTGAATACTATAGCATTCGGTGTCTACACGAAAACCCATTGATTAAATGACCATTCTCATACAGAAAATCAATAATAATAATGACAAAATAAACAAAACCGCATTAAAAAACCCAGAAAACAAAAAAGATAATGAAATTAATGGAATTAAAATTTTAGACTTCCAAATTTTTTTAATTACCTCAACACCATACTTGATTGCGACGCCAGCGAGTGTATCCATCTTGGAAACGCGATGTTCAATGTAACTAAGACCACCAACAGGCGAGCAAGAAGAGGGAGGCATTGGAGGAGTACTAGGACGAGCCAACAATGAAGATGATGACGATGATGATGAAACCATTCGATCAGGGCTCACTCGATCTACCTCCTGATGATGATGATGATGATTAAGATAGTAAAAATTACCATTGTCGTGCTTTTCTCTCTCCATCAGAAACTCGATGCGATCTTCGAAAACCCTAAACAAACCCCGACAAATCACTTGCTGCATCTATAATAATACATCGTTGGAGCTACACATATATATACATATTGAAATGTATATCCACTAGATCTGAAACGAAATTGAGAGAAAAATTATAACGGATCCAAATTTTTGCCGATTGAATTGAACATGAACAAGATTGAAGGAAAAAGAAAAAAAAAAATTGATCAGATTGGGTATGTACAAACCCTAGATCTGGTGGTGTTTTGCGTTGAGTGGTGTCGTTGAATTCGTGCTCTCTCTCTTCTTCTTCTTCTCTCTCTCTCTCTCTCTCTCTTCTGGTTTGTGTGAGTATCGACGTTTCGCCCTGTTCTTCCGGAAAGAGGAGTGAGAAGGGACAAAGGTTGTGTTCGTGTGTTGTGGAAAAAAAATGCGTTTGATCTAAAAAAAGAGCCTTCAATTAAAAGGAAAATTAATGGTAAATTGGACTAGTTTTATATTGGAAAAAAAAAAAAAAAGATTAGGCTAGTTTTAATGGTGTGCGAGGGAGAAGTCAAAATTTGACAGTAATTTGTTAAAACTTTAACCGTTTTTTTGGTATGTTGTTTTTAAGTCAAATTATGATAATACCAAATTTTGAAAAAAAATTTTTTTTTTTTTTTTTCTTGTTTTTTTAGTGTAAAAGATGTTTTTTGTTGGAGTAATATTGTCAAGTTATGTCATTTTGATTATATTTTGGCCAAGTTTGGGAATTTCAAAATAATTCATCTTTTTATCTTCTTATCTTTTTTTCATCACATCACCTCTCTACTTTTCTGTACATCTTTTCGTAAAAAGACAAAAAGTACACTTATTTAGGTCATCCCAAATAATCCCTTTGTATGAAAAATTATGTGTAATGAAATATGTATAATCGTTTTAAACATCTTAACAGATGACCTAAAAACACACATTAATAAAACTCGTAAAGAAATTATATTTCGTTTCTTTTCCTAAGAAATTCTAGCCGCTCTTTCTTTTATATGCTCTTTAGAGAGGAAAAGATGGTATTTTTGACATTCCTCTTCCCTTTGTTTTTTCTCCTATTGTTTCTATCACTGTATTAGCCACTACCGCTCCTCTTGCCTCCATCATTGGCTTACCACTAAGGAAACTTTCAGATCTTGACTCAAATCTAATTCATAATCGAGATTTGATATTGTTAAACGCGTTGTTATACGCTAAGCAACTACCTCAGATCTAAAATATTTTATTTCGTAACGTAGATACAGGAATTAAAGTATCAAAGCTATCAGTTGTGACGATGAACAAATTATCAAGGTGATTGGTATTATTTATTTGGTGGTGATCGTTTTGTATTTTATTTTTTGTTTTTGTTTTTGTTTTTCTTTTATGTTGCAATAATCTCTCTTTATGTAGAGGTTTCATCTTCCTTGCATGGAGGTTTATTTTTTCTCCCTATGTGGAGACTCATATCTTTTCTGTATGAAAGTTCTTTTTATCCATTTAGGATCTATTTTATATTTTGTACTCCAATTTATTTTATTAGATGACTTATTGTTGGATGTATAATATATTAAACCTTGGGGAGCAGCTTGCCTCCAACCCTTAATCGGACTGGACGATACTATTTGGCCCGTGGAAGCCCACCGCAGGTCTCGTTTTGATAATTCAAATCGTTCAATATGTAGAACTTGTTGAGTACTATATACTTGTAAAAAATTACGTTGATCGGATATCGATAGCTATCTCATCTTATAAGTTTTGTTTTCAACCGTTAATTTGTTCACGGTCCTTTTTTTTAATACAAAACTGATTTGATCACATAGTTATCGATATCCAATCAACATTATTTTTTATAATCATATAATACTCAACGAGTTATACATATTGACGGTTCGAATTATCACAACAAAACCCGTGATGAGCTTCTACAGGCCGAATATGTCACGACCCAAACCCGCCCCTATGGGTTTAGCATCAGAATCGCCAAGAATCCGAGATTATCAAGGCCCGCTATGATATCTGATGAAACAGTACAGGGGCATGGCGGAAGCCAATACATTGAATAAACAATGTCCAATGAGCTGTGACAATCTGTATGCAAAAAGATTTTTCATACATATATGCATTTAGTGACAAAATAGTATGTACAATATTTACAATCCGACAGAGCAGGGACCAAATCTCTATTATGATTCGATGCAGTGCTATCAATCTATCTGATTATACAAAGCAGAACCACGAGAGCGAGGGAAATAAAAACACCCCTAAGCCATAGCTTGGCAGGCTCGAAACCTCGCAGTGAGGCACAGTGGTTGGCTTGACAAAAAGGGAAGTCTAACCCACGCTCCTAGCTCCGGTCTGGTGCCTGAACACCTACATATATATATATAAACAGTGAGCTAAAGCCCAGTGAATAACATAATGCGTAAAGAGGTTAAGAATGAATGCCCTTACAGTAATGAAAACAGTTCATTAATTCAGTATATCAGTTGTTCAGTCAGTATAGTCATATGTGGTACATCCATTAGCATAACAAGATAAGAAATGAGAGGTCTTAAAAGACCGAATACCAATGATGGCCATCAATCAAGATGAGTGGTTCCAACAAGGGAACCGACAGAGATCTCTGTAACAATAACAGTAAACAGTAATTGCTAAGGATGCCACAATACAGTTCAGAATATAGGACATACATTCACTCAATTAACAGTATCAATTCAGAAAATAGTACAATTCAATTGTTCAGAAGATAATCATTTTTGAACATATCTTTACACAGTTGTTACTCACAAAGTTCTGGCTACAGTAAAGCTAGAGCGCGTCTCCAGTCGCCAACCCTACACAGTATACAGATTGAACACACACTAAGCTACACAGTTGGGAAAGATAATAACTTGATCCCTAATTACCTCGTTGTGTTCTATATCTATATCCTCATTAAGATGCCTTAAATTAGGCCTAAAAATGCCTAGAATGAAATGAGGATGCAAAGATGCACTTAGAAAACATTCTCAGAAAACAGAGGTCCCGCTCGAGCGGACATGCAGACAAAGGTTTCCACTCGAGCGTCACTTCCCACGCTCGAGTGGACTGCAAAACAGTCAAAAGTACTGGATGCTCGAAAATTATGCTCGATGGGCGCTCGATAGCCACTCGAGCGTAAGACACAAGGTCCCACTCGAGCGTCAATTATTCCGCTCGAGCGGACTTCAAAACAGTGCAAAGTACTGGGAGCACGAATTTTCCGCTCGAGCGCTACTTTCCTTGCTCGAGCGGGAGTCCAAATTTTGGAATTTCAAGATTTGAACTTCTAAGCTCAAATCAAGTTTAAATGCATAAAATTCGATCCTCTTGGGCCAAATTTCTGGAAAACATTTGTAAACACATAGAATAACATGTTTCAAAGTTCAATTTGTAAAATCAAGGCCCAAGGGTAGCTTAATTAATTCCAATTTCAAACCAAATTTCATGAACATGATCTCAAATGAACATGCATGAACTTTAAACAATTTTCAAGCTTCAAAACATGCTCTAATGAGTATAGTGATCCCGGTTGTCCCTTTACTGTTCAGTTGTATTCTGGACTCGGTTCCGTAGAGTTGGTGGTTGTATCTATCTTGTTGTCGTCCTTTAAATCCATACGTTTGAGTTTTAGGATGTGTTGGGCTTGTTTCGAGCAGATGGGTTGAGCCTTGGTCTAAAATCTTGTTGCTAGGTTTTGGTCTTTCCGCTCGGGCGGGTATTGAAGCGCTCGAACGGAGATTTCATACTTCCAATATTTTGGTGCTTTGCAAAACTTCTGCAGGTTGGTTTTCTACACTAGAGCGGGTTTCTTGCGCTCGAGCGGATCGCACTCGAGCGGGCTTGTTGGCACTCAAGCGGCTAGTACTTTTTGGTGTAAGTTCTGGGAGTTAGAAATTTGCGCTCAAGCGAACTGGTTTTTCACGCTTGAGCGGATGAGCTTTATTCTTGTGTCTTGGCGCTCAAGCGGTCATTCTTGCGCTCAAGCGGACCATGGTTTTTGTTCTTGACGCTCGAGCGTTGTGTTTTCCGCTCGAGCAGTAATGTCGTATAACAGAGGGCAGCTGGGCATTTTGAAATCATTTTCTACACTTCCTCTCTCTCTCTTACTTTCCAAAAAGATATTTTGAGAGCTTCTTTCTCTAGAAACTCCCTTCTCTCTAGGGTTTGATCTAGTTAGAGTGCTTTCATTACCTTCGGCCTTTGTAAAAGTTGTGTTAATCGTCGAGAGCTACGTTTTGATCCGAAAATATTGAGTTTTGGAGTACGTTGAATTTCTTCATCTTCTCCGTTGGGTGTCATCTTTCAAGGTAGGGATAACCTACTCCATCTTATGAGCATTGTCTTTAAATTTTAGCATTTTGATATGTTGGGGGTCGTTGGGTAATTTTGAAAAGAGTTTGGGCCTTTGTGTAATTTTACAAAAGTTAGAGTTTTATTTATTCGAACTTATATGCATGTTTGGCATGGAAAAATGAGTTAAATGTTGGATTGTTGATACAGATGAAGCCTTAGGGTTGTAATGTTAATTATGAAAAATGCCCTAATTACATTGATTAATTAATTTGTATAATTAATTGTGAGAAATGAGGAATTGAAATGAGAAAGTCGAGATTGGGAATGTATGGGATTAAAGGGTGTAGTTGAATCATTTATCGCTCACCAAGTTGAAATGTTGACTATTATATCCGTTGGATGCATTTATTTTCTGTTTAGAAATAATTGCTTGAGGCTACCGGTGGAGGGTAGTTTTGATTATTGTAGACAATGCATAATGATTAGGCAAACTAAAACTAATCAATTGGATGTGTCATAGAGTATGACGGTTGAAAGAATACATTAACTTTATGTATTGATTGGTTATGTATACTACCAATGTATATATATATATATATTGTTTTGTGCAGGCGGTTTATTGGAAGAAAAGGGCTGGACCTCTAAACCAAACGGTTTATTAGAAGAAATGGGCTAGACCTCTAAACCGGAAATTAATACAGCTCATATGCTTATCTTTTGAAGTATTGATATAGCTCATATGCTTATCTTTTGAAGTGTTGACATAGCTCATATGCTTATCTTTTGAAGTATTGATATAGCTCGTATGCTTGTCCTTTGAAGTGTTGATACAACTTGTGTGCTTATCTGTTGAAGTATCGATATAGCTAGTATGCTTATCTATTGTGAAATGGAAAAATGTTAAAGATGGGTTATTGTCTCATATAAGTTGTTTGGCTAGGTTCTGAACTATGGTATGAATTGAGAGTTGGATAAGAAACGGAAAGTGAAATGTCGCTTGGACATGATTGTCATAAAACTGTAACACGGTATAAGTGGGAATATAAGTGTGGACCATCTGTTGAGTGCTATTATTTTAGTCATTGTTTATAATTGGTTTAGTGTATTTCTACTGGGCTGTGGCTCACCCTATATGGGAACATCATTTCAGGTACAGGTAGCATGCCACCTCCAAGGACATAGCTTGGGAGGCTAGAGGCGGACAGACCTTTTTGTTGTCTATTTTCTTTTGATGTATTACATGTAATTCAGGCCAAGGGCTTAATATGTATTTGAGTTAGCACTCTATTTTCTTGTAACCAAGTGTTGACTTGGAAAGCTGTAAGCCCGTAGGGCATTTGCTTTGTTGTTAACATGTAATATTGTTGTAAGAACTACTCTGATGAATAGAAGAATATTGGTCTTTTGTTTATCAATGTATCTCAATATTTGTGGGCTTATCGTATTATTTTGAGGGCGTTACAATGAGCCAATATCTTCAAAGACAAGATGAAATCATGGACCTAAGCATAATTATGAGCATGTATGTAACATTTTGCCATGAAAACAACTTAAACTCAACAATACAAATATGCATGCATGAATTGAGCTATAATTCAACATGTTAGAACTAAATCATGACTTAGTTCCTCAATTAGATATGAACCATGCATAAATCAACTTAAAGACACAATCAAAAGGATGAAATTCATACCTAGGTTCCTTAATTACTAGTCTTGAGGTTCAATTATGCAATCTCTCTTCCAAATCTTCAAGTCTCCAAGCAATTATCAAAATGGAACTCAATTTCTCTCCCTCTAACTCTCTTGGTCGGTTTGTGCAAGAAAAGGGGCTGATGAAATGTTTGTTCTAGTGTAATAAGGAGGCTCAAATATGGCTCATGTAGTGGGCCACTAAGGTGGCATTTCGGTAAATAAGTCCAACAATGCAATTTAACTTATTTTAATCTAATTTAATCATACCAAATCAATTTTCAGATAATTACACCATAAATTCACATAAATTATGATTAACACATATCACTAATCAATTTCAGATTCGGCCACCGATAAGGCCTTCAATTTGCAGTTCAAACATAAAAATATGAACAGATAATTAAACAGGCAACAGATAGAAATGCAATTAAACAGATATACTCAATTAATTCGGTTCCAGATTTCAGTCGGTTAGTTCAATATCTCGATCAATTCAATTATCAGTCATAATCAGTCTCAGTTTAGTAGAATTCGGTAGTTAACCGGCAAACAGTGGCGAAGGTTATTACAGAACAGCACCGTCCGGTCCAATTAAGGATTGGAGGCAAGCTGCTCCCTAAACCTTGTGCTTTCTCATAAAATAAAATAAAATAAATTAAGACTTGTACTAAAATTTAAATTTGATATTGTAATTTTGACACAAATAAACATGCAATGTATTCTGTTATATAAATGAAGGATGTCACATTTAAAAAAAATGAAAAAAAAAAGAAAAGAAAATAAGGAACACTCTCTGCGTACAATCACTATCACATTTAATATTTGCTAAATGATTTTTCTTATTAATCAAACCGACTAACATTGTTAAATAATTCTTTTTATTTATCAAAAACTATCTAAAATTTTAAATATAAAATTATAAATTCATAACATTTGCACCTATTTCTGAGTTATACGAGTTAGGTATATTTTACATGTGTTAAAAAACTGGTATGCTACCAAAAAAAACTTGTGACTTGTCCACTTCAAGAACTTTTATGGTAAGAGCTCATCATAGGTCCACCTAGAAGAAAAATCTCAATCCAACCCATAGGAACACACCACACTATTCTATTTTGTGCAGTGTACCTAAAACATTTAAATGAATTACATAGAAAATTCAAATATAACAACTTAATTGAGTTTTCAATAGAGATGGTAATTTTTACCAATATCACTTCAATGAGAAAATAGGGTGGGGATAGGGAAGTTTTATTTCTATGCACTTGATTAACTCAATGCACATCTTTTTTTAAATTTTTTTTATTACATTTCTATCATTCAATCAAATTACCAACACACCCCTCCCTTTCTCCCTCCCTCCTACCCACCCACCCATCCAACTCAACCCTAACCTTTTCCATTTCCATTTCTGACCACCGGCAGTCACCTCCCTCCCTTCTGATCATCACCACCTTCATAGCATTCCTCTTCTCTTGCCCGGCATCCATTACATAGACCGTTTTGGAGTTGTGCTGCTCAGATGCTGGTGCCGTTACTTTTAGAAAGACAGAGAGGAGAGAAAGAATTGAGAGTTTGGACAAAGAGAAACAGAGTGGTGAGCTGGGTTCTCTTTTTCTTTATCTCTCTCGCCATTGCGATTCATTCCAGCCAAGGGTTTTCAGATCTTCGTCGGCGGCGAAGAAGAGCTGCACGAGCTGCAGCGAGGAGAGGCGACCTGGGGTGAGGTGGTCGACAAAGGAGTGGCGGCGAGGGTGTGAAGTCTGAGATCAACTGGGTTCTTCACAGATCCGATCTGAGTGCGGTGATGGAGAAAAGGAAACAGTGGCGGGAGTGGGAGAAGGCTAGAAAGGGATGACAATCGTGGCAAGTTGAGAATGGAACGGCGTCGGTGGGAGGCGGTGGTTGCCAACAATGGTTAGGGTTATTATTTGTTAGAGAAGATGAGGGTAGTTTAGTATTATCTGAAAATTATTGATGTGTATTGAGACAAAATTTAAAGTTTTAATTTGTGTATGATATAAACTGAGTAAATGGTGTATACTAAGATAAGTAAGGATGTTTAAATAGAATTACCCGTGGGAACGCATTTTCCTATTCTTGCCCTCATCTCCATTATACTAATCAAATATAGTTTTATATAATATATATAATTTAATTTTTTAAAATATAATAAGACTAAAACACTTAAATATTATACTTAAAACACTCATTTTCATTTCTTTATTTTTCATTTTACATTTTTTAAGTCTCATTATTTATAAACTATGAAAAATACTAATAAAAGCCCTAAGGCTTATTATTATTATTATTTTTATAGATAAGTGTGAGGGAGATTTCACAATCTCGGCCTGGGCCGCGGTTCTGGCCGGGCTGTATGTGGTCCAAGCATATTTGGGCCAAGCTGGGTTAGGCCGAACATGTTTAGGGCCGTGATAGCTTGGGCTTGGCCAGAGAAGGTTTTGCTCGGTGGAGGCCCAAGACCATGTTGAATCAAGCTGCCTGAGTTGCTCGGCCGAGATGATTTCCAGACGCTCCAGTTTCCATGGTTCGCGCGTTTAGCCCAGCTAGAAAGGCCTTCAGTTTACCAGCTTGACCAGTCTTGAGCTCGGTTATGCCGGAATGCAACCGAGCTCGGTCGTCATTGAGTTCACTGAGAGGAGCACGGTCGTGAAGGTTAGCTCTAGTGTGGAAGGCCGAGGTGACTCCGCCGGGCTGCCGAGCTCCGCCGATATATCCTAACAGTTTGGTTAGGTGGTGATTGCTGGATTTGTGCTGACAGATGGGATAGCAGCACCACGTGTCGAGAGACTAATAGGAGTAGATTTGGGGCGCAGAATGTATATAAGCTAGTCTGCGCCCCCCATGCTTGATAGACGAACACTTTGTAAGACTTTCTTACACTGAAACACTCTCCTCCCTCTCTTTCTATCCCAAGGTGTGTGCTAACTTGATCGTTGGAGGGGTTTTCCGGCCACACACCGCCGGGTAGCTCACCGCCGTTGTGCTTTCAGGTGATCGGACAGAAACGGAGCTTGGAAGAAAGAAGTACGGGCTCACCGGAATATTTGCTCCCCGTACAATAAGCCCTAAGACTTATTGATAGTGTTGAAAAAGTGTGTAACATGTATATTAAAAGTGTATTGAAATGTATAAAAATATTTTGGAATATATGGAAAAATGTAGTGGGATTATAATTTTTTTGATCTTGTTATGGGTACTTATTAACAACCCTTAGCATGACCTATAAATTATTATCTATAATATACTATATTGTCTCTCATTTTTATTAATACCATCATCCTTAAGATTATAAAATTATCTCATTCCCATCCCAACCCTATGACACCCGAGAAATGCTTGAGAGCTCGGAAGTCCTAAGGCTCGAGTGGCCCAAATTCAAAACGACGTCGTTTTGATTTTTTTTTTCTTTCCTCTTTTATCTGTGAAACGAAACAGAGATTATGAAACGAAACAGAGGGAGGGAGAAAGAGAAAGAAGAGAGAAGAAAGAGAAAAGAGGGAGGGGGAGCCGATCTTCTCATGTTGTCGTCGTCGCCGTGGTTACCGTCGCATCTTTCTCTTCTGTCACTGCTACGACCACCACTGTCGCCGCTACACCACTCCGTCGCCGCCACTACTGCGACCACCACTGTGTGTGCGCGCATGTGTGTTTCATGGATTCGGCTCCTAGATCTGTATATGTGTGCGTGTAGGGGGGGTTTGATTTGTGTGTTTCATGGATTTTCCAAATATGTATATATCTGTATATATTTTCCAGATCCCCTCTTCTCTTCTTTCTTTCTTTCTTCTTCTTCTTCTTCTTCTTTTTGCGAGTTATGAGAAGAAAAAAAAAAAAATCCAAAATGACGTCGTTTTGAGATTTCAGGCCATTCGAGTATCTAATTTTTCGAGCTACCTACCAGGACTCTATGACCCCCTTGATTTATCTCTCTCAATCTGATATGAGTGGATCCCTACATGGGCCCGCCCCATTGTTATTCTTAATTTTGAGTCCATCATTTTAAAACAGAAAGTGTAAATTCAAATTATGTCAAAATTGGGATCCAAAAAATTTATACATTTTATACTAAATTCAAAATTAAAATATTCTTAATAAGCGTCACTCAAATGGAGACCAAATCCAAAAGGTCCAAAATTATTTTTTTTAAATTCAGCTAGCAGCCAAACAAAAAAAATTAAAAAGAGTAAAGTTTAACTAGTAATTTTGCAGTTTATTATATTATCCATTGAAAAGGATATAATAGATAAGCTTAATTATGCAAGTTTAATTAGTAACTTTGCAATTAAAAATGTAAGAAGAGTAACATTTAAGTGAAATTTTGTTGCATTTAAATCATTGTTTTCATATAATTTTATATTTTGAAAAATTGTGTACTGAATTTTGGTAAACTATGAAGTAACGAAATCATTTATTTATTTATTTTTATCTTTTTGAGTTCTTGAAATGATTTCTTAAAATCTTAATCTGTATAAGCAAATTTTAGTAATTATGTTCAAACAATCTTTGTGTGGGTACTAGTAAATATAAATATATATAAAATCGGCAGTGATTGGTAGCTTGAGAGGCATGGCTCGAATTGTGGCTCGAGGGGTCAAAACGACGTCGTTTTGACCTTTTTTTTTTCTCTCCTGGTTTTTCTGGCAGAACGAAGAAGGGAGAAGAAAAGAAGGGAAAGGGAGGAGGAGGAGGAGGAGGGAGGGGAGGGGGCCATAAAATCGGCTGGAGAAGGGAGGAGGAGGAAGAGGAGGAGGGAGGGGGAGGCGGGCGAGGAGCGAGGCGGTGGCGGCATGACGAGAAGCTTACTTCTTCGACGACGACGACGACGGAGCGGCGATCGGCGACGATCGATGATGGCCGACAATCGTCTTCTCTCTCTCTCTTCCCCTCTGCTTCTCTCTCTCTCTCTCCCCCTCTCCCTCTCCCTCTCTTTTCTCCTTCTCTCTCTTTTTTTCTTCTTTCGAGCCAAAATCGAGCCTGGTAGCTTCGAGCTACCAGGCATTTTCCATATAAAATATTAAAAAATAAAAGAAAAAAAGGTGTTTAAGGGAGTTTAAAAGAATTATTCATTCTCCATTGCACTCATTTTTATACAGAATTTATAATTTTTATAAGCTTCTTATTATCTGCTTTTAGAGTACACATTAAAAAAATTTATAAATAATAAAATAAAAAAGAAAAATTACCACCCTATGATATTTTCACAAAATTATTATAAATTGATGAAAGAGTTTAGTAATTTAATTATTAATATTTATAAAATTTATAATTGATTTATAATTATTTTTAACTGAATAAAAATTTCTCTAAATAAAAATAATCGAGTACTTTCTATTTATGTTAGTGAGTAATGTTTTAAATTCGAAAATTCTATTACAAGATGCAGTAAAAAGAAATATGAATTTTATTAACTTATAAAATATTTTCCTTTATAATAATGTATTATATAGTGGTGGCATAAAATAATATTCGAAAATATAAAAAGTCAACAAAATTAATATATTTTTAAATTTATCATTTTATGTGGAATTAATAATTATTGAAGCAACGTGCCCAGCCGTACAGAGTCCACCGACGGGTTCCTAAACCCACAATCCTCGCTTCTTAGCTTGTCTTCCCCGAATTCATTTTTATTTATTTATTTTTTTTCAATAACTTCTTAGATGTTGACTTCAATATAATTTTTAATTTTTTATATTGGAGGGAAAAAAAAATTAAATCAAATGCATGACTTTCTATTGAAGTCTACGGGTTCAATATAATTTTTCATTGACAAAATTCTACATAATTTTTAGAGTAAATTGCCCTCACCTCCCTTCCGATTTAGAGAAAAATATAGTCACGCATCATGTAATTGGGTGAAAATGATTTTTTTAAATAGTATTTTTTGTATTTTTGAACATTTAGTACAATGAAAAATAAAAGTCAATAAAAAATAAATTTATTTAGATAAAAAAATATTTTTTAGTTTTAAAATGTGAAAAATATTTTCCGAACTAATCATACATTATAATCTATTTTCAACTAAAATGTATGTTTATTTTTGTTTATTTTAATATTTACTCACTATTTGCATTAGTTTCAATTATTTTAGAAATACTAAAAAAGACGTGAGTGTAATTATTTTAAAAGTGTACGATTAACTATATTTTTCTCAAACCTCAAAAGAGATGAGTGATGATATCGTTAATCAATGAGTAATCTCATTTTGCAGGACAAACCACAAGATAATTGAATTAACAAAAGACTTGTCTGCCTAATTGTATTTATAATTTTTTTTAATACTAGTAACACCCCGTAAAATTATCTAACTGCTCTATTCAATTTTTTTTGTTGAATAATTAAAAAAAAAAAAACTTTAAGGTTTAAGTTTTGTAATAAAATAAATCTTAAATTTTAATTTTACTAATTTAAATCATTTTAATTTGTTTTTAATTTAAACCATTCGTCTATTTTTGTTAAATAAAATTGACTAAAAATGATACTTTAATAATTAAACTCAATGTAAGTATATGAAAATTGTCTAAAATATTTGTTTTTATTGGTTTAATTATAAAAGTACACTTATTTTTTTGACAATTTTATTAATAAAAATAAACAAATGATTTAAATTAAAAATAAATCAAAATATTGGGATTTAAATTAATAAAATTAAAAATTTAGAATTTATTTTGTTACAAAACTCAAACATTTATCCCTTTTGTTTTTTCATCAATAACAAACAAGTTTAAAGACTTTTATAAATTAGGTAATAGAATAATACGACCTCCAAAATTTGTGACCCTCACAACCCTCAACTGATTTATGATCACTCATTATTTTTTTTTCAATAAAGATTGGGATTCCCTCAACCCTCTTTACTTTTAATTGGTCAATTATTTTTTATTTATTTTTATTTTTTTCTTCTCTCTCAATTCCCAACCCCACGTGTGTGTGGGGGTGGTGGGGGGAGAGTTTTAAAGAGGTCTGAATCAATGCCTTTTTTTTTACTCCCTCTCTCTCTTCCCTCGTTCTCACAAATGTGTGTGGGGTTGTGGGTCCTAGGGGTCTCTATCACCTCTGTAGGTAATAATAAACAAACATAATTTATAAATTAAAATATCTCAAAAGAAAGATGTAACGCATTTATTAAAAATCAAAATGGCAAGTATGATGATTTATAATTGTAAAATATCAATATTACATAATTCAATATATATAACAATTTTCCTTATACATTTACAACCATTTAGACTCAACAAGATACAAGGATTGGTCAATAACATTGTTATTAAGCATTAAGCACAACTTTGGTTCATACTTTAATTTCGTGGATGGAATGGTCCATTTTGGGATTGCTATTATGTGATTTCTCTTAAATTTATTTATTTATTTTGGGAATTCTAAGGTACCGTTTGGTAACACTTATGTTTTTAATTTTCTATTTATATTTATAAAAATTTAAAAAACTCAAATAAAAACTTGTTTAGTAAAATTTTTTATTTATAAATCAGTGACCTCAGTTTATAAATTTGGCCAAAAAATGAAAACACAAAAAATGTGTTTTCATTTTAAGTTTTCAGTTTTTTTTTTTTTTTTTACCACCCAACACTAGCCACCACCAGCTACCACCCGCAACCATTTTCCACCACCGTCTTCCGCCACCACCACCCACCACCACCCGCTACCACCACCCACCACCCGCTACCACCACCCACTTCCTCACCGCCACCACCACCACCACCCACCACCATCCACCACCACCACTACCACCACTTGCCCCTACCACTCACCACCCACCAGCCACCACCTGCCACCACTAGCCACCCACCACCACCTGTCACCCACCCGCCACTACCACCACCCACCACCACCACCACCATCACCCATCCACCCGCCACCCACCTGCTACCACCACCCACCACCCACCACCACCACCTACCACCCACTCGCTACCACCTACCACCAGCCACCGTCACCCACCCACCTACCCACCACCACTGCCACCGCCACCACCCACCACCACCCGCCATCCGCCACCACCCACCACCACCTACTCGCTACCACCCACCACCCGCCACTCACCACCACCACCCACTCACACCACCACCACACTGCCACCCACCCCCCCACCACCACCCACTTGCTACCACCCACCACCACACCACCCACCCACCCACTACCACCACCCGCCACCTCCTCGCCACCACCACCCATCCACCACCACCCGCCATCCGCCACCCATCTGCCACTACCATCTGCCACCACCACCACTACCACTCACTTGCCACCACCCGCCACCACCCACCACCACCAGCTACCCACCACCCCCCGTCACCACTTTCCACCACCATCTTCCGTCGCTACTTGTCACCACTTGTCATTTCTCACTCTTTTTTATATTTTTAAATTTTTTTAAACATTTTGTCAATTACCAAACGCGTTTATAGTTTATATTTTTCTAAAAATAAATAAAAATCAATTTATAAAAGTTTTATAAATATAAACTGAAAACATAAACATTACTAAACACACCCTAAAATTGTGGCATTCACCTTTTATGAATATAAAAAATAAGCAACATACCCACGCAATACACGTGGAGAAAAATTTAATAACATAAAAACATAGAAGGAAAAAAAAAAAAAAACTTTCTATTACTTTTATAGAGAATTTATAATTTTTTATAAGTTTCTTATTATGTGCTTTTAGAGTACACATTAACAAAATTTATAAATAATAACATAAAATAAAAATTTACCACCCAGTGATATTTTCATAAAATTATTACAAATTGATGAAAAAGTTTAGTAATTTAATTATAAATATTTATAAAATTTTCATGAATTTATAATTACTTTTTAAAATATACATTGAATTAAAATTTCTGTAAATAAAAATAATTTAGTACTTTTTATTTATGTTAGTGAGTAATGTTTTAAATTCTAAAATTTTATTACAAGATGTCACATCTGTAAGCAGTAAAAAAAATATAAATTTTATTAATTTATAAAATATTTTCCTTTGTACTAATGTATTATATAGTGCCATAAAAACAATGGGTCAAGCACCAATAAAATACTTTCTATTACATTATACAAAGGATTATTCTAATTTGATTGAAGAAACAATGATTAAATAGTAGTAACTTAAATTTGATAAAGTAATTCGAATGTTCAATTTATTTTTATGTACTTTATTATTAAAATTATGTAGAAATTGATAAATATATATATATACCCCCCCCCAAAAAAAAAAAATAGTCCCTATGCTTTATTTTTTAACCCCTCACCCCTCACTCTCCCCCTCCCTCTATCTTTATATATATAAAATTAGGGGCGCTAATTCATCCCCGAAAGGGGCTCCCCGAATCCCCCGTTTTTCCATTTTAAGTAAAAAAAAAAAAAAAAAAGAAAACAGAAAAAAAAAAATAATTTGCCAAAAATAGAAATTAGGGGGATTAGGAGAAATTTTTTTAGGGAGATTATTCATTTTCCTAAAATTAGTGCCGTAAAAAAATCAAGTTGTTCATGAATAATAGTAAACTCGGCTCGTCAAACTCGGCTCATTTATCTTTATTTAAATTATATAATAAATAAATTATTTATATATTAAATAATATATAAATATATATAAATAATAGTAAAAATATGCTATTTATATATTAAATAATATAAATAATATTAAAAAAATCTTATTGAGCCAAATCGTGCCGAGTTCGAGTTTCATTAATATTAACAAGTCGAGCTGAACTCGAATCCAGTTACTTATCAAACCGAGCTCGAGCTCAATAAACGAGCTCAACAAACAAACAGGCCGAGCTCGAAGTCAGCAAAATTCAACTTGATTTGGCTCGATTCATTTGTAGTCCTATACAAAACTATAGTTCTACCTTATCACAAAATTTCATTTATACCCTTATCCTACCTATTCATTCAAAGCCTAACTCCAATATCTCCCTATCCTAGCCACCAGCCATCACTATTATCCCCTGCTAGACCCTTCCTACTTCTCCTCGTCACTGCCTAGCCCCTCCTCTTCCCTTTCCTTGACAAATCGAGAGAGAGAGAGAGAGAGAGAGAGAGAGAGAGAGAGAGAATGAATGTGAGTGTGTGTTTTCTAGGTCTAGAGAAGAAGACAATGATGATAAAAAGAACACAAGCGATATCAAAGGAGTAAGAGGAAGGATCCGCAAGAGTGAATGAAAGTGGCCATGATAGCAACAGAATGTAGTGAATGTTAGGGTTTCAAATTGGAAAAGATGAAGATATATTTCAAATTAAGATAGGAGTTTAAAGAAAAAAACAACAGAAAGCAATTTAGATGCATAGTGATTTGAAGAAATAAGAGGTCCAAAGATCACCGCATTTATATTCAATTTATTGTGAACACAAATAAAACAGTGACATTTACATCAATTGGAGCAACTAGCAATGCCAACATTTAACTTGCACCAACCATACAAAGATTGGAGATGCTCTAACCTAGTGCTATACAGGTTGGTGAAAGCCATGAGAAAGGTCAGAAGTACAATAAAAGAAAAACAGTAGGGTTCGGCATGCTATTATTTTGGCCCAAACACCACATAAACTAAAAGTCAACAAATGACAAAATTATGATGCTTGATGCCCCCCCTTGTGATTAGGAGTAAATATTGAATGTGAAAGCATTTTTCTAACTTTTATTGTAGAAAGTGAAGTAGTGTTTATTTATTTTCTTTATACTTTAAAAATTAGAATAATTTTTATTTTAAATATATAATAGTTCTATCCATATTAGTACTGTTAGACTTACTTATCATCATTGAAAAAGACACAAATCTGCATACCAGTTGGCAGATTTGTCAGCTCTACTTTTTTTATTTTTTTATTTTTAATATTAAAAAAAATATTAAACCTAACAGTGAGATATTATCAGTTAATAAAAAATTATAAAAATAATTAAGTGAGTAAGTCTCCATCTCTATCCATTTCATTCAATTATTTTTTTATGTGACATTTTATAATTTTTTTTAAAATTCTAAAAACTTATGTGATTCATACAAAAACAGAAAATATGATTGGTTTCTGTTCCTTGAATAATAAAACCAAAAAACTATAGTACTAAACTTTTGCTTCATCCTAATCCAATCCAACCACTTACAACACTCACAACGTACAAGCCTATCATATTGTGAAGTGAAGTTTCACATCCCGTGGGTATATGATACCATGGATGTATAAGGGAAGTGATTGAGACCCCCTCCAATCACCACCCCCACTACCTCCACACGCACGTGGCGGGTGATGATTAGAGGAAAAAAATAAATAAATAAAAAAATTGACCAATCAGAGAGAGAGGAGGTCAAATGGGATGCCTCCTTGAGGGGGTCCAACTTATTTTCCTACCCAATTCTATCACACTAATAACATAATACCAATTGCAGTCAAAAGAGTAAAAATTCAAATTGTGAGTACCTAATCAACTAGACTGGCTGAGAATGATGATTTTCCAATAAACCAACCTGGCAATTCTGAGACATGGGGGAATAAAAGGACCTGATAGATAGATGATGAGACTAATAAAATAAAATATCCCCAACAATATTCTACATCTCGAGTTCTAGGGAGCAATCAGATTAGCCTTTTCTTTTTCATGGGTGTAAAGGACTAGTGATGAGATGCTTCTATTTAGGATCAAGCTCCACTCCGGTCCAAATCGGAGCGTACTGTTGTGCCCGTAGAGTCCACCACAAGTCTTATTTCGATGACTCAAACCGTTTAATATTTAAGACTCAGAGAGTAATATATTCACGTTGATCGGATATCAATATTTAGGACAATAAGGGTGGTAATTGGGGTGGTGATCACGGGTGTGGGGGGGAGGTTGCATGGATTGGGACAGTTGTAGGGTGGTGGTCGTTGGGGTGGGGTAGGGCTGCAGCTGTGGTGCTTAGGGTGGGTGTGTAGCTGGGGTTCGAAAGGTTTGAGGGGTTTACTGAAATGTTGATGAGAGTCAGGTTGGAATTATAAGAGGGGTAAAGAGAAAAACGAAAGTTTCGAATTTTTGAGGAGAGAGTAATTAGAAAATGGGTGGGTATAAGGAGATAAAAGTCTCATATAGAAGCTCCTTGCTCCTTGACACCGGGTTTCTGAAATACACCATCATGTGGGGTTCCTTCCCGTTCAACAAGCTATGAAATTACCAGCTTCAAACCCTACCCTTACTCTCATGAATATAGCTGCTTCATTCAACTCCGTAAACCAGGCAAGTTCAACCAAACAGTCCTCAGAATCACAAACAATAATGCTCTAATAAAATTGGACAAGACAGCGATAGAGGAAAGGATCGATGACTTGAACCAACAACCCAAATGCAAATCTTATGTTCATGTCACCAATATCACAAACAGACAAGACGACACCAAATTCTAAAATTCAATTTCTATGTACATAAATATCGTGGCATGTAAAATAGCAGGTCTACGATATTCAAATTATTAGGAAAAAAATGAAAAGCTATCAAAAATTTTCACATCTTTTAAGCATTCAAGATTACTACCATGATATGCACAAAAAAGGCTTCACATAAACACTAGTGCTATATTATGAAATTTGAGCATTGTCTGTGCCCAAGGTTCTATGTCCATATCTGAGAACAGAAATCGGAGAATAATACACCTGAGAAGCGCAGCCCAGTGCGCGAGGCTCTGACCACTACTAACTCAAGATGACCCATGGCTGACAGCTATAAACAAGTTGACCATGCTACAATCAACTCAACCTTACAAGAAAATAGTTTCATTCTCTACAAAATTGGACCATTAACTTTTATTGTGCTTCTTGAATATATGAGTAATGAAATTCAAAGTGTTTTCAATGTTACAACACTATCGTGTTTTGTGGGTAATATATATTTTTATTAAAAGGCGAACCTCAATTGGTATCTCAACCATAGATTTTTAATGTACTTGAAGGATTTCCAAGTACTATTGGATCTGTGTGCTTTCTACAGAACGTATTTGGATAAATTACACTTGCCTCCCTTAAGGTTTGGGATAAATATAGTTAGCCCCAAACTTCTGAGATGTGAAAATTTGATATGGACATTTATTGTTCATCATAATGATGAATCATCAAATAGTCACCAACTCAGACATGCCTTTTTCCCTTGCTATCGACTCTGTAAATCTCTTGATTAGTATTCCTGACAAAGAACTACCAGAAGATTGCTGATTACTTATATTAATTATTCCTAAGAAAGCCAAACTATTGACCAGCTTTTCCTCACCTTCACAAAAATGCCATAACTCATCCCTGACAACATCCAATCTCACTCATGATCCTACAGCATATCTTTCATCTGTGTTCTATAAATAAGAAGAAACGTTGGTCAATAATTGTCTATAGAAAATATATTTTCAACTTGACTCGCATACATAAATCCAATCCATCCATCTTGTTGATCCGCAACATCCTACAGTTAACTTTTAATCCATATGACCATGTTGTGAATATAATTTTTCTCATTTCCTAACCGAACCAAAACTCATCATGATTTTACATGCAACGGTTATCTTGTGCAGCCGCATTGGCCTCTAGATACCAAGTATGGATGACATTTAGCATGGCTATCCTAAACCTAGCAACACAACAAAATTTGGATTATATATACATTGTAACAGAGCAACTGAAGACATTGATTTTCCTATGTACTTATTCTAGAGAGAACATAATAACTGGCAGAGAAAGCACCATAAATATCAAGTACTGAGGTTTTGGATCAGAAAAGTATTAATGGCTCTCTGATATCAGTATTGCATGGTATAATTATAATATAGTCACAAACAACCCTTTCAGAGTGGATATTTTATAAACTTATCTCTCTATATAGCAGGTCTACAATAGCAGAAAAGTATATAAAAGAGAACCAAGAAGCACTAAATCCAGTCGATTCATCTAGCTAATTCTATGGGTAATATCCCTCATACACTTCAGAGCAGCAAAACCGAGAGTCAAATAAACAATGAAAGTTAAGTAATTTAAGGAGATCAATCTTTTATGTGATTTCTACCAAAGCTTTTACTAAGCGTATCGAAGATGTTCCAAATTCACCTCATATCAAATATTTTGACTCTACCACTTCACTAATCATAGGTAACGACTTGTTTCGATTTAATGCTTACAACTCTTATGTCTTGTTCACTTGCATAAACACATGGATGTATAATTTCGTTCTTTTTTCTTCTTCTTCAATATATTTTTTTTTTTTTTTTTCTTTTTCCCATTGACAACAAAAGAAATTTATTTAAGTGAACAGTTAAGGTACAAGAAAAGGATCCTGACACACTACAAATAGCACTCCAATCTCTAGAAATGAAAAAACAGCAGGATCCCTTTAAGAGAAAGGACCCCCGAAACCACCGAGTCCAGATCCTCTGCCGTGGTAGCCTGCAATGGTTCCTGCAGTGATATATAAAACGACGTCGTTTTGTTATTTTATTTTATTTTTTTCCTCTTTCCTTTCCACCTCTCTCTCTCTCTCTCTCTCTCTCTCATCCATTAGAACCTAAACCCAACAGACAGAATCAGAACAGAGGAAATGAGAGAACCAAAATAGAGGAAATGAGAGAGACGAAGCTGAAGGAATAGTCGATGAGGCGAAACGGCGGTGAGTCAGAAGCGAGGTGAGGCGAAACTGTGGCGACGAGGCAAGGCGAGGGAGGAGGAGCGTGCAAACCCAGATCTAGGATTTTCAAAGAGAGATTGACGAATAAAACACAACACAGAGCCACGGAAAGCTTCATTGCCTACAGCTTCAACTTGCTATCACGAGCATATCATCATTGCCAGCATCTGGTTCTTGTGAAGTTTCTTAGAAAAAAATTCAAAAAGAATAGACTTAACTTTTTTTTTTTTTTTTTTTAAAGCTTTTTTTTTCTAATAATGAGTATAAATAAATAAGTTGTTCTAAGAGTTGGGGTCACTGTTTTTTGTTGTTGTCTGGGCCCATCTAAAGAGAGAGAGAGAGAGAGAGAGAGAGAGAGAGAAGAGATAGTGTCATTTTGGATTATCTTAGCATATGTATATACACCTTTTTATTTTTTATTTTTATATATATCAGCTTTTACATGTTCATTAAACCTTTGGTTTGCCTAACTTTTTACAGTGACATTGATATTTATTCTTCACTTTCATTCTCTGTATATGTTTGAAATCAATTGCTTCGATTCGGTTGAAAACCATGGTGGAAACTCGAATTCGGCCTTGAAAACTCGAATCAGAGGAGAAGTGGGTTTGTTTTTGGCATCTCTCTCTCTGCCGAACAAGACTTGTGCGAGAGAGAGAGAAGGGAGCTGGTGCCGGCGGAGGAAGAAGAAGGGTTTGTGATGGAAGCAAAGTGGTTCTCTCAGTTTCTTCTTTCCTTCATTTTTTTATTTTTTGCCCCCAAAACGACGTCGTTTTGGGGGCACTGCAGGAACAATGGCAGGAAACCATGGCAGAAGATCCGGACTCGAAACCACCCCCCCCCCCCCAAAAAAAAAAAAAACAAAAACAAAAAAAAATGCCAAATATCAATTTTTTCCCCAAATCCTCTCAACATCTTCACTTTTTCCTTTTAAAAAGACCTAGCATTCCTTTCTAGTCATAAAGTCCAAAGAACCACACAAACAAGACATCTCCAAAGAGCCTGAGCCTTAGCATTTGAACCAAATCCTGTAAAATCAATGCACAACAAATTCTCACTAAAGGATGGAATAACCCAATCATCCTCCATAAAAAGAATACTCTCCACAATAAAGATAGAGCCAAGGATAGTGCAAAAATAAATTATCCATACTTTCTTTGGCCCCCCCTGTACATTACACACCATTCTGGAAACAAGTACCAACTCAACCTTTTCTTTTCTTATGAGTCAATGTCCACGCAAGTACTTTAACCTTAAGAGGTACACAACACAAGCATCCCAAATATTCTTATCAGGAGGAAAAATTTGTACATTTGAATTGTCAATAAGACTATCAAAATAGGACTTCCAAGAGAACAACTCAAAAGAATGAAAACTCTACACCCTCTTATCAAAGGACACATTAGACAAAGAAACATTCTAAAGAATTGCCACTAAAGAAACCAATTTGGTGGTTTCACGATCATTTAGATTCCAAAAGAAATTGAAGTTCCAAGAAATTGAATGTCAAGAAGATATTATCATCGAAGCAATTGAAGCATTACGAGCCCTTGACAAACCGATACAATCATGGAAATAGATGAGCAAATGGAATCTCCCCTATTCAAATATAATCCCAAAATCGAATTAACTCCCCATTACCAACAACAATTCAATAAAAGAAAAAGAAAAAACGAAAACCTCAACAAGCCTTGTGAGATAATTTCTATGGAGCACGGTAAGTCCCTCTCTCCACTACAATGTACCACACATTCACCTGAAGTCCATAATTTCTCATTTCCAGCGCGCGCGTGCGCCCGCACACACACACACACACACACATATATATATATATATATATTCAGATATATACATAAACACATAGTGTATACAAGCAAGAATGACATATCTCTACCTGTGCCAGCCCCACATAGCAGTGGCCAACGCCACAAATAGAAAGATCAAAACAATTAGGATCCTTGAATCACCAATCTAGCACCATCTTGTGTGTGTGTGTGTAATGTTTCCTATCTGCCATTGTAAGGTAACATATTTTCCATGTGCAATAAAGTGAATTAGAAACTTCAAATGATGTGTGTAATGCTGCTTCTTTTGAAGTCACCCACGCCTTGGTAAATTCACCGGGGAAAATGACATGGATCAAGGTTTAACTTATTCCAAGGATGATTGATTGTGCTGCCCTATAAATGTTAGAAAGAAAGATTTTTTGTTTTTGTTTTTGCTTTAATTATATATGGTGATGTTATCAAGACAAGACCAGGATCATATTTGATTAAATGGTTTTATTTTACTGGTTAGTGGGCATGGGTTTCAATTAAGAGTACAACGGCTTGACGGATCAAAACTAGGAAACGAACCTAGGATTGTTGCAGAGGTATCCCTAGGGAAAGAAAGTTGACATCATTTGTTTCAGTGAACAAGGAGGAAGGAAGAAAGGGTTGTTGGTCAAGTTTACCATTATACCCTTGTTACCATTATACCCTTGCATATTAAAGGATGAATGTTATTGTTTTAAGGGGCAACGAATAAAAAAGGAAAGAAGAAAGCATTTCCTACTTTAGTGGGTTCGAAGGGAAAGCTCAAACACCCATGAGAAGCATAAGACAGAGAAACCAAGGTATTGATAGTACCACCAAGACAGTTGATGATCACACAGTGTTTAAAATAAATATATATCACATAATTAGCTAGTTGTGAAACCAAAAAGTTAACTAGAAAACAAGAGGCATGCTCTTCAAACAAAAAAAATACCAGAAAGATATGTATACACATAGATCTATATCTGGAGTTATTAGCATGCCTTACCTGCAAAAGTTACAACAGTGTAAACATAGACATGAATTCACTCTAAAGTCAAATTCCTTAGTGACAAAGATTAGGGGTAGGATTTTCAACACGACACAAACAAGGCACAAAATTAGAGGGTTAGGGTTTGCTCGTCCTCGACTCGAACCCAAAAAAGGCCCAACACGATAACACAAAAAATAGACAGGTCGGATTAGTATCAAACCCATGGTTTCACGAATTTGACACAGCTACTCATTTGAAGGTAGTAGTGCAGCAGTTATTGGAGTCAATTATGAGCTATTTTAGTTATATATTTTCATTGAAAGTCCTGCTGGTTTACAATATTAAGAGTAATGTTGCTTAGGCAGAAACATAGGTAAAAACCGACATACGTAGTCGACCATGATTGGTCCCCGTGTGAGGCCAATCATGACAAACCACATGGTTAGTTTCGTTATTATTTGGCCTACAAATCGTTCTCCAGAATATTTATGTAACTATTTATGGTGATTGAGATCTAGTTTTCACTTTTGTGGATTACTTGTGAACTTTTTGTGAGACATTTCATGGATATTTCCACGCAGATGTAGACGACGTATGTGTTTATTCTTGTTAATGGGTTACACAGGTTGTATGCAAAATAAATAGGTTTTGCATGTTAATTGGGTCATGTGAATCATATTCGAGTTAAAAAGGGTGAGTTACAAACAGATCGGGTTAGTGTTGAGGGGATTCTAACAATAACCCGAGATGACACAAGGGAATCATAGTGCCATTTCACAGCAAAACCTTCATTTCTCAAGATCATACTACCAATCCCACATCACCAGAGTCCTAAGGCAACAAAGATTTGGGGACCTTACTCAAATGCCTTCCCACCTTTTTCAAGACCCGGTGATGTAATCAAGGTCTGAGGCTACCTTGGGCAGGAATAGTCAATTACTGATAAAAACAAGATTTCTGTCAAATTGGTTATCTGGTTGAGCATTCTTACAGTTCAGGCTAGCTCATATAGATGTGTTCTAGTTATAACGGCAGCATTGCAATTTTCTTAGCTTAAAGGTAACCTCTTTAGAGATACACCTATTAATCATTACAATGGTTGCGTGTAAACTTCTTGTCAAACTTGTAACAGCAGCTTTATGGACTTTTAGCTTTTTTACCCATGAGTAACCTCCTTAACCAATCTTTATAGGCTTGTACTACCTATTTTGAAAGAGATTTTTGGACCCTAAATTTTCGGATACAAATGCTTTTTTTATATTCCTATTTCCCTACTTCTTAAGGCTTGGTTTAGAGCCCCACAATTCAAGCCTTGCTGAAAATTGTAGAAATCAGATATAAAAATCTAGTATGTGCAAACTATTAGCCTTGATTTTAGTTTTATTTGGGTCCTCTTTCTATCATGGTTTTTGAAGCCTGTGCCAAACTAAATCAGCTAAAAATAGACTAGAGTGGGAGAAGGGGAACAAAAAAACTAAACATATAAACAAAACACTAGCTAAAGCAGACAACAGCAATTGTGCCACCTTAAAATTAAAGATCTCCTTCCAATCGCCAAGTGCAACAGTAACATTATATAAGACTTTAAGGATGAGTACAAGATTGATTCAAGCTACAAACCAAAATCAAACATAAAAAGGGGTAGCTTAAACCCATGACCATAAAAAATAATGACAATTAAAGAGTATACATATGCATGACGTCCAGAAAATATAGCCCTTAAGCTAAATGCTAAACAAGTCTAACAAGCAGCTGAAGGCATGGTACACCAGGAACCAGTGTTCCATCAGAAAAGGTAAAACACCAGTGTCCTATTTGATGCATGTATTCACTTGATTATATGACCATATTTATGGATGGTACTAATTTTGGACCATGCTTTGTGTATATTTTGCAAGAAAAGAAAAGAGTATGTTAAGGTAGGGTAATACACAAAAAAAAAAAAACACAAACTCTTCAGGATCACTTAAACTGATATTTGGTGCTTGAAAAGAAGAACAAAAAAAAAAAAAATCTATTATGTAGTATGTCAGGTATAATTACAAGTTTTAACAACAAAATATAAACTAAATGAGTAATGGGCTTACACTACGGAAGCGAATGCTTTTGGGATGCATTTGTCAGGGAAAATTACAATATACAATCCTGCCAAGAGCCTCCACAAGTTCTCAACACCACCTTAGTGGTAGTCAATTTTTTTGCACAAAAGCAGAATCTTCTTCTGGAGCATTATGAATTCAAATTTCCTACTCACGCCACAGCCCACTGCAGTGAGCATAATAAGAAAAGAAAAAAAAGCAAGCTGTTACTTTGGAGAGAAGAAGATATAAGCAATGGGTCACTGGATAACATTTTATTCAAACAACGATTAAGGTAAATAATAATATGGGCAAATTGCCTTATTTCATGAATTGCTTCATTTTTTAATCAACTAATTCAAAACCTGCGAATTTGTCAATGAGTTTATCAATTGTGCAGCCAACAAACAAAATAAGTATTAAATCTCTGAATAGTAATTCCATGTTTTAAGAGAAATGGCCCGATTTAATGAAACTATAAAAAATTATTCCATTTTACAGCCAAATACATCTAATTACTCAAACTGTAGACAGACTCTAAAGTGGCCTAATTCATATTTGGGACAACCAATAGGCCGTTTAGGTTTGACAAAGGTAGTAATTAGCAATACACAGGAACAATAACAAGACAATGTATACAGTCTCTACAAAGGGAGAACGTACTTCAATAAATTGACTTATTGTTCAGTCCCATAAGTATTAAACCATCTTGGCAATAAGTAAATAAGATTACAAGAAAAAAAAAAAAAAAGAAGAAGAAGAAGAAGGAAACTCACCAAAGATCTATAATGGAGCTGCAGGCGGTCTTAAGAATGCCTCCAACAATTAAGGGCTGACATATCTGGTCTACCAGGCATTATTTGAGAAACACTGTGACCTGAAGTACATACAACCATGAAGTTATTCTTTCTTCACAACTGATGTTGAAGTGATTAGGAAGTCACTTCTGAGAAAGTGAAGCATTCATTCTACATGCCAAGGTCACCTGGAACTGGAGCTCCAGCTGGCAGTGTGCTTGGGGCAGAGGGTTGAAAACCAACATTATTTGCAGGTGGCCTTTCAAGAGGAGGCCGAAAATAACCTTCCAAGTAAAAAATTACAAGAACAACTGTCAAAACAAGCAACTTCAACTAACCAAAGAACCAATAGCTAATGAAGTCAAGAAAGTAATGACTGCACACATTTCCTAGATCAATCTTTGGTGTGAACAACCTTTAAACGGTATTTTATGTAAAACATGTGATATATTCCAGGTCAACTTTGGCCAGCTAGAAACCACCAAACTTATGACCATTGAAACTTGCGATGGAATTGGACAAAAAAACGTACCAGGAAGGATGGTCCAGAAGAACATCCTTCAAGTACAAGACACGAAATTGCCAAGCACAAATATGCAAAAAATGTAACCATCAGAATATAATACAAAAAAAGAAGGTACCTTCCCTCTTTTTTACAATGAGACGAGAACTGACATTCAAGAAAAAGAAACACAAAAGAATTTGTGTGTGCCTAAATTGGTATGCTCTCACATATTGAACTTGTAGAAGCACAAACTTTCATTCATGCAAGTTTTTACGAAGCCAAAATAAATGACACAAGTCCAAGTTTCTACTTTCAACCACAGTGTATCAAGAAGGTTCCAGCAAAAGAATTAAAATTAATTAGGAACAAGAATCAACAAGAGATCCAAGTTACGGAACCTATCCATGCCAATAGTGGTAAACTTCAGGCCTTTTTAATAATGCAGCTATGTGCTTAAAGTTGAAAGTATGCAGTGGTTAGGGAAAGTTAAGTGCAGTCAAGAATGCATAAACACCTTATGCTTAAATCTGAAAATTCACCTAAAAGGTCTTAAATTTGAAAATTCACTTAAAGTCTGAAATCTAAAAATTCACTTAAAAGCTCTCAAGGATAGGTGAGATGAACCATGTGCCACTCAAAATTTTTTATATAAATCTTAGTTGAAAATCTTGGGGCAAATTATAGCAGCACTGCTTGTAGTTTATCCATTGTGTTAATTTAGTCCCTACATGTTACAGTTCCAATTGTAACAATTTTACCCTTAAATTTTGCATTTTGTGTGTAACTGATCCAACTGAATACGGCCATCAAAGTTTATAACGGAGAATGGTCACATGCTCCTTGCATGTGCATTCTGCATGGGCAAAATGAATCAAAACCAGTTACACTGGTGGTCCCTTTAGTTTTCCCTCATGCCAATTTCATCACAGTAATTTCAATTACAACAAATTTACCACTTAAATTTGCAATTTGTGTTTAATTAGTCCAATTAAAAATTATTGTGATGCTTTTTTTTATATATATAGAAAATTAGTGCACATAACTCAGGTGGCCACTATGGAGATGCATAATGGGAAAATCAATTAGCTTGCTTGGTTAGGTTTTTCAAAAAACACTTTTCAGAAAATTCTACTTTCTTATTTTCCGTATTTTTTTGTTTTTACTGAATTTTTTTAATACTTTAAGCAATTTTTTTTTACTTTTTAGACATAGCTAACATAAATATACCTAAAAAGTAAAAAATTTGTGAAAAAAACCTTTTAAAAATTCACTAAATACCAAAAATACAAAAAATACAAAAAAAAAAAAAAAAAAAAAAAAACGAGAATTCAGTACATTTTTATGTATTTTTAATTTTTTAAAATATTTTTCCACAATTTTTTTTACTTTTTAGATGTGCATCTAAGTAAGGTGTAAAAAAAATATTTAAAATTTTAAAAATATTCGCTAAAAACAAAAAAACATGAAAACCAAAAAACTCAGTTTTCAAAAAACTTAATCCAACAAACTCAAACCAAACACACTGAATACATTTCCACTCAGCACTCAAATTTATTTAAACCCTGCTTTTCGGGTAGATCCATTTAATCTGTATGTGATTTAACCTGATTGCCCTGCCTGAAAATTCTAGCCGTGAACAATAGACCAAACTTGCAAAAGTCACAATTAATCCCTCGCTGTCTTTAAACTTGAACACTAATGTTACAATCACTGAATGTCTTACCACATTTTGTCTATAACTATAACGATGTACCACCACCGTATTAGTAACAAACATAAGTGGTGGGACTCACCACAGTACACAACCAGTTTTCATCAAAAATCTAGACAACCATCAACAATTGGACCAATTAGAGACAGAATGCAAAATTAAAGGATAAATTTGTTGCAATTGCAACTATAGGGACTAAATTGACACAAGTGGCAAACTACAAGGACTATTTTTGTAATTTCTCCAAAATTTATCTTTCAATTTTCAACGTACAAATTCATTAATGTTAAAGTAATGCCAATTAAGTGCCAAATTTTTTGGAACCAACTTTTTAGTTTTATCAAACAATTCTTACTTAGCATGACTGAAAAGTTAATATGGCAGTCTGTTAATGAATGTAATGTGTGACAGGATTTTGGTGTTGGTAATTCAATTTAGCATTTTATGTTTAACATATTGGATTGCAAGACCTTTTCCACAAAGGAAGTACATACAATCAAGCAATTATCCTTGAAAGATGCAAGCTTGGTAGGACTTATCTCCCGGTTGGGAAGTCACAGAAGACACCACTGGGCTATGACCCATGTGGCAGCACAAAATTTCTTGAACACAATATGTATGCAAGTTCAATGATCACTGTTATGCACTAATCTCAATGGAAAAGGAAAAAGCATACCTTCTTGGGCAAAGGGTGGCCCCGAACATGATGGAGCTCTCCCACCACTCATCCACACACCTCGCGGATTATCTGTGCTTAACTCACCAGTGGGCAACTTCCACTGTTCATCAGCAATGTACCGCCGTGGACCATCAGGAAGTTTCGGCAATGAGTTCGGGCGAGGATAAGGATGTTGTGGGTGTTGCTGAACTGTTGAATTCGGATACGAGTAATGACTGGACAAGGTTGGCGGAGGCGGGGCAGGACGGAAAGGTCTTTGTGCGAAAGGAGCATTGCCAGGTTGAAATTGCTGATTTGGTTGAGAAGCTTGGGAGTTGACATACAAGTCGTGATGTCCATAATCTAATGACCTTGAGGAATTAAAACCAGAACATTCATGTGGATTGCGAACTCCTGCCGGTGCAAAGCAAGTTGATTGCTGCGGATACATTTCACTTCTAACAGTGCCATCAATATGAACCCCATGATTTGCATTTGCAGCCATTTGGACAAGCTGGTTTCCCTGCAACCAGGAGGAGGAGATCACAATGAATGTTCCGCCATTCCCATTAAAAGATTATTTTAAAAAAAAACAAGAACAGACAAGAGAAAGAAGTATTACGCTTGCAGTGCTGCAATATTCATACGGTCCAGCTGGTTGATAGGTCAATTTTGGTGAAGATGGTATTGATGACTGAGGCGGATGAAACTGTTGTGACACCATAGTAGGTTGGGGTGGTAATGGTGGTTGAGACCGCAATGATGACTGAGAACCTGAAGGAGGTAGAGGAAGTGCATGTGGCATTGAAGAAATCAGAGGTGGAGGTGGGGGTGGGGGTGGGGGGGGTGGGGGTGATGACGGAGACGAAGGAGGAGGAGGTGGTGATGGTGGCGATGGTGGTGGTGGTGGCGAAGGAGGCAAAGGTGGGGTTGGAGGAGGAGAATTAAAAGGTAATGGCGGAGAACCCGGAGGTAGAGGAGCCAACTCGTTAGAAATGTTCAGAGCAGCCTCCAAGATCCCATCTGAACCTTGCTGTTGCGAGGCAAATTCAATTGAACCATTTGCAAACAAAGATCTTTCATCCTTTGGGTGTCCTGATACATCTTCCATTTCTAGTTCACCATCCACATCCTCTAAGATACAGTGGCGTCTGTCATTTGGAGTGACTATACATGTTTCAATGTCTCCTGCAGCAGCCACTTGTTCTAATGGTGATCCACCACCAGCTTCCTTATATGAACTACTTGGAAGATCCTCTTCTTCATCTTCTTCAAATACATGAGAAGGTAAGAAGCCAGGCAACTGAAATGTAGCATTGCTGAAACAACAACCCAGAAAAGAAGTATGCATCAGAAACTCAATGACACAAAAACATAACATTGGAAAAGAATAGATACAACTTGATCAACTTATTGCAGAATACTTCAACCCAATAAATTTAAAAGGGAACCACAATTAAGTTCAAGCCAACAAAATTAACCTCACACCCCAACCAACAAAAAGTTAAAAACAAAAACAAAGTAAAAATGGGGAAAGAAAGAACTATAAATAAAATCATGTAATCAGTGCTGCATGCCTCAAGTTCTCCAACTTTCAATGTAGGCCTTGCTTTCTTTCTATTAAACCAAATTTTTCCCGTCCAAAGCCTTGTGTCCCAATAAGGTGAGGTTGCTACATGAATCC
The DNA here is from genome assembly GCA_025200525.1 of Camellia lanceoleosa. Classification (NCBI taxonomy): domain Eukaryota; kingdom Viridiplantae; phylum Streptophyta; class Magnoliopsida; order Ericales; family Theaceae; genus Camellia; species Camellia lanceoleosa. Next base: position 11,165,618 of record CM045769.1, read on the forward strand.
TTTTTATCCATTCAGTCCATTCAAGGGCTTTATGCTCAATTAATTAAATAAATTCATAACATTTTTTTTACTACCGTATCCTATGTCAATTTAGATCTTCCTCTCCGTCTAGCATTTCCATTTAGGATGATCACATCACTTCTCCTTACCATTGTATCAAAAGCCATCGGTGTATATGACCAAACTATCTTAACTCTCAATGTTTCTTCAATCAATGTATCTTCAATAGTGCTACTCCTACCATTTAACAAATATATTTATTTCTAGTTTTGCTTTTCCTAATCTTAAGTTATCACACATCCAAGTACCTTCATCTTAGCTACACTCATTTTATGAACAAGTTCTAAGTTTCCCAACATTCTGTTACGCATCACACCTCATAGTTTTTCTATAAAAATTTCTATTCAATTTTGTTGGTATTCGTCGAATCGCATAATATCTCAAAAGCATTCATCCACTGTAAGTCAACCTACATTGATTCAATGGATCAGACAATCTCTTACCTCTCTATCCTCATTAATAATTGAACCTATGTAATGAAAATGTTCACTTTTTGCTATCTCTTGGTTTTCAATCTATACTTCTCCATTATTTGTAGTTCTATTGTTACCAAATATACAACTCCCAAACTAACAACCACAGCCTTCAAGAGAGAACCTTAGAAATTTTGAGAGAAATAGATCATTTATCTTTCTCAGTGTGAGACATTAACAAAAAGTCACATTGGGTGATGCAGAGACATGGTCTTTAAAACTGTTATTCAATCCACCCCTCTTCCACCATGACCCTATGTCTCTCCAACTTAGCATTTGTGAAGCCTTTTGTTCATTCAGCCAAGTAGTAGTGTGTTTCGACCATAAGTCCACTATTTGCATAACTTGTTTAGCCTTTGCTTCCACTGAGCCTCTAGTGATTGTGTGAAACGTCAAACCTGCTCCCACCATGCTTCCACTATAAAGTCCATTGCAGATCTGATGAATCCCCATACTCTCACTTCAAGAATTTTGATGCTATTACTCCTGTACTGAGTACTATGTAACACGAGTCCATTTTGAGCCCATACGTTCTGCAAAAATTGAAAATGCTTCCATTCTATTTCCTGGCAAGTCTTAAACATCCTCAACTTGCAATTACAAGTGATAGAACGCTTTTGAGTCCAATATGACATCATCAAAACCAAGTTCCTATCACATTTTCCCATAATGGCCTCAACATGGCCTTGTCCAGTCACGGTAGATATCCATTTCTATAGAGAGGCTGGCAATGGAAGTTGTCCTTTTATTCCTCTAATCTTTTCTCAGTTCTCTCTCATATTAAGGCCTCGTTTGGCAAGTGGCTTTTTTAGCCAAAAAGTCAAAAAGTCACTAAAAAAACCAAAAAGCCAACAACCCATACCAAAAAGTCGAAGATTCTCTTTCTCTCTACTTTTTGCACATCTTTTCCTAAAAAGTCAAAAAGTTATCCCAAACATACTAGTTTTTTTTAGCTCATATTTTAGCGAAATAACCAAAAAGTTACTAAATTAGCCTGTTCCCAAACGAGGCCTAAGTAGCTAGTGAGAAAACATGACATTTAGAGCTTTTTTTAGGAGGCTAATGTGAGCAAAAAATTTTGGCGCCAACAGAATAAATTGCCCTCAACAACCACTGTATGGCTGCTATGTCATAATTTTTCGACACTCAGATAGAAGTGGAAGGGAGGGCTACATTCAGCTAATTTGTGTAGTTGGACAGCTTAATTGAACAAAAAACTAGTTTTGGGGCTTAATCGAAAAAAAAAAGATGCAGAGTTTGGCGGCTTCTGGAGTACATTCAAATCTCCATCTCTATCCTTACAAGCCTTCATGTTCAAAGCATAACAGATTGGTAAAAGAAGCTTCAATATTTATGAAACAATGATATCAAAAAGTGTATGTATAGCCTACTAGACCCAGAGCAATTTTCAGGGTAAATAAAGATTGCTTAATGCTTCACTCTAATGATAAATGTAAGGTTGCCTATCCATGTTTACCAATTTTCAAGATGTAAAAGAATTATGATATGCAATACAAAAAAATAAATAAATAAATAACAAAGGGCACGCAACACGACACATTATTTGACAACTTGGTCTCCATCATTAGAAAGGTACAGTCGCTGCCATTCAGCCAATCCAGTTATGTGAATGGACATAGTAACTTTTTTCTAAAGTTTTTGTACACTGAATTGTTGAATACACTGAGAATAATGACAATATAAAGTTTTATGAGACAAAATAACTATATGTGAATAAGTGAATGCACGCGACAAATTCATTAGCATTAAACATGATTACTACTTTACTAACTCATTTTCTTGATATCCAGCAGAAACAATAGATAGACAACCAATGACTATGTTTAACAGTTCCCATCGTGACAAAACATCATATTTAAGTACTAAAAAAAAGTAAAAGCAAAAATTATTCAAATAAGAATAGCAATTAAGAAGCATCAGACCTCCCATATTCATCAACAAGCATGCCTTCCATATCTCTAATTGGATCATCTACAGCACGCTCAGCTCTAGACGGACGTCGAAGGAAAAATCCAGCAGATGCATCGTCATTTGAAACTCCAATGTCATCCATATATTGGCGAAGAAGAGACTCAGGTAAGATTTTCCTCTCAAGCCATAATCGCAAAACCTATGGGATACAATTAATTCAATTTATCTTTAGCAAAAAAATGATGGCACCCTCACTGGTATGAAATGTTACAATTACCTTGAGACACTGACGGCGATTTTCACGAGCAGCAACTCCAGGAGGAGCAGCAGCTCCTAGAAGGCGAGGCAGTGCTGCTTGAACTGTAGGAATGTATGATGCTCCTGCAATGCCTTAAGGAAGCATCACAGAGTCAACAAATTGAAAATTATTTCCATTAAAAGAAAACAGCAAGCGATTTACATATTCATCTTAGCAACCACATAATAACAGAAAAGTACACGGGTCAGCATAAATATACATTAAGATGATGGATGATTATCATTTACCATTAACATATTGCAAATTTGCAATATGAAAACAGCACCTGGCATAAACACCATTGAGAGAGTTATTGACAATGAAATGCTTTCTCAGTTATACTATCCACCTTTATGATTGTGCGAGCACTGTGTAATAGAGTCCACTAGAAAAAACAGGTCCACTTTGCGATGAAAGCTAGGCTCACTTTCCAGCTTCCGGATGAGAAGTTCCACAACCTGCAGAAAAGTATAAACCCAAACCTTTATGGCCCATATGCGCATTTCTATCAGAAACCTTTCATCCATTGGAACTTCCGACATACAAGCAGAATCGATAAATTATACCAAAATGATTCAAAGAAACAAACCAAAATAATTGAACATGATAATCCAATGATATCAAATAGAATACTCACCATCTAACTACTAAGTAATATAACAGGAAGAGCTTGAGGGAGTTGAAGAACCTGGTTTCAGGTATTAATGATGATATTTGTTTGAAAGAGGCTAGAGACAAAACTGTTTCTAATTGAAGATGGTGAGTTTAGGAGTAGGCGTAAATGTGGTTAGATAGATGTTGTTGAGGAATAGTTTGGATATTGTGATTCTTCAAGAAACAAAAATAGATGATGTCGATAGAAAATTAATTAAAAGAATCTAGGGGAGCAAGATATAGGAAGTGGGCTGTTTGTCTTTGTGTGGAAGATGGGGGGAGCTGTGATTGTGTGGGATGACAGAGTGGTTACCCAGACTGATATCGTGGTAGGGAAGTTTTAAATGTCTGTGAGATTTGAAATTGTGATAAGAGTGAATGGAAGATCAGGGGGAGTTGTGATTGCGTGGGATGAGAGAATGGTTAGCCAGAGTGATATTGTGGTAGGGGAGTTTTAAATGTCTGTTAGATTTAAAATTACGATGATACTGAATGGTGATAATCCGAGTGCAAGAAACCTTTGTGGGAGAACTTAAGCAACCTATTTGGCCTTTGTTCTCCTATTTGGCCTTTGGTGTGTGGGTGGGGATTTCAATGTTACAAGATTAGTTTTAGACAAAACTTAATTTGGTATGTTCATTAGGGAATGTGAATTGATCGATCCTCCATTGTTGAATGCTCATTTTACTTGTTCAAATGAACAAGGAAATTTGGTGTATTATTGGATAGATTTTTTTGTTTTCTTTGGGACGGGAAGATAGATTCCTAACGTTAGTCAAGAGGTACTTCCCAAACTAGCATCCGATCATTGTCCTTCGGCTCTTGAGAGTTGTCCTTTTAAATGGGGCCTACTCCTTTCAGGTTAAAGAATACGTAACCAGAGCATCATCTATTCATTAAATGTTTCGAGGAATGGTTGAGAGACTGCAGTTTTCATGGATGGGAAGGTTTAAAGTTTACGAAGAAATTGTAGACAGACAAAGAGAGGATAAAGATATAGAATAAGGACTTTCGAGAATTTCAAAGAGGTGAAGAATGAGCTTTTGAGACAGATTGATGAGTTAAATTGTACTGAAGTGAGTGATGACCTTAGAAAGGACTGAGAAAATTTAAAAACCAAGTCTGAAAATTTTATTTTTAGAGAAGAAATTTCTTTTCAAAATCTAAGAATAAATGGTTTGAGGGCAATAATAATGCTAGGTTCTTTCATAAAATTGCAGACAGAATGAGGAAAAAGAAGTTTACTAAGCAATTAGAAATTGATTGTGGGGTAATTGTGGAAAGGGAAGACCAAATTGTCAATGAGATTTTTGTTTTTATTCAAGATCGTCAAGAGGTATACTATAGCTTACACTAAAGGTGCTTTGTAGAAGGGCAACAGATTTTAGGATGTGGCCCTGATAGCAAATCAGAGAGTATAGTACACATGTACAAATAAGGAAGGAATAAGATTCATGACTGCTTTGAAAAGGCCTATGATAATGTGGATTAGGAATTTTTTACTTTTGTAATGAAAAAGAAATGATGCTTTGGAATGAGATGGATTCAAGAATGCTTATATCTTGCAATTTGTCCGTAATTTTTAATAACGAATCACGCAAGAGCTTTAAAGCTACTAGAGGGTTGAGGCAGGGCAATCCTTTTATCTCCCTTTTCATTACTTAAGCCCCATTTGGTTTGTGGTTTTATGGCTAAAAAAGCTAATGTGTCACATATACATCAATCAAATACTTTTCCCTCACAACTATCTATTCAACTAAAAAAAACCATTCCAAACACACTAACTTTTTCACCTCATAAAAAGCCTAAAAGTAAAAAAAAAACACTAAAAAACCACATTGCCAAATGGGCACTTAGTGGTTAATATTTTAAATAGGCTAGTTCACATAACTAAGGAGGAGGAATTAGTAGAGGGTATTCATATAGCTACAGATGGAGTTTCAATACCACATTTATAGTTTGCAAATGATACAATTTTTTCATACTTCGACAAGGATGATGAAGTCTTTAATTTGTTGTGAAGGGAGAATCTGGAGACTGAGTGCTTTTGGGCCTAGTCATTGACAAAATTGGAAATAGGCTGGATGGTAGGAAAAGAGCCTCAAGTGTTCTCATATATCATTTATCATTGTTTAAAATTCAAGTGTGGACAAAAGGATTGAGAAATTGATGAAAAAAATTGTGGGAAGGTAGTGGTGATGGGAAGATGGATCGCCTGATAGTTGGGAAGTGGTTTCCCTTCCAAAAAATAAAGGGGGTTTGGGTTTGGGTTTGGGTTTGGGTTTGGGTTTGGAGAATAATGTAACAACGAATATTTCTCTACTCAAAAAATGGTTACAAAGATTTCCTTACACCATGTTAAGAGCAAATATGAGATTCAAAATAATAGATGGAAGTCCTGTGTGGTTAATTGGAGGAATTCTCGATCCCGCGGAAGTTCTTTTCCCAAGTTCTTTCTCATTTTTCTTAATATACCAGGTTGTTCGTAATGGGGAGAATGTTCACTTTTGGTAGATGTTTGGAGGGCAGTGAAAAATGAGATACCCGATTGTGTCATTTATCTCGTTCTCATAATGCTTCTATTACGTTTTGTAGTTCTTTTACTATTTTGATTTCTTGGCATTTCAACTTCTACAGAAATCTTAATGATTGAAAGGTCAATGAGTTGGAATCTTTGCTTTCTATTCTTGATTATGGGTCTTTGAGTCAAACAGTTTTTGATAATATATTGTGGTAATATATTGTGGCAATAATATTTTTCCTCATACGTTTATATGGTAATTAATAACTACTATCTTTTTCATGCACATTGAGCAGGCGTACTAATAATATATTTATAAGGAGCATAGCAGGGACATCGCGGCTATGTCTGCAATGTTTAATTGGGATTCTGCTATATGAAAATTAGATAACTTTAGGCTGCAAGTTACAAGCTACAACTTCCAGCATGAAAAGGACAGTGGAAAAGATAACAGTAGACTACCCAAAAACGTGAAGTTGAATTGGAAAAAAAAAAAAAATGATACTAGGTTGAACTCAAGAAGAAGATTTTAATAGAAGAAAACACACTATTTAATACTTTCACACAACTCATTTTATGAAAAATCACTAAGCCAGTATGAACTTATGACTAACCAGATTTGCTGCTTAAGTGCTCAGAAAGCTATTTGTTTCATGCATATATCTAGATAATAGAGATGTGGATGGTTTCACACAAAAAACCCAAGTAGTGAATGCTTAAGATTGTGAGACCTGTCAACAATCTAAACTTATGAAACTACTCCATGCAGGTAAATCATACGACACCACGTGAAAAAGAAAGGTTCAATACACTATATTCCTACCTCGTTGGCAATGCCATACTTTGCACAATCAATTGCAAGACGGGTTGCACGTCCAATGCTTTCTTTAGTCCTTGATAGTGTCTCTATCATTCCTTCAAAAGCATCACGAGCAACAGCTGCCTCGGTACCACCACTAAGTGAACCCCCGGCAGGCTGGTGTCCTGAACTAACTCTTCTGTCCTCAAATTCTTCAGCATCAGGGTGATTATTTGATGAAAACTGGCGACCATGAGATGGAGAATCCACAGATGTGCGAGCATAATATCCCTGTACATCTGGCTGCAAAATGTTACTGGAGCCTGATAGGAAGGCCTGAGCAGTAGATGCAGGACTGGGGCTCCTCCCGGGCACATCAGTAGACGGTGCCAAAAGAGAATTAGCATTGCCATGAAAAATATTTTGTGAGTGAGCTTGTCTCCTTTTAGCCTGAGCAGCAGCAATAAGATTCTTCATAGACGTAGCAGAATCTGACATCTTAGCCTCCAACAACAAACTGGTTTTATCATCTCTATCAGCTTCCAGTCTATGATTTGGCAGATAATGAAACATGACCATCAGTTAAATGGCTTTTTTTTAAAAAAATATGGAAAAAGAAGATATACTAAATTGAGCCCAAAATGAAGCATACCTTTCTGCAGTAAAGGAATTATTCTCCCTTGTATTTCCTGTTACAGGAGCAGAATCATCCGCCTGTACATTTGATTTTGGAGTACTTTTTGATCTTTCTCCCAAAGAAATTGGCTTAGTTCTTTGAGTTTTCACTTGATTCTGAGAATAATTTGATCCATCAGAAACCATACCCAAGGCCTTACCAGATCCTGTTTGAGTTTTCTTCGGATTACCAGCACCAGCTACTTTTATTGATGGTCTATTGCCTTTTAATGGTTCTGACACCGGCTTGTTAGTAGCACCTAACCATGGAGACTTTCTAGGGGAACCCAAAATTTGTTTAGCCTCCATGGCAGACACTCTTTCCAATTCCAGTTTCACTGGACTATGGGAAACATGAGCAGCAATTGCCTTTTTAGGCATCTTCTCCACAGGTTGCTCAGGGTTAGGTGAGGAAGATTCATTGGGTACCTTGGCAGAAGGTATGCAGTCCTTCGAAGGGCCAACTTCAGCTTCAACTTCACCAGAATCTCTTACACTAGGTCGATCGTGAACAGAACCTTCATTTTGTACATCAGTGTTCTTGATGCAATCAGAAACACCTGAAGGAGCACGAATCTTGCTGGCAGACCCCGCATGTATGGGAGTTTTAGGCTCCTCATCATCATCTTCATCAAATAGGCGAACAGCTCTCCGTTTTGTGTGCGATTGAGTAACTGGAGATTTAACTTTATCAGAACAAGACACATCATTTTTTATAGCAACAGAAAATTTTCCTGTTTTACTGTCCGAAGTTACAATAGCAGAATCAGATATAGCCTCAAATGCCCAACGCCGACGCTTTGTTGGCGGCAGAGCATCTTCATCAGAAGGAATGTTGGAAGACAAGCTACCTGTCAGCACTCTTGATGCTGAACGATTTTCAGTTTTCAAACGAGACAGAGACCGTTTAAGCTCTGGATTATCTGTTTTTTTTTCAAGAACCTTAGAACTTCGAGAATCATTTTTTTTGTCTGTTTGAAGCGATCCCTTGGGGGCATCATTTGCCAAATCTGCACGTTTAGACCTTTTGGCAGGATTTGAAACTTCATTAATTATTGAATCATGCTTTGCAGGACCAAGTTGACCCCCTTTTTTCCACCCAGAAAGTTTGCCCTTGGCCCGCTCCTCAGGACTACCTTCAGCATCCTTTTGCCCGTCATCCGCTACCCCAAAATATTTCCCATCTTTTCCCAGTTTTTTTGCTTTATTTTCAGTAACAGCATGTAAATCTGATTTAAGATCTGGGGATGATTCCTTCATACTGCTACCTGTAGCTTCCTTTCTTTGCATTCCATCTTTGGCATGCTCATCAGATTCAAGGGGGTCAACACGACAACTGCCGGTATTGTATTTCAACCTCGACAAAGCAGCTGAACTACTACTTTTGTGAACTTCATGAGAACCCAAGGGTTTTCTCTTTGACCCAGTAGCCATTTTCCCTGACTTGTGACCATTTGTTAGCGCCTTCTTGCCACCATCAGAGTGCTTAGCACGAACTGACCTATCTTTTTGACCATCTCCTTCTGCATCACACTCACGGTCATTCTGACTAGCGTTCAAGCCTTCAGCAGGTGTCACTACCATTGAGTCTTCTGGGCAAATAATATTATCTTCTTGGTTATGACCGCAGATTTCTTCCTTACGATAAGATGAATTATATGGACTGGACGCTAACACTGCCTCTGTAGATGTGTGAGCACCATCATTGAACAGTTTGTTCTTCTTCTTAGAAGCTTTAACAGGAGAAAATCTATCATTAGCTTTGCCTTGCACACTAGGTTTTGTATCTTGGCAATCCATCACACTGTATCTCTGTGAGCAACGCTCCAACCCACTACTGTGATCACCCAGACCCCTAATCTCCGTTTCTCCATTTGCTCCATCTCTACCATTTCCATCTTGTAAGTCAACCTCTACTGCATCATCTTCCACCCCATCAACAGATAGAGCCTCATCACCAAGAGCTGATCTATCAGTATCATCTCTTAAACCACTAGAATTTTTTTGTTGCAAGTCTTCAAATGCTTCGCAGATTTCCTTCACAGCTTGAGCGAAGTGTTTAACTGTTTTACCTTGGCATCGAGCTGACAATTTATTTTTCGCCTCACTAGTAAATGCCTGAATATCCACAGGGGCAACAAAAGCTCTGTAAAAGGCAAAGCAAATTAAAATCTACAATCAGTAGAAATTTATAAACAAAAAATAAGAAACAAAATACAAAGGGCAGTGGGTAAATTTTTATTAAAAAAAAAAAAAAAAGAACAAGAAAAAAAACTGCAAACACACAAACTTGTTTCATGTAAATCTAACAAATTTTGAACTTACCATTAATATCCCAAAACACTGAAACAAATACATAACAGTTGTTTCCGATTCAGCAAAAATAAATAAATCGTCAATTTTATATAAAATGACCACAAGGAAATAAACTTCAGTTTCTCATATTTTAACTGAAACACGGAAAAATGTGCATTTGACCACAAATAATATGCCCACATTAACAATTAGGTCACGTTATCAAGTGCACACAGACGCAGTTGCTACTTTATCAGGGCAACTAGACAAGCATCAGCTGAAATTTAGATATCATCAAATAATCTTACAACCAGAAGTAAAAAGTTCCACAAAAATAATGCCATTATGCAGCTGTTTGAAAGCACAAGCATATCAATTAGCCAAACTCTTCAGTCATGATACATGCCTGTTGACAAAGAATATATCCATTTAACTAATTAGAATAAAAAATAGCTAATCAAAGAAATAGATCAACCTTCCTAATAACACAAAAGTTTACAAAGAACTTCAACATGGCACATTAAATGCTTGTAAATTTAGCAAAAAAAAAATAATAATAATGACAAAATCCATTTTACACTATGGACCCAGAGCACTTATAGCCCCACCACGTTTAAGAATAGCCAATTTGCCCTAACATGGTTTTGGACTAAAGTGCTACCTTAACTATTAACATAAATATAAAAAGATGTTAATAACCTTGTCGTCATCGTCGTCGTCGTCTTCTTTTTCTAATTCTTCATTGCCAAAAAAAAAAAAAAAAACAACATAGATTTGAATGCTGCATAGCCACCAGCAGGTGTGGCTTTAGAAAACCAGATTCTTCTTTTCGGACATTAAACCAAAGGAGAACATATTCATTACCCAAAATCCATAGCCTCTATCTCTTTCTAGAATTACTTCTTTGAACTAAAAATGAGATACATTAATGGCAGCAGCTGATGGAGAATCCCCACAACAGAACGTACACCAAGGACAAAGAAAGTGATGTCAAACAGCCAGCACAAGAAAATAAAAGTACAAGCAAATAAAGGTCACACCAAAAGAAAATGAAAGAAATCATAAAATTATTTGATCTCAGTATCAAAACTCAACTCAATTTAATATCATGGTCAGAATAATTCTGTTACACAATGACCTATAATAAACATCCAAGAAAACCTTAATTAAAAGTTAATAAAAATAAAACAACACAACTTTTAATTCCTGATTAATATGATAATATTGGGCATATCCTAAAAATCCAACTTTCCAGATTTCTTCAATTCTTTCCTCATCCAAAACCGTTTCTTGTCCTCATCAGAAAGTATATGGAAATTCCAAACTTTTGAGCTCTGAAGTTCTAGTCTTTACAAGTTCATGATTCCCAAACCCCCCAAAAAATAGTAATTTTGGAAACAAATGGAGGTAGTGAATGGCTTCCCAAATAGGCTCCAATAAATCCAAAATTCCCAACAAAACTGCAATAAAAGCAACTTGCAACATTTTATCAACAATAAAAAATCTGGGGAACTTTGTTAAGATGACCCAATGTTTCACAACCTTCCTACACTAGTTACAGATGAACAACAAAAAGCAAAAGGAAAAAAAATAGCCACCAACATTGGAAAAAAGTATAATTAGGAGCGCCACCCATCTAGAGAGACAAACTCCTTCAAACGACATGGACTATTTAGAAATAACATTCACCAATTTCATATATATGTGTGTTTAGTTACAAATTCGCTTTTAAATAAATCAAATATCTTCATAAGATTGACTGCAACTGTTAATGGAGAACTTTGATCTTATATTCACAAGGCAATATCCATGCATAGGCGTATCTGGTACATTTTAAGCTATGTTGCATGGTCTCGGAGGCGAGTGCACCCAAATGTCAAACCTTCATAAACCTAAAACTTAGGATATTAGGATATGTAGCCTAAAGTTGGATTATGGGTACAGGGACGCATCATAAATACTTATAAATATTACATATTGTACAATATTCTTAGATAAGATGTTATTAACTAAGTAGTGATGTACTTGAAAAAATTTAGGGAAAATTCGAGGTTTTCATCTCTCGTCTATGTGAAGTGCTAGAAATGTTTCTTCACTAGCAAATGTGAGTTTCTTCTTCATCAAGCATCATAACAAATTAGAGGATCCAAGTATCTAAATTGTGTACAAGTGTCAGATAGATACACCACACCCTTACCCTTGTCATATCCCGTGGATACTAGTACTTTGGGGTAAATAGAAGAGTCCATCCACGTACGTAACACAAATTTAATATATGCTGTACACTTTTTTTGCAAACTATCAGGTATTGAACATTAGGAGGACTCTGTATCAATCATAATTAGGTTACCAAACCTAGTTGACCCATCGACAGCATTTGAGCGGGACCTTTCTCATTCAAAGAGTTTATTATTACTATCTCAAGGAAAAGTAGATTTCATTCATCTTTTTACAGTGTGCTTCTGGAGACGAGGGCTAATTGAATGCAAGTTTTTCAGGAAACTCAAACTGCCATTAGAGGTGGCCAAAATAAAAGAGGCAAATGAAGCCTCGAGTATGAACTAAATTTTTTTTTTTTAAGACATGTTTGAATTTAGATTTGGGGAAAGATTTATGAAAAAAAGGGAGATATGAAAAAAAAAAATTGCTTAGATCATTCATAGTTCCATTCTCTTTTATTTCCACGCCACTCCATAAATGCCTCTTTAAATTCAAAATTTAAACCGAAACTAAAAAAAAATCACAATTTTCGTGTCTATTTGGTTTGATTTTTCAGAAACTGTTTTTAGATGAGTTTTCATTTATTTTTAGTGCATGTTTTTATGATTTAATCAATTTTTTGTACTTTTTAAATGTACCTAATCAATATGCATCTAAAAAGTACAATAAGTTAGCTAAAATATTAAAAAATATCAATAAAACTAACGAAAATTCAAGCAAAAATTTGTGTGCAATTTTGTTCGGGATTTAGTTTGTTTTTAGTGAATTTTTTTCATATTTTAGTTAAACTTTTAACTTCTTAGATGCATCTAAGAAGTCCTATAAAAAAATGAAAAAAAAAGTTCAATAAACACAAACGAAAATCCATTTAAATATAGTTTCTGAAAATGTAAACATGAAATAAAACTTATGTAAAGTTCTTTTTTTTTCCAGTGGGCTCAACTGAACCCACTGACTTACATGCAGCCCCACCCCTGATTACAGTACTAGCAGCAGAACCGTCCAACACAAACACTGACCTACATTAGTCATTATCTTCATTAGGAAAAAGTCCAAATCAAACTATATACATAATCCTTAGGTTGCTTTGATAACATGCTCTAGGTCATATCAATTGGGTTGGTGACATTCAAATACATAATCACTTAGTAGAACTAACTATTTTTCGAAACATATTGAAGGTATTTTTTAGAATTCTTACAAAAACATTAAAATGAAATAAATTAAAAACTTGAAGAAGATCCAGTTGGGAAACCATTTCTCGTGGTTTTTCTCTTTTCTCAAAACATGTTCATGTCATTGTGCATAATGGGGAGAGACACTTTTGAGAGGATGTTTGGAGGGGTGATGTTCTTTTGCTCATTTATTCTGATTTTAAATCGATAGCATACATAACGCCTCCACTTTTGTGTCAAACTCACTAACAGCAACTCAAGGTCACAATCATGGCTCTCTACCGGTCCAGCAAAACTTGTTGCTCATGAACCAGCATATATTATTTTTTTACCATGCTTACAACTTTGCAAAATCTTGTGCAATGTATTACAATTTACAGGCCTTAACATGGAACCCAAGAGAACTCTACCTCAATATTAGCCATAAATTACTGGCGCCACAGCTTAAAGTCCAATGCCTTGACAATTGCCTATTTCTCTAACTAAATCATAAGAAATAAAGAAATCATCTTGTGCATGAATTGGAAATATGTTAGCAATCCATTATAATTTGAATTCAAGTTCCATCCACTATAAAATCTTAAGACTTCTTCACATAAAAAACAAAATGTCAATAACCTTTCCAATAAGCATGGCACTGTGAGAAACCAATTCATTTAATACCTTCATAATGCAACCCAAACTAATTTCCCATTTGTTGTTCTTCCCATAAGTTTTGTTGTTTCTTGTTATCAAATACAAAAATACCGAAGAACTCTACTGTAAGTTTTTTAATGAATGATGCGAGTAATACTCCCTTGCACCAATTTGTATTTTCTTCAATAAGAACTTAGATTCCAAGCTAGTCTACACTAAAATTTTATGTTACAACACAAGGATGCATATAGCAATTTAAATAGCTTACTCCACATGATCACACATGGAAAATTGGGGGGGGAGGGGAACAAACACTTACATTTCTGCTGTTCCAAAGAATTGAACAAAATACTTCTTGGGGTCAGGAGCTCGCTTCCAATCTTCCGGCCTGCTAATCTGAAGAAAAAAAATTGATACCCAAAAAAAACGCCTCATAAACAAAACACTTAACTAAGCATCATAACCTATATTACATATTACAAAATAGCAAATACATCAAATAAGGTAAATCCAAATGTGCGCAAAAACAACAAAGATGACACCAAATTCCAGCACACAAACAAATCAAAATTTTCATCATTACCTCATCCAACAAAAAGAACTTGCAAATCTACATCATCACATCAATCATTGACCAAACATGTTGCCACAACTAGTATCAAGAAACCAACTACCTCGCATATTTATGGAGCACTAAATATTCCCATTCCCACAAAATAAAAATAGATGTTTGAAACTTCATCAACAATTTACAGGAACCTTTTTCTTGAAGAAGTGTAATTAATTTCATCCATTAAGACAGACGCACATAGTTGTACAAAACATATGGGTCCAAGGAGTTAAATCATAGGACAGGTCACTAATTTTTACTTTGGCTTTCTGTTTATTTTTTTATATAATTTTAATCAACCTTAGAAAACCTAATCCAAACTTCAAGCCTCCTTCCCCCAACGTCCCCCACCCAAAAGAAATAATAAAATAATCCCATGCCAACCCCCATCCAATTTCATAACATTTTTGGGCAACTGAGCAACTCTCAAGCTCAAAAAACAATGTTTCTCAGAGGGACGACCTTTATTGGTAATTTCAATGTGTTTTTTTCAGGAAAACAAAATGTCTTTTAAGACTTATTCTACGTCAAAATTTAAATAAATTCAACAACCTAAGTACCTGAAAACAATGCAAATATTGTAGAAGCCAATCATGTTCTAAGCAAAAGCCAATGCTCATCACCAAACACCAAACCAAACCCCATCTTAATTCATCCAACAAGTTTGAAAAAAGTTAGAATAGACATACAAAAGAACATTCTCAAACCAAGTCCAGATATCAGTGACAAACAAAATCAAGCACAAGTAAATGATACCTCGGAAACTAACGAAATTGCGATAGAACCTGACCATGTTCAACATTATGAAGCAAGGTAGCAAGACTTTAATATTTAGATCGATAAAGAATCACAACAAAAACAAACAATCAGTAAATCATATTAAATTCAATTATTCAACATCCATAAAAAGCAACTCAATAACAAATTAAGTGAATTACTAATTTAACCATGCTACAAACAGCCAAGCAACATACGGCAGAAAGCACGTTGAATTACTAAAATCAAACAAAGACAGCATGAACTCCTCACAATAGTTCACCCAACAAGCCAATACGAATGTACTAAGGAGATAAACATAGAAATTCCTATCGGACCTAATCTATTCTATTAGATAAAGCATACAACTCACTTTGGAGTGAACAACTTTTTGAAGCTTTGTCATGTTACACAGACTCTGCAAAATAAATCAAATATCGGTGTCGAACATCCGACACTTAGATAAGGGTGAGATATGTGTCAGATACTTTTTCACTGGACACTTCTTATATATTTTATCTGTAACACTTTTATTATATATATACATATTGTCATATAATTATTATAAATGTCTTTCTGGCACTATATTTTACATATAACACCATTTTAAAAATACAAAAATATAACTTTTTTGTTGCCGAGTCCGTGTACCTTAAATTTAAGATTTGATGTGTCAGAGACCTCTAGATACCTCACCCGCACTCGACACCTGTCACACAATTTTAATTTCCAAAAATGTCCATAGAATTGATAGCTGAATGAATAAGCATGCTGCATTTAGTAAATAACTGCTAATCCGTTTACGAAAACAAGGCGTAATTCCCATTTAGCAAAGCACCCAAAATTTATATATAAAATTGCCCGCACGGGGCGTGTGAACCTGCAATCTAAACATATCACCTTACTATATATCCCAAAGTACAAAATTAATTGCTCCACAATCAAGATAAATTCAGACAGTAAAAATAAAAAATAAAAGCACAAAATATTTGTATTAAAATCGACCCAATAAACCAGCAAAACAAACAAAACCCTAATTTCCAGTCAAACGATTGTAATAAAAAAAATCAAAAAACACTAAAAATTACAACATGAGCTGAAACACTGATATATACAAAATCAAATTGAATTCACGTAATGAGAGAAATATCCGAAAGAAGTAAAAGCACACCTTAGCAGGCCATGCAGGGAAGCCCTTGACCTTGGCGAGAACCAGATCACCGAGACGCAACTCACTCTTCCCCTTCGGTCCTTTCGCTCCACGTTTACGCGTCGGAGCCATTGACGCTACAAAACCCTAGCGGGCACCACCAACCACGTCGTAATCGTCTTCTTCTTCGTCGTGAGGAGAGCGATCAGAATCGCAATCGTACCGAACCAAAAACCCTAGAGAAAACTCGCAAACGCAACCAACCACGCGAGAAAAAGCGTTCGCGAGAGTCTCTCCGGCGAACAAAGTTATCAGAGCATCGGAATCGGAGGCACTGTACAGAGAGGCTAAGAGCTCCGATACGGGTTCCGCATTCGGATTGTAGAGAGAGAGAGAGAGGGACAGGGAGAATGGGGGGGATTGAGGCGGTTGATGAGAGAGAAACAGACAGAGAGAGAGAGAGAGAGGAGAGAGTAGAAATAGGAGTATAATAATTATTTTCAAAAAATTTATACCAACTAATATAATTATATATTTTAGGGGAAATGTGAGAAAATTTGCATGAATGTAAAAGAAAATGTAACAATAGGTGGTATGCAATTTGATGGTAGAAAAAGAAAGTAATAATAATATGTATGGAAATTTGTAAAATAATTGTATCGCCGACCCCACATCGACACCAATTCCAACCTTTCATCATGATTAGATTATGCCTCTAACGACTCTCAGCGGTCAAATCGTAATTGTCAGTGACTAAATTGCTACACCCAACTCTTTCTCTTTCTCTGATTTTAATTTTAGGGTATGGTGGCATATGGTAGAGGACAGGCCGCTAGCGATTCAGTAGTGCAAATGAGGGATGATTGTGGTAGCGACATGAAAGGGATGCGGAATGATTGATAAGAGAGGATACGGTGGTCAGAGATGAGTGAGAATGCAACTGGAGATGACGAGAAGAACTAGCTCATATCAGTAGTGGTGATCAATGTCGTAAAAGAAAAGGAAAATGATGAATGAAGGGTATTTATGTTTTATTAATTTACATTACCATCTCTTTGTAATTAATTTAAAGAATAACAAGAATAACATATCTTTTGAAATTTTGGGAAACATTTCATTGATTTGCACACAAAAGAATTTGCCCATACCATTTTTCTATAAAGACTTGCATGGCCTCCAGTTGGACTAGCTAATTGGACAATCCAGTTCGACCTATTGTGGGCCCATTTTAGATTCATTTCGACGATCTAAATTGTTAAGTATGTAGAATTTGTCGATTACTCAATTCCAATAAAAAACACAAGAATCAGATATCAATAACCACTTGATCAAATCACATTCGAGTAAATAATTTATTTTTAAAATCATAATTATCGCTGGCATAAATTTGATCTAATTAAGTGGTTATTGATATCTGATCAATGTAATTTTTTGTAGGGATGAAGTACTCAACAAGTTCTACATATCAAATGGTTCGGATTATCGATATATGCTCCATAGTGGGCTTACAGAGGCCAACAGCATGCTCTGGTCTGATTCTAAACTAGAAGAAGCCACTGCCTTTCTAATTAAGTGGCTACCCTTTCATGGGGGAATAATTACACTTTAGTATAATTTAAAAAAAATAATTACATAGTATTAATAAAAAAAATTAAAATTAAAATTATTAATATTTTACAAAATTTTTCATTGATTTGTAATTATTTTTTTAAAAAATTTATTCATGATTTGATATTTCTCCTTTTTTTTTTTTAACACTTAATTTGGTTCAGGATACAAATACAAAATTTATTACTCTCGACTAGTTTGGTTAATAAAAACAAAAAATTCAAAATTTATTACTTTGTAATAAAAAAACATTTATATAAATTATTAATTTTTATAATATTATTTCTATTTTTGTGAAAGTCATATGGTAACTCTCCCAAAAAAATCAAAATTGATTAATTTGTAATAAAACACCGGACTTTTTATTGATAAATCTCATTTAGAAGTGTTTTAACCCAAAAAGTCTATGAGATAATTTTTTAACCCACTTAGTCCCATGTATTTATACTTTTATTCCATAAAGTTTTTTTTCTTGATTTACATTATTTTCTTAGACCCGTATACCCTTATATTTAATATTGATATTTAATGTTGGGGGAGGAAAGAGAAGGGAAATGACCAATGCATAAGAAATTTCATACACAAATTAAATAATTTTGATGTTATTATTTTATATTATTATTATTTTTAATTGACAACACATTAAAAATAATATTAAAAATAATGTGAACATTCTCTCTCATCTGATGTGAATGTTTACAACACCTTTTCGAAAAATTCTTTCTCATCTAATGTAGTGATGTGAATGTTCACAACATATGAACCTTCTTATTTTTAATTGACAACACATTAAAATAACGTACATTATATTTTTAATTGACAACGCATTCTTATTCACAACATGTAGTGATGTGAACATTCACAACATTTACACATTCTCTCTCATCTAATATAGTGATGTGAACGTTCACATTTTTATGTTTTTGTATGAATATTCATATCATGTAATTAACAACACAATAACAAAAATTCATTTTAAATTAATGTGAATATTCATTTTAACTGCATGATGTGAATATTCACATCATGTAATTGACAATACAATGACAAAAATTCATTTCAAATTAATATGACTATAATGATAGTCAACATCTTGATGCATGGGAACCACCAAAACATAATGACAATCAACATTAAATATCAACATTAATAGGGGGTAGGAGAGATTGAGGGTGTTTTGATCTTCTTACCTCAAATAGGACCTAATGAAATAATCAAAAACAATATGGGTTTGATGAAATAAAAGTCTTAGAAAGAGGATTTATCAAAAAAACTCCCCGAAAAAATATTTATACAAATTATTAATTTTTCATAATATTACTTTTATTTTTGTGAAAATCATTTGGTTACTTCCCCAAAAAATTCAAAATTGATTAATTTGTAATAAAAAATATTTATACAAATTATTAGTTTTTATAATATTACTTCTATTTTGGGAAAGTCATATGGTAACTTCCCCAAAAAATTCAAAATTTATTAATTTGTAATAAAAAACATTTATACAAATTATTAATTTTTATAATATTACTTCTATTTTGTGAAAGTCATATGGTAACTTTCCCAAAAAATTCAAAATTGATTAATTTGTAATAAAAAATATTTATACAAATTATTAACTTTTATAATATTACTTCTATTTTTGCGAAAGTCAAATGTAACTTCCCTAATCCACATTTCTTAATGCCCCACTTATTACTTTGGATCCTTTATTTTTTTTAAGAGTGATTCTATTTACACCATTAGTTTACCTTTTTACACCTTCCATTACATTACACCATTAAAAAATATATATGATTCTCATTACACCCATTATACTACCAAAACTAACTCCAAATTAAAAACTCTTCAAAGCCCTTTCAGTTTTGTATCTACTGATAGCTTTTGTAATGTCCTGACTTTTATTACTTGGATAATGTTACATTTTTTTCTTTAAATCAGTCAATTTCAATAATAATAAACATCAAAGGTATTTAGCAAAGAATAAATTATAAATGTCCTCTCTCGTATACATGTAATGAAATACAATACATGCCCATAGACGTTACGTCATCAATTACAAAATAGCGAAATATATAAAAAGGATTAACCTTTTTTACAACACATCGGCATTCTGCTTGCATTCAAAAGGCCATGTGGCCAACAATTAACAGACTTCACGTCTCAAGCAACTCTTTACTCCATACTTGAAAAATGATTAGCAACGTGGGATGAACACAAAGGTCTAGTACGAATCCTAATAATCTTAAATAATAGCAACATATAGATAGCTATGATTATGAATGCTCTACGCATACATATAGGATATATGACATTTTGTACTTCAAAATATACTTACATAATACAATTTTTCAAAAGATAATCTTTAACATAACAAGAAACAAAGACCAGTTCTTACCTTTCAAAGCTTTTTATTTGTATTTAAAAAATCTTAACCATTCATCATATCATTACGATCTCCTAAGATCGATCTAAACAATATACTCATCCTACATTCTAACTCATTACGGTTACAAGTATAATTACTATATATTATGGCCTTAAGCACAAGTGTAAAATGAACGTTCATAAATACATATATATATATATATATAAACAACAATAAACATGTCAACAGGCACTACCATATTTTACCGGTCACAAGTACATAAAGCTAATAATGCATCACTTCTCATCACAACACAAGTACGAAGATACAATAAGCATAATTAACATATAACGGACCCTGACTTCGTCAAGTCATAGCTACCACAACCCACTTTACTACGCGCGAGCCAGAGGGGAGAGGAACTTATTTCAAAGCGCTAAACTTTATCGGTCCTTGAGCCGGAGGGGAGATGAACCCATTCACACTTTACTAGGCGTGAACTTGAGGGAAGAGAAACCCATATCAAAGTGCCAAACTTTACTAGGTGCAAATCCGAAAGTTAGAGAAACCCAAATCAATGCGCACTTTCATTCAACTCAATAATTGACACATTATTCAAAGTTTCACAAATTATCCAACAACATAAATACCATCTCATATTGATGGCCAAGGACACAGCCTCATAAACAACAAGAACCAAGTTCATGAATTCAATTTCATCCTCTTGATTTAGATTTTATCAACAGTTATACATTACATAACTTTCATCTTTCAACTCCAATTAATTCAACTTCTAATTTACGTCGTTTTCAAAACTCATAATTAAAGTCTCTTCCATCACTACCATCCTATCTTTATGATTCAATTCAAAATATTCAAATTTGGTTCAACAAGTAATAATTCGTCATGAATACAATTATTCACTTATTTTAAAGGAAAAATCGTTAACTCCTCTTACTTCTTATTTCACAAAAGTATATAAATTGATTCCCAAAATTTATTTTTCATTCTCTTCAAACGCCCAATACCCACAACAAATCGCCACATCTTTCTTATTAATTATTAAAACTCAACTAATAATTTATTTTTATAATCTAACACATATGTAACATAAATTAATCCCATCACTCAAACAAACAAATAACCAAAAGATTTGGGAATTTTCATTACAACCTTCATAAACGAGATTAACCAATCCACAAATCTTTCAATACACATAACATTTGCCAATACTCTTTTTATTTCTCCGAAATTCTGATTTTTCAACAATTATTACAACTTAACAATTATAAAATAATAATTAACAATTAACACAAATTAAATTCATGATGACTTTCTTTATTATCTTACATACCCATTTTCACGTTTTTAATACACAATACCCCATATGGTTCAAATAACATCAAATCACCAATTATCCCCTATTTTTCATAACCCATAAACAATTAATTGGGACTTTTAACTCTAATCCTTTTAAACATGTTCCTCAAACATTACAATCTCATATATTCACAACAAAACACAATATTTAACTCTAGCTAATAAAATCCTAACCATCATCACATGCTTTTAAAAAATACCTAACAAATCAAGTTTTTAATGCAATAAAAACTACTACATTTCTATCTATAACGAGGTATTGAAAATGAGCAAAGAAATCCCTATCTCAAAAAGAGAAGAGGAGAAAACTCTAAAAATCAACTTCGCCAGAATTTGATCTCCACAATTAACACCTAGCCCTCAAGATGCTTGTCATTTTTGTATAAGGAACTAGTATCAAAATCTCGCTCGATGCTTGTAGATCAAATAAAATGTGAATTTGGTGAGAGTTTAGAAAGAAGGGAGAGAAAAGAGAAGTTAAAGAGAGAGAGAGAGAGTGAGTGATGAGAAATGGTCACACAGAGAGAGAAAGAGAGAGGGAGAGAGAGAGAAATCTGGTTTGAGTGAAAAGAGCACATAAATCGATGTTTGGATGAGCTTGTGCTGATCAACTCAGGAAAAAATGGCTTTCTCGCGAAATCCGCTTGTGCGGAATTCAAATTTTCGCTCGTGCGGATTTGACCAGGTAGCTTTTACTAGGTGACTTCAAACAAGCATATCTCCCTCGTTCAGAAACAGAACGTGGTTAATTTTGTGTCTAAATTGAATACTCAAAAATAAGCTTTTCAACGATTCCAGCCTCACGTCAAGATTCAAAATGTGAAGAAAGAAAAAGGCAAAAAAGTGAACATTACTCAAAACAAATATTTGAATCTAGCATTCTTGGTTTAATCTTACCCAACCAACGAGTTAACTCATCAATTAAGGCTCCAAACAAAAAAGAGGAGGTCTTAATTATAATAACTAAAAGGTTAAATGCAACCCATAACTTTTCAGAAGTCCAAAAAAAATGTAAGTATAGAGTAACAGTTACCACCCAACATAAACAAGTTGGGATTAAGACCCGGGACACTGTAGCTTTTGGTAATACAATGCTAAAGAATTTGAATTACTCCAGTACCATATTACCAAACAAACTAATTTTTCCAGTCATTTGTTGCCATTCGATTGAATGATTTTACTTTACTTAACAAGAAATTAATTGGAAGAAGTGACTGTTCAGTGATACATTACCATACAAATTAGAATTGGAATTACTCCTTGAACTAAAATAAATTTGTCCAACCACCTGTTGCTATACATTTACAAATTAATCTAGTGTCATGTTACTGAACTAAAATAAAATTGTCCAGCCACATATCGCTTTACGTGTGTTGTAGATTGTCTTCATTATTGTCGCATTAAAGGCATCCCTTCATTTCAAAAGGCGAGAACATCTTGATCGAAAGCTCCACTATTCTGAGTAGTGAGAAAGACTTTTCAAAATTTGATCAAATCAAGTAATCAATATCTTTTGCGGTCGCACCATACTCTTTGACATGTTAACTAATAAGGATATTTCCTCCTCAAATAATCTACCAACAAATGAGTAACCTTCAAGTTGTTTAACAGCTGGATGATTGTATTTGTATTGCTGCAATGAGTAGAAGCATAATCCTTCCAAGCAAAAAAAATATAAAATATATAAAAAAAAATGAAATTGAAAATGCACGATAATAAATAATTGAACAAATTAAAAATGCTCAGCCTTGGGTAATTGAAAATGTATCTTTTATTCGGCAGTAGTTTATCAGACATATTTTTTTGTTCGACAATGTCATTATGGATGATTTTATTTTGTTCAATTTTGACACACTGAACAAAAATCGAAGAACTCTCTCAAAAAATGAAACAAAAACCTACCAAACAAATAAAAAAAATCACTATTTCACTTTTTTTATGGTTCTTCACCACCGTTTCTTCATCCATTGTTTTCTTCTATGATCAAAACACTATGATTCACACATTTTGAAAAGAGATGTGTAACAAAGAAGAAAAACTAAGAAGGGAAGAAGAGCAATAGGGATTGAAAAACAATCGATGTAAGGAAATAATGAAATATATTTAATTTTAATCTTTTGTCCTTAAAGGTAATTTCACAGAAGGGTAAAATTGGGGGAAAAAAAAAGAAGAGTAATTCTACTTACACCATTAGTTTACTTCTGTACACCCTCCATCTCATTACACCATTAGAAGAAAATGTGATTCTCATTACATCCATTATACTACCAAAACTAACCTTAAACTAAACACTCTTCAAAACCCTTTCAGTTTTGTCTTTTACACTGATTATTTTTGGTAATACAATGCTAAAGAATTTAAATTATTCCAGTGTCATACTACCAGATAAACTAATTTTTTCCAGGCATTTGTTGCCATTCGATTGGATGATTTTACTTTACTTTAACAAGAAATTAGTTGGAGCTGATTTGTGAAGTTCTTGTTCGGTGATACATTGCTATACAAATTAGATTACTCCAGTGTCATGTTGCCAAACTAAAATCAATTTGTCTAGCCACTTGTCGCTTTATATGCGTTGTAGATTGTTTTCATTGTTGTCGCATTAAAGGCATCCATTTGTTTCAATGTAATCAATATCTCTTTTGGTCGCACCATACTGTTTGACATGTCAACTTACAAGGATGTTTCATTCTCAGATAATCTACTAGCAAATGAGTGTCCTTCAAGATATTCACCAGCCAGATGATTGTACTTGTTGCTACAATGAATAGAAGCATAATCCTTCCAAGCAAAAAAAATGAAACTGGAAATGCACGGTAATGAGTAACCTAACAAATTAACAATGTTTGGCATTGGGTTATCAGAAATGTATCTTTTATTCGGTAGTGGATTACCAGACATATATTTGTTGTTCGACAATATGATTCCAGACTATTTTATTTTGTTCGATTTTGACACGCGGAACAAAAGTCGAAGAACTCTCTAAAAAAAGAAACAAAAACCTACCAAACAAATAAAAAAAACTCACCATTTCGTTTTTTTGATGATTCTTCACTACCGTTTCTTCATCCATTGCTTTCTTCTATGATCAAAACGCTATGATTATCACTTTTTGAAAAGAGATATGTAGCAGATAATAAAAACTGAGAAGGGAAGAAGAGTATTAGGGATTGAAGAGCAATGGGTGTAAAAAGATAATAAAAATATACTTAATTTTAGTCTTTTGTCCTTATAAGTAGTTTTACACATGCATAAAATTAGGGGGGGGGGAATCTCATATGAAGGGTGTAAAAAGGTAAACTAGTGGTATAAGTAGAATCACTCAAAAAAAAAAAAAAAAAAAACCATCTAATATAAAGGGTGTAAAAAGATAAACTAGTGGTGTAAGTAGAATTAGTTATTTTATTTTATTTTTTTATTACAGCAATAACCTCAAATGAAATTACTTCGGATGACATCAATTATTTGGGACGCCTATCTCACAATTAATCTCACACACTCACTAAATCATAACTTAGGGTTTATGGGAACACCCACCTTCATCACTACCCCCATACACTTCAAAACTTCAAAACTTACCCACCCTTAAACCTTGAGAACCCTCCAGCAGCAATCTTCCGACGACAACGGTGGTTACTATTTGATTATACACAGAAAGAGAACTGAACAAAAAGAGAGAAATCTAACCCCAAAAAAAACATTTTTGCAAAATCTCAACTTTATGATCACCAAACAAAATCCAAAAACAAATACCACTGAATCAAAAAAATGAAATCCCAAATGATAAACCATTTTTATAAACTACCAAACATTGTCAAGCAAAACAAAAATCCTAGACTAATGGTCAATAAACAAACAACAAACACAATCACCCTAGAGAACTCAAAGAATTAAATCAGTTTCGCAACATTGAATGGAAAAAAATAAAAAATAAAAAATAAAATTAGAGATTGAAACAAGAATTTAAATACATGAAACTAATTGTAATTTATTTCATTTTTAAATAATAAAAGTAAAAGAGATTGAGTATCTAAAGAGTGAATTGTAGAGGTCCTCGGGGGTGATCAAAATCCAAAAAGAGAGTGAGAAATGTGATCGACGGGGTTTTGGGAGATTTCTGTCTTAACTTTTAGGGTTTTGGGACATGAATGGGTGTTAGGGAGTGTGTTGAGGGATGCGCATTTTAGTGGGTGTGAAGTTTTAAAAAGATAATTTTGATATTATTTGAGGAGATGAGAGAAATTTTAAGGGTTTTGAAATTTATAAGTGGTCCAAAGAAATGGAGAGTCCAAAGTAATAAGTGGAGTATTAATAGCAACGTCTACAACCATTTAAAAAATTAAAATTTTATTTCATCTTTTTACATCCTTCAATATCTCAATCATACCCTTTTTCTTAACCTTACATTTATTTCCACGCTTACATGTTCTTAGTTCCTTCTATTTTTTCTTTCTCTCTTTATTTTTCAAGCAATGTGGGTGTTCCATAGTAGAGTTAGTGGCTAGGAGTTTCTTCTTTTTCTCTCCATCTTTCTTTTCTTCTTTTTCTTCCTTTCAAATCTAGGATTTCGAAGTGTAAATCTTAGGGTTTTGCTATAATGGTTCCGATTTAGACTTGACCCTTATCGTGCTCTTAGATCCTGGATTCCATACCTTTAATTATTGTTTATGTCCTTTATCATCTTGTTGATAGTTGAGTTGAGTTGTTGGTTGTGTTTAAAATAGGTTGGGAGTTAGTTTTGTAATAGCGTTGCTATCTGTTTCATTTTTGGTTCGCTCGAGCAATGCTTTAGTTGCTCGAGCGGTCTTTAAGATCTCTTAGTATTTTTGCAGATTTGTAAAACTTCTGAAAATGGGTAATCTTCGCTCTAGCTGTCTTTTCTTCACTCGAGCAATCTTTTCCAGGTCTAAATTTCTAAGAGAGGGTCATTGTGCACTCGAGCGGTGTTTTTGGTCGCTCGAGCGATGTCACTTATTGTGTCTGATACTGGAGCAGTGGTTTGGTCGCTCAAGTGGTCTGTGCGTGTATCAGTTCAGGAGAAAGGGATTTTTATCACTTTTTCACATCCTCCCTCTCTAAAACACTCCAAACCCTAATTTCTTCACACTCGCTCTCTAGTTCATGTCGTAAAATCCCAAATACTCCATAATCCATTAATTTCTTCACCATAGTTCCTTGGAGAAAAATGTAAAGCTCATCGAAAATTTTGTTTTAATTAGAGATTATCTCGTTTTTGGCCTTGTCAAACTTCCACCCTTGCTCTCTTCCTCTTCTACACTTACGGTAGAGATTTCTTCAATCTTTGGTATAATTCTTAGCTTAGTTATTTGTTGTTTCAAAAGGTTTAGTGATTTGGGGATTTTGGGTTAAACTTAGGGTTTAATTTTGAAATATAAACAAGGGATTTTTCAAATAAATTCTTGAAAAAGGTTATAGGAGTGTATACAATGTTAGATTGTGTTGAAATGTTGAAATTTCCTTACTTAAATGTGATTTTGAAAGTAAATGAGGTTTTGTTTGAAAATCATTGATGTTTGATTTATGAAAGAAAATTAAAGGATGTTGGGTTGAAAATATAAGAGGAATGTATCTGTTGATGATAAGAGTGGAGTTGGATATATATATATGTATATATATATATATATATATTATCGCTCTCATTTTTGAAATTATGAGATTATATTTGTTGTTGAAAAATTATTTGTTGAGTAGAAATATC
This sequence comes from Camellia lanceoleosa, assembly GCA_025200525.1. Taxonomy (NCBI): domain Eukaryota; kingdom Viridiplantae; phylum Streptophyta; class Magnoliopsida; order Ericales; family Theaceae; genus Camellia; species Camellia lanceoleosa. Next base: position 11,192,944 of record CM045769.1, read on the forward strand.
TATTTTGGGCTATCGATGAAGGGTAACTTTGATTGTTGTAAAAATTGCATGAGGATTAGGTTAATTGAAACTAATTACTCATACATCTAGCATTAAGCATTGTTTGATACTTAAACATTGAAAATGTATTGGTTTTGAGAAAATTGGGTGTATACCTTGGTGAATCTAGTTAAGGGTATGGTTGGGGTTATTATGTTGGCTTGTGGTCGTTGGTGAAAGTCTGGAAACCCACATAGTTAGGTGCTGATCTTTTTGGTTAGTACCGGTAAAATGACTTTGGTGGTATTTGTATAGGCTACTGGTAGATACGTATCTAGAGATTCTCAATGTTTTGTATTCATTACTCTGTTTTCTGATATAAAAGCGTATTTTTCATAAATTGATATATAATACTGGCATTACATTGTTTTGATATGGAAAAGTATAATGTTTGGAAAATGGCATGCATATGCATTCACCTTATGATTTTGTTAAGTTCATATATTGTGTTAAAGTATTTCTACTGGGCTTTAGCTCACCTTACATGGAACACAACTTTCAGGTGCTGATGATATGCCTCTACAAAAGACATAACTTGGGAGGACTTGAAGCCGAGAACTTCTTTTGTTTCTTTTATGTAATTATTTTTGTAAAAGTCTTGGGCTTTATTTGTATTGAGTTTAATTCACTTTTGTTATACCCAAGCATTGACTTGGAAATATGTAGCGATTAGGGCATAAACTTATCTGTACGTCCTTTTATTTCAATTCATTTACAAATGACATATGCTATAGATTCAAGATCTAGAATTTATGAATGTATACATGCATATGTCATCTTTTGTACAATGAAGGAGTATCAATGAAATATTAAATATATGGCAAGTTATACATTCTACGGAATATCATACTATGGGTTGTTGTTATTATTTCAGGGTGTGACATTTGCAGAGGGGAAGGAGATGAAAGAATTTGTGAGGTGGAGAAGATGATGAGTGATTTCGAAGTTGTCTAATATAGTGTAAATAAGAATATGGGTGTGTGGTTGTATGATTTATATTGTCCAAATTGTAAAATTACAATTTACCCATTAGGTTAGGTTATAACCATTATTGATTTGGATGAACCATCTTCAATTGAATCACATAAATTGAAATCACAAATTTTAGGAACTAAATAGATAAAATTGATAGGTTAGAGATGAAACATAAAAAATAACAATAACTTATGGGATAAAAATGAAATTAATCCTAAATGTTTTATTTTATAAGAAACACTTGTACAAGTGATTGTACTAAGATTTTTGATAAGTGTATTTGACAAAATTGCAGCTTCTATATACATATCCCAATTTTTTCATGACATCTCTTATTCTCACATGCATAGACAAATGTATGCTTAATAACAAGCATGACATCATGAGCTGACATGTGCAAAAGACTCATATCGATAGATGAAGGAATGTGTTGATTTTTCTTTTTAAATCAAGGTCTTATTGGAAAGAACCAAAGTTAGCCAAGTACCTCAAGCATGAACGAAAAGCTCAAAGGGTTTTTTGGTCAAAACCCCCTTTTGGGCCTTTTTATTAGAATAAAGGATAATCTAATTAATTTTCTTTTAAAAAGTCTCTGAGTAAGAAATGCCTACCTCAATAAGGACATTTTATAATTTTTATTTTTTTAATGACAATATTGCCCTTATATATATAAATATAAATATATATATATATATAGTATCATACGTTTGAAAATTTTGAAATCACAGCTAAAGATCTCGCAGCCGATGAAGAGGATGAAGCCGATCTGCAAATCGATCATACTTCACAAAATCGATGAAGACGACCTCCAGATCTGAAGATCTCGCAGCCGAATATCTCTCAATTGTTCAATAATAGACGATCTCGCAGCCGAACAACTGTCATTTGGTGGCCGATGATCAACGCTCTCAAATTAAACGAGAGTTTCATTCAATTTTGTGATTGTTGATCGAGTACAGGTTTTTCTTCTCAATTACTCGAGTTGTACAGATCTGTTAATTAATTTTTTTTTTTTTTGTTTTTGTTCGTTTTTTTTGGTTTCATTTATTTTTATTTTGATCAAGTTCGTTTGTTTTTGTTGATTTGTTAATCTAACAATAGACAGAATTTTGTTTTTGACAAAAGACACAGAGTAAAATTGACTTGTTAATCTAACAATAGAGCGAATGAGAACGAGTAAAATTTTACTCGTTCTGTTCGCTTACAATTAGAGTAAAATTTTGATTATTGAGAAGATAGGGGAGATATGTTCTTTTAGCTTATGCATTTTAGTTATCAATTTTTAACTAGCAAAAAAGTTGCACCAAACAAGTTAATTGTCTGCAAAAATTTTAGTTGTTTTTCAGAGTAAAATTTTACTCTTATGCAGAGTAAAATTTTACTTTTAGATTCCTTTTGTAACATTTTACTCCTATATCAAAGTAAAATTTTACTTTGGTGCAGAGTAAAGTTTTACTTTTAGATTCATGTTTCAATTCAAACTAAACCAAAATTGTAGTGACAGTAAAAGTTTACTCTTATGCAGAGTAAAATTTTACTTTTAGATTCCTTTTGTAACATTTTACTCCTATATCAGAGTAAAATTTTACTTTGATGCAGAGTAAAGTTTTACTTTTAGATTCATGTTTCAATTCAAACTAAACCAAAATTGTAGTGACAGTAAAATTTTACTTTGATATTGATAGTAAAATTTTACTTTGATAGTGACAGTAAAATTTTACTGTTAATTGTTTGCAGATTTGTAAAATGGTTCCACCTCTTATGTTGTTATGCAAGTATGGTGATCGTACCATTGTGTTCAAGGTTGTGTCAAACTGCACGTTGAAGGATTTAACTGATTTCTTAAGTTGTAAATTAAAGAAGTTTGACAATAGTGGTTGCATACTATTATTGTACTGTTTGCCTGGACATTCGCAATGCATGATTGATGATGATTCTGATTTTCAGAATATGTTGTCGCTTGTTTATCCCCTTGGTGTTGACCGGGTTGATGTGACTATTACTGAAATGAGCATTTCAAATGAAAAACATGGAGTTGGAGAATCAGGGGACGCTACTGGATCCAACATTACTGATGATGAAATGGATTTACTCCCTATGTTTTGTCAACATGAAGAAAGGACTTTGTTGTCTAGTGGATGGGTGAATGGAATTACTCATGTAGGTCAAAGATTTATTGGAGGTGCAAAGGATTTCCGGACTGCATTATGTAAATATGCTATTGAGATAGGATTTGAGTTTGTGTATGTGAAGAATGAGAAGTGTCGGGTCACTGCTGTGTGTTCAATGCGGGAATCGAAAGCTTGTTTATGGCGAGTACATGCATCTCTAGAAAGTGCTAATAATTTTTTCTACATTAGGACTCTACATGATGAGCATACTTGTGGAGTCAGATTTCTAAAAACTCAAGGATGAGTTCAAATTTGGTTGCAAGTTTGATTGTTAATGAAGTTCGTAGGAATCCCCAAACTCGTCCAATTGATGTTGTGCGTCAATTTATAGATCAATACGGGCTCACCATTACGTACAATCACGCTTGGTTGGGAGTTGAGAAAGCTAGGACTACAAGTTTTGGAGATTTCTCTATGTCCTATGATGAGATTCGATGGTATATAGATATTGTGATGAGCACAAATCCTGGTAGCTATTTGCGTCTTGACTATAACCATTAAAGTGGACGGTTCAAGAGGTTTTTTGTTGCATTTAATGCTTCCATTCAAGGGTTTAGGCATTGTCGTCCTCTATTGTTTATCGATGGAACTTTTTTAAAGGGGAAATATAAGGGCACCTTGTTATGACTACGAAGGATGGGGATCAAGGTAGATATTACTATAGTTTATTCAAAAGTAACAATTTACTTATTCTGAGCTCAGATTTGTCCTTTTTGTTTAATATACTTACTAATTGTAAAATGTTATTTTTCAGGTTTTTTCCCTCTTGCAATGGCAATTGTCGATACGGAGACTATAGACAGTTGGGAATGGTTTTTTATGCATTTGTCGAATATATTGTTGGATGAAAGACCAAATACCTTCATATCTCGACGAATTTGGACTTTTGGAGGCTTTACCCAAGGTTTTACCATCGCTTACCACTATTTTTGTCTCCAACACTTGAAGGCCAATTTGAGGGATAGGTTCTCTGGTCCAAGTTTCAAAGAATACTTTCAGAGTAGAATAGTTTTTGTTTTCTTCGGTGCTTACGCTCCGACAAAGGATGTTTTAATCAGTGCTTGAAAGAATTACAAGATGAGGGAAAAGGGATCGTTTGTGGGTTTCTATCTAATTTGCCCTATGACAAGTGGACTAATGCATATTTTAAAGGACAAAAATACGGTGAAATGCACTTAAATGTGGCAGAGTCTTTCAATTCATGGATCCGTCAAGCTCGCCATTTGCCCACTACAAAGATGATTTATTCAATTAGGTTGAAGATCATGGATTTGATGTCGAGAAGGAGAGAACAAGCTAAGAAATGGAATACTTTTCTTTGTCCGGAGATGGATTCAACATTAGTAAATGCTCTTAAAAGTGGAAGAACTTGGTTGGTTAGTCGTTCAAGTGATCATGTTTTTGAGGTTCAATCCCGGCCATCGGTTAGCGTTGACCTCTTAAATAGAACTTGCTCATGTTACCAATGGCAATTGAATGGATTTCTTTGTGCTCACGCGGCGACTGCTATCCAAAAGAGCGGAGATGATTTGTATGCACATGTGGAACCATTTTATTACACTAGCAAGTTCAAAGATTGCTATGCTGAGTCCGTTTATCCAATACCCACTGTTGAGAAACCTCTTGTAGCTATGGATGATGTTGTTGTCCTTCCTCCAATTTGTAAGAAGCCACCTGGTAGGCTAAGGAAGAATAGGATCCCATCTAGGGGTGAAAAGATAAGACGAGTACAGTGCGGTAGATGCGAGAAGTACGGTCATAATAGGAAGACTTGCAAGGAGGCATTGCCGTGAAAGACATTATTGATTTTGTAATAGAAGTATGAAAATAATGCAGTTCTTCTGCAATAAGTAGTCCATAGCAATAATAGTATAGTCTTTTAGAGTAGATTTGTAAGGAAACATTGCAATAAAATACATTTTTACTACGTCATTGAATGGTTGTCTGTTCTAGTTTCTGATATGTTTTGTGGTTGAATGGTTGTGTATGGGTGTGATGAGCCTGTGGTTTGACAATAAAATTTTACTATGTTCAGAGAAAATGTTACTTTTAGATTAAAATTTTACCTTATTTCAGAGTAAAATTTTGCTTTAATGGAGGGTAAAATTTTACTTTAGTGCAGACTAACATTTTACTTTTAGATTTAGAGTCCAAATTCAACTCGGCCCTCAGAGTAAAATTTTACTTTCATACAGAGTAAAATTTTACTTTTGTTCAGAGTAAAATTTTACTTATTCAGGCTGTAACATTTTATTCTTATTTCAGAGTTAAATTTTACTTTTATGCAGAGTAAAATTTTACTTTCATGCAGAGTAAAATTTCACTTTTAGATTTAGAGTGCAACAATTTACTCATCTTTCAGAATATAAAGTAAAATTTTACTTCAGTTCAGAGTAAAATTTTACTTTCAAGCAGAGTAAAATTTTACTTTTAGATTTAGAGTGCAACAATTTACTCATCTTTCAGAATATAAAGTAAAATTTTACTTCAGTTCAGAGTAAAATTTTACTTTCAAGCAGAGTAAAATTTTACTTTTAGATTTAGAGTGCAACAATTTACTCATCTTTCAGAATATAAAGTAAAATTTTACTTCAGTTCAGAGTAAAATTTTACTTTCAAGCAGAGTAAAATTTTACTTTCATGCAGAGTAAAATTTTACTTTTAGATTTCGAGTGCAATAATTTACTCATCTTTCAGAATATAAAGTAAAATTTTACTTCAGTTCAGAGTAAAATTTTACTTTCAAGCAGAGTAAAATTTTACTTTTAGATTTATAGTGCAACAATTTACTCATCTTTCAGAATATAAAGTAAAATTTTACTTCAGTTCAGAAAATATGTTAGTCCCCTTAGAAAAACATTTCCAACCTGCACCAAAGTTTACCACAACACACAAACTCCCCTGATGATCATCATGCAATCTTTGTGCAAAAAAAATCTAACAACACAACTAAATATATCATCAACATTCATTCCCAGTCAAAACAACATCCATAGCAACATTCATTCCAACATTCATAGCAACATTCAGTCAAAAAAAATTTAAGCCTCTATCTAATACTCTCTTAGTATTCTTTCACTTACAATCACTTTTTCACTGTTCTTTCATTTACAAAAACCAAAATTACATATATCATTCACAAGATTTCCCAAAACTTGTCCACATTGTCATCCTTGAGGTCTTAGGTCTAGCGCATTTTTTTTTTGAGGTTGAACTGTTCCTCAGTCCATGCTTTTGGATAATCATTCAAAAATTGATGCACCATTGATGCTCGGAAATTGTTAATTTCATCCTCTTCCATAGAATTTGCAATAGGCTCATCTCTTATGATTTGGCGCATGATATAACATACAATAATTCCACAATCAACACTGTTAAATAAAAATCAATCGCTTGTTAGATTTACTCAAATTTGAAAACTACCAATTCAAGCATATAATAGTAACGTGAAATACTTACGATGTTGGGCGTTGTTGTAGACTATCTTTCACTAAAACTAAGTTTGAAAACTTTCTTGTACCTTTCTTCGTTTTGTTGCCCAACTTGCTATCCACATATGTTATCTAACATCATTGCATAATTGTTTGGTCAGGATTAAATTCAAGAATAAAATCTGACAAAAATTATCATTAATATGATGCAAAGCACTTACAATCTTCTTTGCATCCTTAAGGTAATTATCTTCTCTGTTGTCTCTTGGCCTTAAAGAATTGTAATGTCTCCACTCATCAAGTTCAGTGTCAAATAGAAGGAGTGTCCAGTGGTAGGGTTTTTCTTCCTTTTTGTCCCCATTGGAATTCATGCAAAAATGAAGGTATCTATATCCACTCAAATCTTGTGCAAGGACTTCATCAATTAGATGATTTCTCAGCTCCCCATAACTCCATTTCACTAAAGACTGCATTTAATCGTATAAGAGACACTAATATGTTACACTAAACCACAGTAAAAATTTATCAATTCAAACTAAATACAAATTGATGGCTTACCCAAAGAAAGGCTAGAAAAAGAATGATTTATTCTTTTCTCGCTTGACTTGTTGCTCAATCTCAAGCATTTCTATGAAGTCGTCAATCACCTACAAAACAAAAATCAATTAAATATATATTATTAAAGTGAACTATTTTTAGTTATTGAAGTGAACACTAGTCATTGAAACTTGTATTGCCACTTACATTATTTGCAGTATCACCATCTCTTAGAATTGCATCCACATCATGCAATGTAACATATACTCCATGTCTTGTGCCGGACCATATGATTGCACTAGTCATAAGGTAAAAAAAATGTTGATTAACATGCTGCAGTTGGATAATAGTAAAAATCTGTTGTTTGATAAAATTAACATGGTCTTACTCTATGGTTTCCAAATTGTAAATCTTGTTCAGTAGATACTTGTTATCCTCATCAAGCAATTTGCATATTGCAGCCTTATCTGGAAACAAAACCCTTTCAACTGGCTTTTCTTGGCTTAGAGGCAAGTTTTCAACACAAATGACTTCTTTTGACATCACTTCAATTCCTTGTTTTCTGGTTTTTTTTTTCATTGCTTCTCTTGGCTCACATTCAAAATCAGACATTTCTTTCTTCTCCTTCGACTTGATTTTGATTTTCCTCACCATGGATGTTTGCAATGGCTCTACGACTATGGGTATTTCTTCCAATGTACTTTGATTCCCAATGTTTTCCTCTTGTTCTACTCCTTTAGCATGTGGCATTTCTTTGGAAGATAAACCTTGGGTAGCCGCATGAACTGCATTTTCTTCAATCTGTTCAAGCAACTGTTTATTTTCAGATTCAAGTATTTCAATCTCCTTTCTCATTTTCTCCATTTCTTTCTCTGTGTTGCTCATCTTTTCCATCGTTTCTTTTGTTTTTGCCTTTTGCTCCTCTTTCATTTTTTGCATTGTTTCCCTCAGTTTCTTCAGTTCTTCAACCAACGCCAGATTCTCACTTTTCAGCCTCTTGTTTTCCTTTTGAAGATCAATGAAGTTCTTCAAAGGTTGATCATCTCCTAAAATTTCAGCTACATCATCATCATCTTCTTTAGTCTCCAACTTTTCCTCTGTGTCCAATGAATCTTCTTCAGTCTGCAACTTTTCCTCCATGTCCAAAGCATCTTCTTCATCATCATTGCAAATGAGTTCCATTTCTTCTTTAGAAACGGGCTTCAGTTCATTGTGATTTACCTACAATTGAAAAATAGAAAAAGAAAAGAAGCCAGCAATTAAGCAAACTTTAACCACTAGAGTAAAATTTTACTCTGATTTAAAGTAAAAGTTTACTTTGATTTGAAGTAAACTTTTACTGCGTTCAAGAGTAAGTAAAATTTTACTCTGACTGTAAGTAAAATTTTACTCTAACTGTAAGTAAAATTTTACTTTGATTTAAAGTAAACTTTTACTTTGTATAAGAGCAAGTAAAATTTTACTCTGATTTGAAGTAAACTTTTACTGCGTTCAAGAGTAAGTAAAATTTTACTCTGACTGTAAGTAAAATTTTACTCTGATTTAAAGTAAAAGTTTACTCTGATTTGAAGTAAACTTTTACTCTGTTCAAGAGTAAGTAAAATTTTACTCTGACTGTAAGTAAAATTTTACTCTCATTTAAAGTAAACTTTTACTCTGATTTGAAGTAAACTTTTACTCTGTTCAAGAGCAAGTAAAATTTTACTCTGATTGTAAGTAAACTTTTACTCTCATTTAAAGTAAACTTTTACTCTGATTTAAAGTAAACTTTTACTTTGTTGAAGAGTAAGTAAAATTTTACTCTGACTGTAAGTAAAATTTTACTCTGATTTAAAGTAAACTTTTACTCTGTTCAAGACTAAGTAAAATTTTACTCTGAATGTAAGAAAAAGTTTACTCTGATTTAAAGTAGAAGTTTACTGATTTCAAGTAAACTTTTACTCTTCTTGAGTTTGGAAAGGTGATTCCCTTTCGGGCTTTAGTGTTTGCAATGACCTCTTCATTAGTTTTTTCCTCAATGTTGATAAGTCCCATCGCAGAAGCCTTGGACACAAATTTTTTCCTTCAGGTTGAATGAGGGTAGTATGCTCAAGATAACCAAGACTATAAAATAAAAATCGAAATTAGTTAAATTCTCTAAAGATAGATTGCATAATATTTCAAGTAGTTCAATTTACGCATCAATGTAAGAAGTACACATCCAAAGGACATTTTCAGGACTTCCTAATGAAGAATGGATTGAAGTAGTCAACGTGGATGCAACTGCAGTTGACCATGCATACGAATTCATCATTTCCAAATCTTCTACAAGGGCAACAAAGGCCCATCCAACTGTTAGACTAGTTGTTGGTAATAGCAAAGTCGCCACAACAAATAGACACATTATGCGTGCAACATCCTCAATATCAACTCTCGTTGTGCCTTCCAACGCATCTCCTAACGCCTCTCGCAAACTCTTTACAGATATTCTTGACAAATTACGAAACCTTCTCTGCACAAAAGCTGATTCTTGTTTTTTCCCATATGACACATCTACTTTTTTCGTTCCCGATTTTATCCCAAAAATCAAGGTAACGTCACTATCCTGTATGTCACATATCTTCCCCCCAAGCTTAAATCCCTTTGCATGAAAGTCATAACATTTGATCACATCCATCACATTATCGTCAACTTTCTTGAAGTTCTTTAACTCCACATCATCTTTCTTCCAAAAACATTTAAACAACATTCCAAAAGGTGTTCTCTCAAGGGTAGTAATGTGTCTTTTAGTGAACCTTGCGTCTCGCATTACATTTATCAATGAAACAATATTTGACCTATATTGTTTCATATAATTCTCCCTCTCCCGTACTCCATGCATAATATTCAACTTTGAAGGACTTTCTTTACTACTTTTGCTCCCTTTTTTAGGGACTTTCTTCTTTTGTAAAACAGTTGGTGGAACTTCAAAATCATCATCATCATCATCATTACCACATTTGCTTCTTGTAACAACCATTTTCAAACACAAAAAAGTTCCCCTGTATCAACAGTATAAAATTTTACTTTAAACAACGTCACAAAACAAATAAACACTAAACAAAATGCACAAGTATTGTCATGAGATAGTAAAATTTTACTCTGTTTGGCAAAAGTAAAATTTTACTCTGATTGAAAGTAAAATTTTACTCTGATTGGAAGTAAAATTTTACTCTAAAAAATTCATGAAGCAAGTATATTTGAAAGCATTGAAATGGCAGGACAAAAACACTACAGAAATCAAAGCGTAATGAGCAAAGGCTAGAGTAAAAGTAAAATTTTACTATGTAATAAGTAAAATTTTACTCTCATTATAAGTTAAATTTTACTCTGATTGGTAGTAAAATTTTACTTTGAGAAATTCATGAAGCAAGTGAATTTGCAAGCATTGAAATGGCAGGACGAAAACACTACAGAAATCAAAGCGTAATGAGCAAAGGCTAAAGTTAAAGTAAAATTATACTCTGATTGGAAGTAAAATTTTATTCTGATTGGAAGTAAAATTTTACTCTGAAAAATTCATGAAGTAAGTGAATTTGAAAGTATTGAAATGACAGGACCAAAACACTACAGAAATTAAAGCGTAGTGAGAAAAAGGCTAGAGTTAAAGTAAAAGTTTACTCTCTAATAACTAAAATTTTACTCTCATTATAAGTAAAACTTTACTCTGGTTTTGGAAGTAAAATTTTACTCTGACTGGAAGTGAAATTTTACTTTAAAATTTTACTCTCATTATAAGTAAAATTTTACTCTGGTTTTGGAAGTAAAATTTTACTCTGATTGGAAGTAAAATTTTACTCTGAAAAATTCATGAAGCAAATTGAAATGATAGGACAAAAACACTACAGAAATTAAAACGTACTGAACAAAAGGCTATAGTTAAAGTCAAATTTTACTCTGTAAGAAGTAGAACTCTCATTTCAGAGTAAAATTTTACTCTAGTTGGATGTAAAATTTTACTCTGAAAAATTTTACTCTGAAAATTTTTACTCTAGTTGGAAGTAAAATTTTATTCTGAAGCAAGTGAATTTCAAAGCATTCCGAAAATACCTAAATTAGGTTTTCAAACCAATTTTTAAACCTTAACATTTTCACATGATTTAGTAATTTAAAGTATTTTTAAGATAGTGATAAAAATTTTAGAACAGATGATTAGTGCAACCAAAAATCCCCAAATTCCACTCACCCAACGTAATCTCATACACACACTCCCAAAATGAAAACAAACCCAGACAGACTTCATAATATCGAAAAACTAGCAGAAATAGGAAAAAATCACCTGTAAAATGTGTGTCCAAGAGAGAGAGTAAAGCGTTGCTAGGGTTCCAATCCACGAAACTGTAACGAAGTAGCTCCACAAAGCGAGAGTAATGAGACTCAGAGAAGGGTTTAAGAGAGAGAGTAAAGCCTAATGCCGAGTTCTTTGCTAGGGTTTCAATCAAAGAAACTGTAACAAAGTAGCTACACAGAGCGAGAGTAATAAGAGAGAGAGGGGTTTCAATCGAAGAAACTATAACGAACTAGCTACAGACAGCGAGAGTGATGAGACAGATAAGGGTTTCAATCGTTCCTAGGGTTTCGAACGATCATATTCAGAAGAGATGAGGGTTTTGAATCGATGACATAGAGGAACGGGAGAGAAACGGTGCAATTATTTCGTATTTGCACCCTTATATGGATGGGCATTTCAGTCAAATCACGATATTTTTTTAATCGAGGGACTTTTGGGGCAATTGTTTTCATCCGTGGGCTTTACACCTAATGGGCCTCATGGAAGGGGGTTTTGACCAAAAATCCCAAGCTCAAAAGAGGAAAATGAGGCATTAACGTCCATCTTTAAGCCTCTTGTTGTGGGGCCCATCATAAATAAATTAGGAAAAAATTTTAAAAAAAATGATGAGTAAGAAATATAATTGTAAAGTGATGAAAGTACAAATCTTATTTGCACAACCCAATGCATGAATCGCTTATACATTTATTACTTCGCAATTATTTTTCTCACAATTTTTGTTTTTTGATATTCTTCTAACAAATTATAGTCTTACATTGCAATTTTTGGGCAATTTTCTAGTTACATTTTATGAGTCTGTAAACCTATTGTTTATCGACAAGGAACAATATTTCTAATGCATAATGAGATTACAAAGTTAAATTTAATGTGGCTTAGAAGTCTCTTAAGCATCTACATAAGAGTTAAATTTACCAAATTACCTCTGCATAAATCCAAGATGCAATAACAAAATATAAAAAAAGTAGTGTGATTGTCAAAATTAATAGCAAAGTGGCTCTTTAAATTTGATGTAGTTGGCAAATAAATCCAAGATACAATAACTAAATTCAAATAAAGTGAAGTGGCCGTCATATCTAAGAGAAGACAAGTGGCTCTTTAAATTTGATACAGTCGGTGGCCATTACTTGATTTCATGCTTTTCTGTTAGTGATTTTTGGACTTGTTGGGATGTTTAAATTAAAAGCCCATTATTTCAAAATGGTTGAACTAGATACATGTAAATACCTTTGCTTTTTTGGTTGCATTTGATTGCATACAACTAAAAAAAACAATTTTTTTTTTATTGATTTTTTTATTTATAATTATGTCAAAATATTTTACATTTTGGTTCCGTCTTGTGTAGACAAATCTTAAAATTGAAAAGAAAATTCAAAAAATGCAAAAAAAAAAATTAGTATATATATTTTTAAAAAAACATAAACCAAAATAAGCCAAAAAACAGTCAAACTAGTTTTTGGCTTATTTTCTAGATTTTTTTTTCAAGTTGTTAAAAAAATTTACCTTTTCAATTTATGTAGTCAAGTAAAACCTAAAATTCTGAAGTTTTTTAAATTTAAAAAAAATCACAAAAAACATAAAAATGCCATTATAAAAGTCAACCCCAAACATTGATTTTGTGTGACTTTTTTTTTTAAAATTAATTAACAAATGCTGACAATGATATACTATTAATTTAGGAACGGGCCCATAATTTTTATCATAAGGGGGCGAATATACATATAAATCACTTACAAGTTTTAAAAAATGTACAAACTATAACCTAATTTTCTAACGGCAAAAGAGCGAAGAAAAGTACAAAAAATGTAAAGATAAGCACTTTTATCTTTTCATGTTGAGTTCTAAAAAATTGAAAGTTTAATCTATTTATCAACTAAAGTGAGTCATCTCGAGTTATGCTAATCGTTTTTTCATATCATTAAAAACATCTATAATACAATAATAAAATTCTGAGTAATATTTTTCAATGAAAGTAACATGAAAATTATCCTGATATCATTAGTATAATAATTTTCATAATTTATGAAATGAAAAACACACATTCCGTTATAACCGTTCAATAAGAGGACAATTTGTTGATTTTCCTTTTATGTTCAAGTTTTTTAATTTACTCTTTGACCAATATATTTCTTAGATTTAGAGAAGGTGAGCACTAAATTATTTTTAAAAATTCCTAGGGCATGTGAACATGTAATTTTCTTCTAAAAACCTAAGGGTGGGTAGGGTGACAAGCCTCTATAGTTTGTAGAAAGTTAGGCCACCTTCGGGAATTTTATTTTTTGGTTAAAAAAATTCAAAAAGTAAGAAAAATGACAAATTACATCAATAGTCCCTACATGTTGCTTCTTGTGTCATTTTAGCCAATACAATTTCAATTAACTCAATTTTGACCCTTAATTCTAGATTTTGTGTCAATTTCATCTAATTGATAACGCCGTTAATGTTTTTGGTGAAAAATTATTACTGAATTAGTTGCAGTTAACTCACTAACTTGAACAAATTTATAATTTTACTTTGAAAAGCATGACATATGTCACTTACGTGCATATTTTTCTTTAAAAAAATACTAATAATTGCAAGTAATTAGACTAAATTGAGACAAAATCATAAATTCATGATCAAAATCGAGTCAATTGAAATTATAGAGACTAAAATAACACAAAAACTAAAATAGAGGGACCATTAGCATAATTTGCCCTAAAAACATAAAAAACCAAAAAACTAAAAAGTCACACAGTCCACAGGACAATGGAATAATCTCAATCCACAAATTGTTAAGTATGACATTTTATCCATAAGATATAAGTTTATAATTCAGCTTATGAGACAACAAAAATAAATTTAGTGAGTGTATCTAGAAGTCGTTGAAGCCTCTACATAGGAGTTAAATTTACAAAATTACTACTGCATAATTTCAAGATTCAATAACTAAATACAAACAGTAGAGTTATAACAATTCCGATTTAGACTCGACCCTTTTCATGTTCTTAGTTTCAGGATATGATACTTTTATTATTGTCTATAATCCTTTTTATCTTGTTGTTATTCGGATTTAGTTGTTTGAAGTTGTTGGCTATGTTTGAAATAGGTTGGGAGTTAGTTTTTCCAATGAATTATTGTCTGTTTTTTTTCTTGTTTGCTCGAGCAGTGGTTTGGTCGCTCCAGCGGTCTTTAAGATCTCTTAGTATTTTTGCAGGTATGCAAAACTTCTGGCAGTAGGGTGATCTTCGCTCAGCAGTCCTTTCTTCGCTCGAGCGGTCTTTTGCAATCTACAAAACTTTTGCGAGGGAGTCATTGTGCGCTCGAGTGGTGTTTTGGTTGCTCGAGCGGTGTCACTTATTTGTGTCTGATACTCGAGCGGTGGTTTAGTCGCTCGAGCGGTTTGTACATATATCAGATCGGGGAGAAGCACTTTTTAGTTACTTTTTCATTCCCCTCTCTCTCTCTCTCTTAAACATTTCTAAACCTAATTTCTTTACTGACTCTCTCTCTCTCTAGTTCTTGCCTAAACACCTCAAATACACCCAAATCCATTGATTTCTCCACCATAGTTCCTTGGAAAAAAAGGTAGAGCTCGTTGAAAGCTTTGTTTTAATCGGAGAAGATTTTGTTTTCGGCTTTGTTAAACTTCTACTCTTTCCCTCTTTTCTTCTAAACTTGAGGTGGTGATTTCTTTAACCTTTTGTATGATTCTTAGCTTGGTTATTTGTTCCTTAAAAAGGTCTAGAGATTTGGGGGTTATGGGTTTGAATCTAGGGTTTTGATTTAGGGTTTGATTTTGAAATGTAAAAGAAGGGTTTTTCAAATGGGTTCTTGGAAAATTTGTGGGAGTGGAAATATTGTTGAGTTGTGTTAAAATGCTAAAAGTCCCTTTTTAAAATGTGGTTATGAAAGAAAATGATGTTTTATTGTAAAATCATTGATGTTTGATTTATGAAAGAAGAAGAAAAGATGTTGAGTTTGAAAAGATAAGATGACGGTATCTGTTGATGATAAGAATGGAATTGGATATACGTATTATTACTTCCATTTTGAAATTTACGAGATTATAGCTGTTGTTGGAAATTTATTTGTTGAGTAGAGATATATGCTTTGGGCTATCGATGAAGGATAACTTTGATTGTTGTAGAAATTGCATAAGGATTATGTCATGACCCGAACTCGCCCCTATGGATTAAGGTCATAACCAGCCAATAATCAGGGGATTACCTACGGCTTCAAACCTAATTAAACATATTTCAACAGAGTTAAGGGGCCAAGGTGGAAGCAACTTAAAAATTTTGTCCATAGAGCTGTGCTTACATGGCACATCAAAACATTTCACATGTACTCATTAATAACCCACATCAAAAGGGAAATAACATAGAATTTTTTTACACAACAGAATCATTCGAGTCATAGTTAGCCAAACCAAAAGCTTATGTACATGGTGATCTAACATTTTCACCAAAGTAACAAAAAGGAAGACAATAGAAACAAAACAAGTCTCGTGCGTAAGACGTTTGGGTTGACTCCTCAAAACTTTGACTTTTTCTCACATACTTCACCGAGGTTGTGTTTGGACATCTCTTGGCTCACCTACATACACATGAATGAGAGTGAGCGAAAGCCTAATGAATAATATCAAATAAAGAAGGTACATGAATGAAATTCGAAACAGATATATCAAACAACCTTAGGCCCATTCATGTTTCTATTTGGTACATTAAACGGTTTCAAGCCCGAACATATCAAACGGCCTCGCCACTTCATCCTTAACAAACGGCCTCGAGCCCAATTCATTTATGTTAAACGGCCTCGGGCCTAGTTTCACTCCTGTCAAACCACCTTTGGCCTAATCATTCATGTCGAACAGCCTTTGGCCCAATTGTTCATGTCAAACGCCCTTTGGCCTAGTTTCACTCTTGTCGAACAGTCTTTGGCCTAATCATTCATATTGAATGACCTTTGGCCCAATCATTCATGTCAAACGGCTTTTGGCCCAATCGTTCATGAAATGCGCATTTCATACTTGAGATCATAATCATAATTGTAATCTAACGGCCTTATCCAATCATATAGCGTAACGAATATTTGTCTACAATTCAAATTAACAAACTTATAAAACTCAAATAGGAGTAAGCAATTGGACAAATAGCATACTTCAAAATATCTTTACTAAGATATTAATCACAGTGTTCTGCTGATGGATCCGCCCTTGTGCTCGACTTGACACATTACATAACACATATTGGGTCACAAACGATTCAATCCGTTCTTAATTTATTTCTTCTCTTAGGCCTTCTTATCCTTTTAGGTCATATACAAAACTCAATGTATGCCTAAGAGTGCTTAGAAATGGAAGAGAACAGAAAATGAAACTCAAAACAACTTTTTAAAATTTCTGAAACAGGGCTCTTTGCTTGAGCGTGGGTATTCCCGCTCGAATGGACCCCTTTGGTCTGCAAAAGTACTAGTTGCCTCATTTTAGCGCTCGAGCGTGACTTTGGACGCTCGAGTTGAGAGTCAAAACATGTGATTGGGCGCTCCAGCGTGACTCTTTCTATTCGAGCGGACATAAATGTCTGTAAAACTTCTGGGAGATAACATTTCATGCTCGAGCGGACTCGACGAATTCTGGAATTCCCAGCAAGCTGTTTGAGCTTCAAACTTGCATTCAAATTTATGTAACTTGCTTGTTATGACCCATAACTCACATTTACATCTACTAACATGATACAAGCACTAAATTTATAACATTATGAAGCTCAATTCCCATGAATCAATTACATGCATACCCAATTATACCAAACTTATGCCTAATACATCAAATTTATGCACCCAAAACTCATACCTCTATGAATTGTGCATGTATATGGAATATAACTCTCATTCTCAACTTAAATGATGTAAATGATGATCAAAGGTATGAATCTTCATCAAAATTCAACATGGATCACATGTTTCATGCTCAAATACACAAATTCATGGCAATCTTTTACATGCATGTTTATAATGACTTCAAATTCATCAAATTCAACTCAATTCATGTTCTCGATTACAATTTGTCTTTGAGTTCACATAATTACAACTCAAACTCATGAATTTATATCTAATTACTTACCTAGAGGCTCCAATTTTCCAATTTCTATTTAGTTCTTGAGTTTAGCCTTTCAAATCTTGAATTCCCTTGCAAAAATCTACAAGGATGGCCTCTCTCTCTCTCTCTAAACTGGCCCTATCTCTCTCTAGAGGGTAAAATCTGATTTGAGCTCAAAACAATATGAGCTTAAAGCATACTTAGCTCATTTATATAGGCCTCTCTAATCACACTTAATTAGAGCTAATTAATAGTGCCCAATTGATTCAATTTAAACTAATCGATTCGCTCCGAATCAGTTTTTAATTAAATTCTACCGTAGGCTCTAAAAATCACGCCAATCACAATGACAATCAATTTCAGTTTTTGAAACCTCTACGGTCTTCAATTTTCAAATTATTGTAATAAGTTAGATAGATTTTCCCATGGTGAACAGATATAGTTTCAAACACATGAATAATCACATAATTATCACTAAAAATCATATTAAACATATAATCGCAATCATAATTAAGATTAATTAGCATCACATGGGACATGGTTATAACAGATTAGGTCAATTGAAATTAATTACTCATATATCTTGCATTAAGCATTGTTTCATACTTAAACATTGAAATATATATATTGTTTTGAGAAAAAGGATGTATGTCTTGGTGAATCTGATTAGGGGGTGTAGTTGTGTTTTATATTATTGGCTTATGTGTCCTTGGTGACCAAAAACCCGCATGGTTAAGTGTTGATCCTTCCGGTTAGTACCGATAAAATGGTTTTGGTAATGCTTATATAGCTTACTGACAAATACGTACTTAGAGATTCCCAGTGTTTTGTATCCATGCCTTATTTTCTGATTTAAAAAGTATTGTTTTATGAATTGATATACATATAACTAAGACATTGCATTGTTTTGAAAGAAGAAAGTATAATGTTTGGCAAATGGTATGCATATGCATTCAGCATATGACTTTGTTAAGCTTTATACGTTGTGTTCAAATATCTTTACTAGGTTTTAGCTCACCTTACGTAGAGAATAACTTTCAGGTGCTGATGATATGCCTCCACCAAGAACGTAGCTTGGAAGGACTTGGAGTTAAGAGCTTCTTTTGTTTCTTTTGTGTAATTATTTTTGTGCAAGCCTTGGGCTTTATATGTATTGAGTTTAACTCACTTTTGTTGTATCCAAGTATTGACTTGGAAAGATGAAGCCATTAGGGCATAAACTTATCTGTACTTCTTTTTGTTTCAATTCATTTACGTATGTCACATGCTACAGCTTCAGGATCTAAGATTTATAAATATGTATAGGCATATGTCATTTTTTGTACGGTAAGAGAATATTGATTAAAGGTTAAATATATATAATTTGCTGCTTTTCCATTGAATATAGTGATGTGGTTTTGTTGTTATTATTTTGGGACGTTACAAGAGTGATTGTCAAAACCAAGAACATACAAGTGTCTCTTTAAATTTGATAGAGTAGGTAGTCATTGCTAGATTTCATGCTTTCTCTATGTGGCGTTTTAACTTGTTGGTACGTTTAAAATGAAAACTTTAATTAGTTTTGGAGCTTTCAAAAATAATTTTCTAACTTTCAATATGTATTTTTTGGTTTTTAGTGAATTTTAAAAATATTTAAACTATTTTTTTTTAGATACACTTGAAAGTACAAATTTTATGAAAAAAACTCTTTAAAAATCACTAAATAAAAAATACAGAAAATTAGTATATTTTGTATTTATTGAATTCTTTTTAGATTTTTACAAATAATTTGCTTTTTAATTATATTTAGTTTTGAAAATTCAAAACTTGTTTGATTATGAGTTTTCAAATTAGTTTTTGAATTGTATATTTTCAAAATAGTTTTTTAGAAAACTAAATTTAAACTTGTTTAGTTATGAGTTTTCAAAATTCAATTTTGAGTTTTTTTGGGTCTTGTATTATTTTGTCTTGCAGTAAAAAACTTTTTTGCAATATTATAGTCAAATTTGTTTACTTCTTTTATATATATATAATTTAACTATACTTTTTAGATACATCTAATTTAATCTATACGGTAAAATTCCACTCTATATCTAATCTAAATGTACACAAGCCACATGCATTTAAAGCGTTTCAAATTTATGAATTTTTTTTTATAAAATTACTGAATAATAAAAAATATACAAAAAAATATAAAATAAAATTCAACAAGTTTAAAAACTAATACGAGTTTAATGTTTTAAATGATTTATGTTAAAAAGGTGTTTCAAAACTAGGGTTTTGGGTGTCAAAACTTATTCATGAAAACCCAAAACAAATAAGTTTTGGATTTAGGAAAATAGATTTGAAATATATGTTATGAAAACCCAAAACGAGACACGTTATAAGTTTTGGGCTTTAAAAAATGAATTTGAAAATTGAACCAAACAGGCTCCTACATTCATTCATGTTAAGTATGATATTTCATCCATAAGATAGAGGTTCATAATACATCTTATAAGACAACAATGATAATGAGTGTATCTAGAAGTCCCTTAAGCCTCTACATAGGAGTTAAATTTACAAAATTACCACTGTATATCATTAGCTTTGCCTGGCACACTAGGTTTGTATCATGGCAATCCATCACACTCTATCTCTGTGAGCAACGCTCCAACCCACTACTGTGATCATCCAGACCCCTAATCTCCGTTTCTCCATTTGCTCCATCTCTACCATTTCCATCTTGTAAGTCAACTTCTACTGCATCATCTTCCACCCCATCAACAGATAGAGCCTCATCACCAAGAGCTGATCTATCAGTATCATCTCTTAAACCACTAGAATTTTTTTGTTGCAAGTCTTCAAATGCTTCGCAGATTTCCTTCACAGCTCGGGCGAAGTGTTTAACTGTTTTACCTTGGCATCGAGCTGACAACTTATTTTTCGCCTCACTAGTAAATGCCTGAATATCCACAGGGGCAACAAAAGCTCTGTAAATGGCAAAGCAAATTAAAATCTACAATCAGTAGAAATTTATAAGCAAAAAATAAGCAACAAAATACAAAGGGCAATGGGTAAATTTAAAAATAAAAATAAAAAGAAAAAGAAAAAAAACTGCAAACACACAAACTTGTTTCATGTAAATCTACCAAATTTTGAACTTACCATTAATATCCCAAAACACTGAAACAAATACACAACAGTTGTTTCAGATTCAGCAAAAATAAATAAATCGTCAATTTTATATAAAATGACCACAAGGAAATAAACTTCAGTTTCTCATATTTTAACTGAAACGCGGAAAAATATGCATTTGACCACAAATAATATGCCCACATTAACAATTAGGTCACGTTATCAAGTGCACACAGAAGCAGTTGCTACTTCATCAGGGCAACTAGACAAGCATCAGCTGAAATTTAGATATCATCAAATAATCTTACAACCAGAAGTAAAAAGTACCACAAAAATAATGCCATTATACAGCTGTTTGAAAGCACAAGCATATCAATTAGCCAATCTCTTCAGTCGTGATACATGCCTGTTGACAAAGAATATATCCATTTAACTAATTAGAATAAAAAATAGCTAATCAAAGAAATAGATCAACCTTCCTAATAACACAAAAGTTCACAAAGAACTTCAACATGGCACATTAAACGCTTGTAAATTTAGCAACAAAAAATAATAATAATGACAAAATCCATTTTATACTATGGACCCAGAGCACTTACAGCCCCACCACGTTTAAGAATAGCCAATTTGCCCTAACCCGGTTTTGGACTAAAGTGCTACCTTAACTCTATTAACATAAATATAAAAAGATGTTAATAACCTTGTCGTCGTCATCGTCTTCTTTTTCTAATTCTTCATTGCCAAAAAAAAAAACAAAAAAAAAAAAAACATAGATTTGAATGCTGCATAGCCACCAGCAGGTGTGGCTTTAGAAAACCAGATTCTTCTTTTCAGACATTAAACCAAAGGAGAACATATTCATTATCCAAAATCCATAGCCTCTATCTCTTTCTAGAATTACTTCTTTGAACTAAAAATGAGATACATTAATGGCAGCAGCCGACAACAGAACGTACCACCAAGGACAAAGAAAGTGATGTCAAACAGCCAGCACAAGAAAATAAAAGTACAAGCAAATAAAGGTCACACCAAAAGAAAATGAAAGAAATCATAAAATTCTTTGATCTCAGTATCAAAACTCAACTCAATTTAATATCATGGTCAGAATAATTCTGTTACACAATGACCTATAATAAACATCCAAGAAAACCTTAATTAAAAGTTACCAAAAATAAAACAACACAACTTTTAATTCCTGATTAATATGATAATATTGGGCATATCCTAAAAATCCAACTTTCCAGATTTCTTCAATTCTTTCCTCATCCAAAACCGTTTCTTGTCCTCATCAGAAAGTATATGGAAATTCCAAACTTTTGAGCTTTGAAGTTCTAGTCTTTACGAGTTCATGATTCCCAAACCCCCCAAAAAATAGTAATTTTGGAAACAAACAGAAGTAGTGAATGGCTTCCCAAATAGGCTCCAATAAATCCAAAATTCCCAACAAAACTGCAATAAAAGCAACTTGCAACATTTTATCAACAATAGAAAATCTGGGGAACTTTGTTAAGATGACCCCAATGTTTCACAACCTTCCTACACTAGTTACAGATGAACAACAAAAAGCAAAAGGGAAAAAAATAGCCACCAACTTGGACAAAAGTATAATTAGGAGCGCCACCCATGTAGAGAGACAAACTCCTTCAAAGGACATGGACTATTTAGAAATAACATTGACCAATTTCATATATATGTGTGTTTAGTTACAAATTCGCTTTTAAATAAATCAAATATCTTCATAAGATTGACTGCAACTGTTAATAGAGAACTTTGATCTTATATTCACAAGGCAATATCCATGCATAGGCGTATCTGGTACATTTTAAGCTATGTTGCATGGTCTCGGAGGCGAGTGCATCCAAATGTCAAACCTTCATAAACCTAAAACTTAGGATATTAGGATATGTAGCCTAAAGTTGGATTATGGGTACAGAAACGCATCATAAATACTCATAAACATTACATACTGTACAATATTCTTAGATAAGATGTTATTAACTAAGTAGAGATGTACTTGAAAAAATTTAGGGAAAATACATGGTTTTCATCTCTCATCTATGTGAAGTGCTAGAAATGTTTCTTCACTAGCAAATGTGAGTTTCTTCTTCATCAAACATCATAACAAATTAGAGGATCCAAGTATATCTCAGTTGTGTACAAGTGTCAGATAGATACACCACATGCTTACCCTTGTCATATCCCGTGGTTACTAGTCCTTTGGGGTAAATAGAAGAGTCCATCCACGTAACACAAATTTAATATATGTTGTCCACTTTTTTTGCAAACTATCAGGTATTGAACATTAGGAGGACTCCGTATCAATCATAATTAGGTTACCAAACCTAGTTGACCCATCGACAGCATTTGAGCGGGACCTTTCTCATTCAAAGAGTTTATTATTACTATCTCAAGGAAAAGTAGATTTCATTCATCTTTTTACAGTGTGCTTCTGGAGACCAGGGCTAATTGAATGCAAGTTTTTCAGGAAACTCAAACTGCCATTAGAGGTGGCCAAAATAAAAGAAACGAATGAGATTATCCTACTAGGATTTCATTTCCAAAGTAAATAAATCAGTTACAAATTTTGATCAACTTGCTAAGCTAAACTTGACAATGAAAATTTTGTTTAGATTGTCATTTTGCAGCTACTATGTAATAGCTATAAAAACCTTGAGAAGATTAAGTGGATTGCAAGGGAAGGTGATTAGCAAAGTAGTTTTTTTTTTTAAAAAAAAAAATAGCTGATAAAATGAGAGAGAGAGAAAGAAAAGGGAGTGCTTTAAGCAGGAGTAGCGAGATAAGAGCCAAAGAAAGAAAGGAGGCACGAAGGAGAGAGAAACCTAGTTACTGATTCTCAGGTAGTATAAAAATAAGCTAACACACCTAAACTAAAATTATTTATATTTACTATTACAATAAAAACCAAATAGATGGATACACAAATATATAAGAATATCGCATGTAGCTGGACCAGACAGCATAGAAGATACATTTTTAATTCTTCAAAAAAATGTACAATCTAAGACTGCCCCTCCACCTCCACAGTCCCAAACCTAAATTACAAGAATACCATTAACTGTTTAACAAAGAAAAAATACCTAGCGTAGCCAGAATTTGATTTAGTGGGGTCATTTAATAAGTCATTATCAATATCAATATCAATTTTTTAGTTTTACAAAACTTATTAATGTCAACCAAGCTTCTCATGATACACTTTAATTTCATATATATTCCCAATAACATATTGTATTAGTATAATTATATTTTGTAATCACATACCAAAAGAGGAAAATGAAGCCTCGAGTATGAACTAAATTTTTTTTTTACGACGTGTTTGAATCTTAGATTTGGGGAAAGATTTATGAAAAAAGAGGAGATACGAAAAAAAAAAAAATTTGCTTATATCATTCATAGTTCCATTCTCTTTTATTTCCACGCCACTCCATAAATGCCTCTTTAAATTCAAAATTTAAACCGAAACTAAAAAAAAATCACAATTTTCGTGTCTGTTTGGTTTGATTTTTCAAAAACTGTTTTTAGATGAGTTTTCATTTATTTCTAGTGCATGTTTTTATGATTTAATCAATTTTTTGTACTTTTTAAATGTACCTAATCAATATGCATCTAAAAAGTACAATAAATTAGCTAAAATATTAAAAAATATCAATAAAACTAACGAAAATTCAAACAAAAATTTGTGTGCAATTTTGTTCGGGATTTAGTTTGTTTTTAGTGAATTTTTTTTCATATTTTAGTTAAACTTTTTAACTTTTTAGATGCATCTAAAAAGTCCTTAAAAAAAATGACTAAAATATTTTTAAAAAAAAGTTCAAGACAAACAAAAATCCGTTTAAATATAGTTTCTGAAAATGTAAACATGAAATAAAACTTATGTAAAGTTCTTTTTTTTTCCGGTGGGCTCAATTGAACCCACTGACTTACATGCAGCCCCGCCCCTGATTACAGTACTAGCAGCAGAACCATCCAACACAAACACTGACCTACATTAGTCATTATCTTCATTAGGAAAAAGTCCAAATCAAACTATATACATAATCCTTAGGTTGCTTTGTTAACATGCTCCAGGTCATATCAATTGGGTTGGTGACATTCAAATACATAATCACTTAGTAGAACTAACTATTTTTCAAAACATATTGAAGGTATTTTTTAGAATTCTTACAAAAACATTAAAATGAAATAAATTAAAAACTTGAAGAAGATCCCGTAGGGAAACCATTTCTCGTGGTTTTTCTCTTTTCTCAAAACATGTTCATGTCATTGTGCATAATGGGGAGAAACACTTTTGAGAGGATGTTTGGAGGGGTGATGTTCTTTTGCTCATTTATTCTGATTTTAAATCGATAGCATACATAACGCCTCCACCTTTGTGTCAAACCCACTAACAGCAACTCAAGGTCACAATCAAGGCTCTCTACCGGTCCAGCAAAACTTGTTGCTCATGAACCAGCATATATTATTTTTTTACCATGCTTACAACTTTGCAAAATCTTGTGCAATGTATTACAATTTATAGGCCTTAACATGGAACCCAAGAGAACTCTACCTCAATACAAGCCATAAATTACGGGAGCCACAGCTTAAAGTCCAATGCCTTGACAATTGCCTATTTCTCTAACTAAATCATAAGAAATAAAGAAATCATCTTGTGCATGAATTGGAAATATGTTAGCAATCCATTTTAATTTGAATTCAAGTTCCATCCACTATAAAATCTTAAGACTTCTTCACATAAAAAACACAATGTCAATAACCTTTCCAATAAGTATGGCACTGTGAGAAACCAATTCATTTAATACCTTCATAATGCAACCCAAACTAATTTCCCATTTGCTGTTCTTCCCATAAGTTTTGTTGTCTCTTGTTACCAAATACAAAAATACCAAAGTACTCTACCATAAGTTTTTTAATGAATGATGCGAGTAATACTCCCTTGCACCAATTTGTATTTTCTTCAATAAGAACTTAGATTCCAAGCTAGTCTACACTAAAATTTTATGTTACAACACAAGGATGCATATAGCAATTTAAATAGCTTACTCCACATGATCACACATGGAAAATTGGGGGGCAAAACAAACACTTACATTTCTGCTGTTCCAAAGAATTGAACAAAATACTTCTTGGGGTCAGGAGCTCGCTTCCAATCTTCCGGCCTGCTAATCTGAAGAAAAAAAATTGATACCCAAAAAAAACACCTCATAAACAAAACACTTAACTAAGCATCATAACCTATATTCCACATTACAAAATAGCAAATACATCAAATAAGGTAAATCCAAATGTGCGCAAAAACAACAAAGATGACACCAAATTCCAGCACACAAACAAATCAAAATTTTCATCATTACCTCACCCAACAAAAAGAACTTCCAAATCTACATCATCACATCAATCATTGACCAAACATGTTGCTACAACGAGTATCAAGAAACCAACTACCTCGCATATCTATGGAGCACTAAATATTCCCATTCCCACAAAATAAAAATTGATGTTTGAAACTTCATCAACAATTTACAGGAACCTTTTTCTTGAAGAAGTGTAATTAATTTTATCTATTAAGACAGAAGCAGTTGTACAAAACATATGGGTCCAAGGAGTTAAATCATAGGACAGCTCACTAATTTTGATTTTGCCTTTCTGTTTATTTTTTTATATAATTTTAATCAACCTTAGAAAACCTAATCCAAACTTCAAGCCTCCTTCCCCCAACGTCCCCCACCCAAAAGAAATAATAAAATAATCCCATGCCAACCCCCATCCAATTTCATAACATTTTTGGGCAACTGAGCAACTCTCAAGCTCAAAAAACAATGTTTCTCAGAGGCCCGACCTTTATTGGTAATTTCAATGTGTTTTTTTCAGGAAAACAAAAAGTCTTTTAAGACTTATTCTGCGTCAAAATTTAAATAAATTCAACAACCTAAGTACCTGAAAACAATGCAAATATTGTAGGAGCCAATCATGTTCTAAGCAAGAGCCAATGCTCATCACCAAACACCAAACCAAACCCCATCTTAATTCATCCAACAAGTATGAAAAAAGTTAGAATAGACATACAAAAGAACATTCTCAAACCAAGTCCAGCTATCAGTGACAAACAAAATCGAGCACAAGTAAATGATACCTCGGACACTAACCAAATTGCGATAGAACCTGACCACGTTCAACATTATGAAGCAAGGTAGCAAGACTTTAATATTTAGATTGATAAAGAATCACAACAAAAACAAACAATCAGTAAATCATATTAAATTCAATTATTCAACATCCATAAAAAGCAACTCAATAACAAATTGAGTGAATTACTAATTTAACCATGCTACAAACAGCCAAGCAACATACGGCAGAAAGCACGTTGAATTACTAAAACCAAACAAAGACAGCATGAACTCCTCACAATGGTTCACCCAACAAGCCAATACGAATGTACCAAGGAGATAAACATAGAAATTCCTATTGGACCTAATCCATTCTATTAGATAAAGCATACAACTCACTTTGGAGTGAACAACTTTTTGAAGCTTTGTCGTGTTACACAAACTCTGCAAAATAAATCAAATATCCGTATCGGGCATCCGACACTTAGATAAGGATGAGATATGTGTCGGATACTTTTTCACTGGACACTTCTTATATATTTTATCTGTAACACTTTTATTATACATATATACATATTGTCATATAATTATTATAAATGTCTTTTTTGCACTATGTTTTACATATAACACCATTTTAAAAATACAAAAATATAACTTTTTGTTGCCGAGTCCGTGTACCTTAAATTTAAGATTTGATGTGTCAGAGACCACTAGATACGTCACCCGCACTTGACACCCGTCACACAATTTTAATTTCCAAAAATGTCCATAGAATTGATAGCTGAATGAATAAGGATGCTGCATTTAGTAAATAACTGCTAATCGGTTTACGAAATCAAGACATGATTCCCATTTAGCAAAGCACCCAAAATTTATATATAAAATTGCCCACGCGGGGCGTGTGAACCTGCAATCTAAACATATCACCTTACTATATATCCCAAAGTACAAAATTAATTGCTCCACAATCAAGATAAGTTCAGACAGTAAAAATAAAAAATAAAAGCACAAAATATTTGTACTAAAATCGACCCAATAAACCAGCAAAACAAACAAAACCCTAATTTCCAGTCAAACAATTGTAATAAAAAAAAAATCAAAAAACACTAAAAATTACAACATGAGCTGAAACACTGATATATACAAAATCAAATTGAATTCAAGAAATGAGAGAAATATCCGAACGAAGTAAAAGCACACCTTAGCAGGCCATGCAGGGAAGCCCTTGACCTTGGCGAGAACCAGATCACCGAGACGCAACTTACTCTTCCCCTTCGGTCCTTTCGCTCCACGTTTACGCGTCGGAGCCATTGACGCTACAAAACCCTAGCGGGCACCACCAACCACGTCGTAATTGTCTTCTTCTTCGTCTTGAGGAGAGCGATCAGAATCGCAATCGTACCGAACCAAAAACCCTAGAGAAAACTCGCAAACGCAACCAACCACGCGAGAAAAGGGGTTCGCGAGTCTCTCCGGCGAACAAAGTTAACAGAGCATCGGAATCGGAGGCACTGTGCAGAGAGGCTACGAGCTCCGATACGGGTTCCGCATTCAGATTGTAGAGAGAGAGAGAGGGACAGGGAGAATGGGGGGGATTGAGGCGGTTGATGAGAGAGAAACAGACAGAGAGAGAGAGTAGAAACAGGAGTATAACAATTTTTTCCAAAAAATTTATACCAACTAATATAATATATAGTTTAGGGGAAATGTGAAAAAATTTGCAAGAATGTAAAAGAAAATGTAACAATAGATGATAGTATGCAATTTGATGGCAGAAAAAGAAAGTAGTAATAATATGAATGGAAATTTGTAAAATAATTGTATCGCCGACTCCGCATCGGCACCAATTCTAACCTTTCATCATGATTAGATTATGCCTCTAATGACTCGCGACAGTTAAATTGTAATTGTCAGTGATTAAATCGTTACACCCAACTCTTTCACTTTCTTGGATTTTGATTTTAGGGTTTTAATTTTGGGGTAGGGTAGCATGTGGTAAAGGATGGGCCGTTAGCGATTCGATAGTGCAAATGAGGGATGATTGTGGTAACGACATGAAAGGAATGCAGAATGATTGATAAGAGATGATATGGTAGTCGAAGAGTGAGAATACAACTAAAGATGGCAGGAAGGACTGGCTCATATCGGTGGTGGTGGCCAATGTCGTAAAAGAAAAGGAAAATGATGAATGAAAGGTATTTATGTCTTATTAATTTACATTACCATCTTTTTGTAATTAATTTAAAGAATAACATATCTTTTGAAATTAATTTTAAGAATAACATATCTTTTGAAATTTTGGCAAACATTTCATCGATTTGCGCACAAAAAAATTTGCCCATACCATTTTTCTACAAGGACTTGCATGGCCTCTAGTTGGACTAGCCAATTGGATAGTCCAGTTCGACCCATTGTGGGCCCATTTTGGATTCATTTGGACGATCGAAATCGTCAAGTATGTAGAATTTGTCGAGTACTCAGTTCCAATAAAAAACACAACAATCGGATATCAATAGCCATTTGATCAAATCACATTTGCGTGAATAATTTATTTTTAAAATCATAATTATCATTGGCATAAATTTGATCTAATTAAGTGGTTATTAATATCTGATCAAT
This sequence comes from Camellia lanceoleosa, assembly GCA_025200525.1. Lineage (NCBI taxonomy): Eukaryota > Viridiplantae > Streptophyta > Magnoliopsida > Ericales > Theaceae > Camellia > Camellia lanceoleosa. The sequence continues at coordinate 11,222,322 of CM045769.1, forward strand.
GTGATTTTTTGTAGGGATAAAGTATTCGACAAGCTCTACATATTGAATGGTTTAGATTATCGATATATGCTCCATAGTGGGCTTACAGAGGCCAACAGCACGCTCTGGTCCAAGTCTAAACTAGAAAGAAGCCACTGCCTTTCTAATTAAGTGGCTATCCTTTTATGTGGGGATAATTACACTTTAGTATAATTTTAAAAAAATAATTACATAGCATTAATAAAAAAATTAAAAGTAAAATTATTAATATTTTACAATTTTTTTCATTGATTTGTAATTATTTTTTTAAAAATTTTATTCATTATTTGATATTTCTCTTTTTTTTTTAACACTTAATTTGGTTCAGGATACAAGTACAAAATTTATTACTATCTGACTAGTTTGGTTAATAAAAACAAAAAAATCAAAATTTATTATTTTGTAATAAAAAAAATTTATACAAATTATTAATTTTTATAATATTATTTCTATTTTTGTGAAAGTCGTATGGTAACTCTCCCAAAAAAAATCAAAATTGATTAATTTGTAATAAAAAATAGGGTTTTTTATTGATAAATCCCATTTAGAAGTGTTTTAACCCAAGAAGTCTATGAGAAAATTTTTTAACCCACTTAGTCCCATGTATTTATATTTTTATTCCATATAGTCATTTTTCTTGATTTATATTATTTTCTTAGACTCTTATACCCTTATATTTAATATTGATATTTAATGTTGAGGGAGGAGAGAGAAGGGAAAGGACCAATGCATATAAAATTTCATACACAAATTAAATAATTTTGATATTATTATTTTATATTATTATTATTTTTAATTGACAACACATTAAAAATAATGTGAACATTCTTTCTCATCTGATGTGAACGTCTATAACACCTTTTCGAAAAATTCTCTCTCATCTAATGTAGTGATGTGAACGTTTACAACATATGAACCTTTTTATTTTTAATCAACACATTAAAATAGCGTTCGTTATATTTTTAATTGACAACACATTTTTATTCACAACATGTAGTGATGTGAACATTCACAACATTTGAACATTCTCTCTCATCTAACATAGTGATGTGAACGTTCACATTCGTGTGTTTTATTATGAATATTCATATCATGTAATTAACAACACAATAACAAAAATTCATTTCAAATTAATGTGAATATTCATTTCAATTGCATGATGTGAATATTCACATCATGTAATTGATAACACAATGACAAAAATTCATTTCAAATTAATATAAATATAATGATAGTCAACATCTTGATGCATGAGAACTACCAAAACATAATGATAATCAACATTAAATATCAACATTAATAAAGAGTATGAGAGATTGAGGGTGTTTTGGTCTTCTTACATCAAATAGGACCTAATAGAATAGTCAAAAACAATATGGGTTTGATGGAATAAAAGTCTTAGAAAGAGGATTTATCAAAAAAACTCCCTTTATATAAATTATTAAGTTTTTATAATATTACTTTTATTGTTGTGAAAATCATATGGTAACTTCCCCAAAAAATTCAAAATTGATTAATTTGTAATAAAAAAATATTTATACAAATTATTAATTTTTATAATATTACTTCTATTTTGGGAAAGTCATATGGTAACTTCCCCAAAAAATTCAAAATTTATTAATTTGTAATAAAAAACATTTATACAAATTATTAATTTTTATAATATTTCTTCTATTTTTGGGAAAGTCATATGGTAACTTCCCCAAAAAATTCAAAATTCATTAATTTGCAATAAAAAATATTTATACAAATTATTAATTTTTATAATGTTACTTCTATTTTTGTGAAAATCATATGGTAACTTCCCAAAAAATTTCAAAATTGATTAATTTATACAAATTACTAATTTTTATAATATTACTTCTATTTTCTGAAAGTCATATGGTAACTTCCCCCAAAAAATTCAAAATTGATTAATTTGTAATAAAAAATATTTATACAAATTATTAATTTTTATAATATTACTTCTATTTTTGCGAAAGTCAAATGTAACTTCCCTAATCCACATTTCTTAATGCCCCACTTATTACTTTGGATCCTTCATTTTTTTTAAGAGTAATTCTATTTATACCATTAGTTTACCTCTTTACACCTTCTATCACATTACACCATTTAAAAAAATATATGATTCTCATTATACTACCAAAACTAACTCCAAACTAAAAACTTTTGAAAGCCCTTTCAATTATCTACTAATAGCTTTTGTAATGCCCTGACTTTTATTACTTGGATAATGTTACATTTTTTTCTTTAAATCAATCAATTTCAATAATAATAAACATCAAAGGTATTTAGCAAAGAATAAATTATAAATGTCCTCTCTCGTATACATGTAATGAAATACAATACACGCCCATAAGTGTTACGTCATCAATTACAAAATAGCAAAATATATAAAAGGGATTAACCCTTTTTACAACACATCGGCATTCTGCTTGCATTTAAAAGGCCATGTGACCAACAATTAACAGACTTCACATCTCAAGCAATTCTTTACTCCATACTTGAAAAATGATTAGCAATGTGGGATGAACACAAAGGTCCAGTAAGAATCCTAATAATTTTAAATAATAGCAACATATAGATAGCTATGATCATGAATGATCTACGTATATATATAGGATATATGACATTTTACACTTCAAAATATACTTACATAAATACAATTTTTCAAAAGATAATTTTTAACATAACAAGAAACAAAGACTAGTTCTTACCTTTCAAAACTTTTCATTTGTATTTAAAGAAATTTCAACCATTCATCATATTATCACGATCTCCTAAGATCGATCTAAACAATATACTCGTCTATGGGAGCTGTTAAGATGTGCACCTGAATAAGATGTGCACATCATATACACATTTATTTTAAACCATTAGATTTTTACAAATTAATCTCAGCCACTCAATAATTTGATTTGGGATATTGACAACCTCTCCAACCGGTTACCTTTTTTCAAATTTCTTCAGGTTTTTTTCCCCAAAGCCCCTGTTTTGGAGACAGCACGCGAGACACTCTTCTTCGCCCTCGAAGGGCATCCCTCGAAGACCATCCTGCGAACAAGACCTACCCTGGACTTCACCTGAAGGTATGTCTCTCTCTCTCTCTCTCTCTCTCTCTCTTTCTGCAACTTTTTTCTCTCCCCCTTTCTCCATATCCATTCTATGAAACCCTAGACCACAATCCCTTTCTTTGAAACTGCCCCTTTCACGTTTGTGAACTGACTGGGTTGGTTTATAAAAATAGGAAAATACCTAGACCGCAATCCCTGGGTTGGTCTATGAAACCCTAGACCGCAATCCCTGGGTTGGTGCAGTTGAAGACTGTTGGCACAGTGGAATCAAAGAGAGGGAGCGAGATTGTAGTAGAGATAACGAGGGCTTAGGGACAAAAATGTCTAATTTGTTATTTTCACAATAAAATATACATGGATAAATTACACTATACACTGAATCCTATTTTACACTCTATTGCTTAAGCTGTCAGTTTCTTTCCTTGGTTGATTCTGAATCATTTTTGGCTCAAAATTTGAACTTTTTAGGACTTGAAATTAATTAGAAAAATGTTTAGGGACATAAATACGAGTTCAAAAAGTGGTCTGGACTCAGGAATATGAAAGGACAGTTGTCGTTTTGAGGCACAGAAAAGGTTCAGGTTAAGGCTAACCAATGATTGGAAATGACTCGATTGCTAAAGCGAATCCACACTTGAGCTAAGTGCTTCGAGTTCTTCATATTTCTATTTCCATATTATTCACATCATCATCATATAGTAGCAGCTTGTCTCCGGAACTAAGTATTGTAGCCGATCAAAATAGGGTGTCTCTACAACCGGATATAGTTCCGCACCTTGATTATATCATTTGAAAAGATTTCTTCATCTCTTGTTTTCAGATTCATAGTTTGTGTTCATTTGGGTTTACTGTGCTTTCATTGATATTGATTAATTGAAGCACTTCAAGGCAATATTTTGTTTTGCTCATAATAAGACTATCATATCTCCTTTTAGTTATATACATTGATAGTTTTAGTTTTGCGTCAAAGTAATATGTATCTAGTACCATGACACCATTAGACTCAATGATTGTATGGAAATCATTTATGATGAGAGTGAAATCAACATTAATGACAACATATTCCCTATGCTTTAATAATTTACGTGAGCAGTTAGTATTTGATGAACGATAAATTCATAATCCATTATGCTATGAGCTAAAGTTCTGTTTTTTTTCTTCCTTTTATGGCATCAGTTTTTGTTTTGAGCCAACCTCTCTTATTTACATTAGAACTACTTGAGAGCATAATCCAGAGAAATAACAATGATAAAGTAAGATGGAGAAGGCATATGTAACATAGAGAAAACATAACTAGTTATGAATGTCAATGACAATACCACACAACCACTTTCATGACTTATCTAGCTTACCAATTACAGATTCAATAAGATTTAGACAACGCAATTGAAAGGCAGGGCCACATTTGACCCACCCTTATGGAGTGAACTTTTGATACCTGCAATCATTGGTAAACCACAGGTATGGGTTAACCCGAGAGACAGTAATGAGAGTCAAACTAAGATGTCTAGGTTTACAATTCATCACAGGGTCTAACCTTATACCGCTAAACTACTGGTGTTGGCTTTTATACTTCATCTTGGGTAGCAAGCTTGTAATTGTGGTAGTGAAGATTGTATATTAAAATTCAAATTGGAATTCAATTTTTGTTATATCCGTTTACCTTGTTCTTTGACAAAGACTTCCAACTTATCTTCTATCATGCAAAATCTCCAAGATGTACAAAGCTTATCCTTTCTTGTTTTTCAATATTAGATGGTGAAAGTTGTGAGAATAAATATTCATGCCAAACAGTGAATATGAACTTGAACACCATTAAGGTTCTATCAAGATCAGAAATCCAATAACAATAATCCAAATCCAGTAGTCCAATATTTCAACAGGCCGGATACGAAGTTTTCAGAAAAACAATCCAATAGTCCATCGATTTAGAAGCTACTCAACTTCACCTGTGACATAGGAAATACTAGGAAATTAACCAAAAAATGATCTACCAAATAATCCAATAATTCATCCAATCAAATAATCCTTTTGTTGTGGATATTTTTATTTAATTTTTGTTTGAAGTGGTCAAACGGTTGGTTGTGGTACATTTGTGTAAGTGTTTATTTGTGTAATGGTTATTCATACTTTGAACAAAGGTAGTAGACTTTCATCTCTGTTATTGCTTATGCAGTTTGTTAAGGTGAAAAGATGTGCAAAATAATTTTTTTCGTAGATAGATTCTTTCTTTTCTCACCGTAATCATTACTTTCCTTAAGTATTGTCTTCTTTACTAACTATATTTCGATGTTCTGTTTTTGTTTGTCATAGGTCCTCAATTTCTCCATCTTAACGTAGAAGTAAACCTATACCTCCTCCATCCCTTCCTCTGTAGCGGTTGCATTAACAGGTCTGTTTTTTAATTTATTTGCTTTTAATTAATAGCAGGGCACTAGCGGGTGTGCTATTTTATTTATTTGCTTTTAATGAATAGCAGAGCACTAGCGGGTGTGCTATTTTATTTATTTGTTTCATTTTAATTGATATTAGGGTACTTGCTTCTGTGTTTTTGAAATTTTTTGCTTTGAATTGGTAGCAGGGCACTGGCTGGTGTGCTTGTTTATTTGTTTGTTTTAATGAGTAGCAACGCACTGGCAGGTGTGCTATTATATTTATTTGTTTCATTTTAATTGATAGTAGGGTACTTGCTTCTGTATTTTTGAATTTATAGCAGGGCACTGGCTGGTGTGCTTATTTACTTGTTTGATTTTAATGAATAGCAGGGCACTGGCGGGTGTGCTATTTTATTTATTTGTTTCATTTTAATTAATAGTAGGGTAATTGCTTTTGTATTTTTTAATTTATTTGCTTTAAATTGATAGCAGGGCACTGGCTGGTGTGCTTATTTACTTATTTGATTTTAATGAATAGCAGGGCACTGGCGGGTGTGTTATTTTATTTATTTGTTTAATTTTAATTTATAATAGGGCATTGGCAGGTGTGCTTTTTAATTAATTAATTTTATTTTAATTGATAGTAGGGTACTTACAGGTGTGCTTTTTTATTATTGGCATATAATTGATAGCAGATCACTGGCTGGTGTGCTTATTTGTTCATTTTCTATAAAGAATTAATAATTGATAGCACAGTATTAGCGGGTGTGCTTTTTTTGGTTTTTTGTTTGGTTTTAGTTGATAGTAGGGTGCTTGCAGACATGTTCGAATTTTTTTTTTATATTGATTGCAAGGCACTAGCAGGTGTGTTAATTTATTTGTTCTGAAGATTTAATTTATAGCAGCGCAATGGCAGGTGTGTTTTTTAGTTGATTTGTTTCGTTTTAATTGCTAATAGGGTACTTATAAGTGTATATACGATGGATGAACCTGAAAGTAGTAGGCATAAAGAGGTCAATACTGAAATTGATGATCAATTTGCTCTAGATGGCAAGGATGATGTTGTTGATGTGAAAGAAGGGTTAGCTTCCCAAACCTGTGATAGTCTACGAATGCTTACTAAGGAAGATGTGTTGCAAATGAAATTCAATTCAGAGGATGATGCTTATACTTTCTACAATGCATGCGCTAAGGTCATCGGTTTTAGCATACGAAGAAGTAGAAAAAGAATTACTGGAGACAACAAATTTGTAGAGAGTAGGAAATGGGTTTGTTCAAGGAAAGGTGTAAGAGAAAAGAAATACTTGCAACGTGTGGAATTGGTAAGAACTCCCAGGGTAGAAACTAGACTTTTTTGTAGTGCCACATTTTGTGTGCGTTATGACAAGACAGTTAGGAAATATGTTGTGACCCACTTTGTAGGGGAACACAACCATCCCTTGGCAAAGACCACATCAAGGCCCCTTTTCTTTGGTCGCATAGGTTTGTAACAAGTGCAGACCAAGCTCAAGCAAAGGCCATGCGCAATGTGGGTATGAAAACGAGTCAGATCATGGATTTTATGGTCCATCAGTCAGGGGATTATGAGAAGGTGGGCTTCATTCACAGAGATTTGCACAATCAATTCCAAGCTGAGCGCAAAGTACAACTCGCAGAAGGGGATACAGAGGGTGTGTTAGGATACTTATCAGCTAAATTAGATACAGATCCATTATTTTTTTTCAAATACAACGTCGATAAGGACAACCGGTTGGACAAGATTTTTTGGGCAGATTGTAGGTCTCGAATGGATTATGCTGCATTTGGTGATGTATTGGTATTTGATACAACTTATCATACAAATGCATATAAGAAGCCATTTGTAATTCTAGCTGGCGTAAGTAACCATTTTATGACAACTATATTCGGATGTGCTTTGTTGCCCGATGAGACAATGGAGACATACACGTGGGTGTTGGAAATGTTAATGGAGGCCATAGATGGTAAAAGACCCATCTCCGTTGTAACAGATGGTGATAGGGCAATGCGTCAGGCAATCAAAAGAGTTATTCTAAACTGCAGACATCGTTTATGTTCTTGGCATCTGGAGAAAAATGCCTCAACAAATGTGCACATACTAGAATTTACAATTGATTTTGCACAGTTGATGTTAAAGAAATGTAAAATTGATAAGTTTGACAATGCCTGGGCTGCTATGGTGAAACAGTACAAGTTGGAGAACAATAACTGGGTGTTGGATATTCATCTGAAGCGTAATAATTGGGCTGAGGCATATCTCCGTGGTCACATGTTTGCTGGAATGAGGAGCACTCAACGTGTCGAGGATATGAATGCATATTTCAATATATTTCTAAACCAAAAGGTTAGGCTGTACGAATTTATAGCGCAATATGATACGACTCTTGCTAGAATGCGTGTTAATGAGGCATAAACAGAATCTAAAACAGAGAATAGTTTCCCGATTTTGACTACGCCATTGAGAAGTTTGGAGAAACATGCAGCTGAACTCTTTACTCGGAAGATTTTCTCATTGTTTCAACATGAAATCAGGAAAGAGGGTAAATTGTTTGTGATGGAAAGGGTTCAGCTGGAGGATCATCGCACCTACCGTTTTGGTGAGTACAAGGCACCAACATGCACGTGGACGGTTGAGTATTTTCCAGCTGATATCACAATGAAATGTTGTTGCTTGAAGTTTGAGTCGTTTGGCATCCCTTACTGCCACATGATTGCTGTTATGAAATCTGAACAATTAATGTGTATTCCACCGAGTTGTGTCTTGCAGAGATAGACAAGACGTGGTAGGTCAAAGTGTCAGCAACCAAGTCTTACCCAAATTTGTAGCACCCTAACACGCATAAATTTCGGTTTGGTATACTCGGCTCTGCTTTTAGTGAAATGTCATATTATGCCTCACACGCGGACAAAGATTTTGAAGAGGCAAGGGAAATAGCTTTCCAGCTGACATCGCAGATGAAAAAACGTTGGGCAATGAGAAAAGAAGGTAACGTCGAGGTTGGGAACGGAAATATTGCACCCAAACTATGTGGCGTTGGTGATCCTAATGTAGTGAAGACCAAAGGGAACCCCGGAGGGACATCTTCTATGGGTAAACCTCCAAAACCAAGGCAGTGTGGGTATTGTAGGTATGGTACTTTCATTGTATGACCTTTTTGTATCCTGTTACATGCATATGATTATTAAAATCGTTTGTGCATTATTTGCTACTGTAGGAGCATCGGACACACGAAGCGAACGTGTAAAAAATTGGCTTCAAGTAGCCAGAGAGAGGGTAGCAACTCAGATAGTGAACCTTTCATGAAAACAGAGTTGGATCCCCACACGGATGATATCGATGAATTGCCAAATTATCCAAATGATCCAATGTAGTTTACTTTCATGATGAGGCTTACAGTGATCGAAACATTGTTTTTACAAGGAGACATTAGTGGCTAGTAGTTACGTTTTGTTAATGTCTTAGTTGTTTTAATCTTAGGCATTCTTAATAAATTTCGTTTTTTGGAGATTAATTTGAAAAATAACGGTGAATAAATTCCAAATTTGTTTGATTGTTGATAAAATAGGGACTTGCTCATGCCATTACTTTACAAACAATCACTGTTAATAATACCGAACTGTCTCTCTTTTTCTTTTGTAGATTTTTTTAATTGTCTGTTCGCTTCGTAAGAAATGGTGGACATTGCTGTTAGAGTTGAAGCAAAGCTCGGTGAGGCCACATTATGATCATTTGGTTGTGGCTCTCTTACATTGATTTGCTTAAACCCCTGGTGATGAATTTGAGTGTCAGGGTATTCGTGAGAGTTAGAAACCTCAAAAGTTCCACTGGCATTGTTTGGACTTTTTGTGTGTTTTGTTACTTGTAAGCTGACTAGAGTTGCATATTCCCCACCTTTGGATATCAGCTCTGAGTGAGTCCCACTTTCAACAACTTGCCCAATCTTGAGGACAATGATTGTGTCCACATCTCGGATAGTAGATAATCTGTGTGCAACGACTATTGTTGTCTGATCAGACATTACTTTATTGAGTGCTGGCTAAACAATGAGTTCTGATTCTGCATCAAGAGCACTTGTTGCCTCATCTAGAAATAATATCTTTGGGTCTCTCAACATTGCTCTTGCAATGGCAATTCTCTGTTTCTGCCCTCCAGAGAGATGAGTTCCTCCCTCTCCCACCTAAAGTCAACAAACTGTCATATATAACATATAAAACACATTACAACTATGCACACGGATAGAAGATGCAACATAGATACGCTGAAATGACAATTTTTTAGATGGGACATATAAGGGACACGGAAAAAAAAATATAATTTTATATATTTCATATATATGAATATTTCATTCAAAGATAATAAAAAAATGAAATATAACCCTAATTCATGAAGTTTAGGATGAGAGATTAATAGGTATAAATCTGTATTATTTTTCTCTTATACTGTATTCTTGATCCTCTAAGTTATTTTGTTCAAACTTATAATTTGTTTCATAAGTGTTTAAGTGATGGGCATGTGTGTTATGACACATTTGGACGTGTGTTCAACACTCATTGAGAAATATTCGATGAGGGTCAGTGTCCGTCATGTGTCCCACATGGACACTACAAATACATGACAACTTCTTAGAAGTGTCCGTACTTCTTAGACTAGCCTCGAAGAGGACTACCTCCACCAGGACATATACAACTTTTACATGTCACTTTAAGCAGAAAAGGCTTAACAACAATACCTACCTGAGTATCATAACCATTTGGCAAGTGTTGAACAAAAGAATGTGCATTTGCAGCTTTGGCAGCTTCAATGATTTTATCCATATCTGCATCTTCTTTGCAATACAAAATGTTCCCAGCTATACTTGTCGCAAAGAGTGCCGGTTCTTGACTAACCAACCCCATCTGTTCTCTCAACCATTTTAACTGAAGACTCCTTAAATCATGTCCGTCCAACGATATTGTACCTATTGAATGCCAGTTCATAAACCTCTTGCAAAATTGAGATCTATAAACAAAAACAAAATGATTGCTAGGATAGGTTTTAGTACCTGAAATAGGATCGTAGAATCGTTGAATCATGGAAATAATGGTGCTCTTTCCTGAACCACTAGGACCAACAACTGCAAACCTTTTTCCAGCACCAACTGAAAAGCTTAGATCTTTGAAGACCATGTTAGGTCTAGAGAGATAAGCAAAACCAACATCACAAAATTCAATATGCCCAAGCACCTTTGGTAGTACTATCCCATCATCTGATCTTTTAGAAGAGTTAGAATCTCCTTCAATCATACTTATGATATTTGCAGCAGCTGCCCAGCCTTTTGCTATGCCAGCCAGGCTTGGAGCAGCTTGATCGAGAGCACTTCAGAGGAAAAAAAAAAAACAAGAGGTGAGCAACGAGTAATAGAAGCGAAGTAGTGCTATGCATTTGTCTTTTTGTTTTTCGACTTACAATCCACTGAAGATGACATTGATGATTGTTGTGAATGCTTTGCCACCATTAGTGTCTTTATGCCTGACAAGTATACCGGCATACCAAAGAAGTAATGCCCAGGCACAGAACAACAAACCATAGGTAAAGCCAACACCGAGTCCTTTTGCGAGCCCACTCTTCTTCCCGAGTTTAAGGGCATTTTGAAGTGACTTGGAGTATGTTTCAGTTGCTCTTTCCTCACCCACAAATGAATATACAGTACGAACCTGTGAAATTACCTGGTCGAAACAAAAGAAGCAAAAAAAAAAAAAAAGGGGGGGGCATCAATTCGTGACTCTTTAAATATGTAGAAAGAATAATTAATGAGCTGAGGAGAGAGGCACACGGTTTACCTGAAACACACAACAAGAAAGGAAATCAAATGTATTGACACAAGATAGTGATTTCTAAAAGTATGGCAGCCCAATGATAAGAAAAAGGAATTCACATACCCATCCATGCTGACACTAGCACAGCAAGTCCAAGATAAACCAAGTACAGAGCATGCTATAATTTTGAGGGAAAAATATAGAAGTGAGTGTCCAACACAATTGAAGAGAGAGAGAGCTAAAATTGAAATTAAGTGAAACTATACACTCAATTGTAGTTTGTAGTTAAACTGTCCTAGCTTTAAGTACTAAAATCTTGTGATGTCGATGGCATATTATAATGAAGAGTAGAGAAGTATTTAACTCCACATTGAAACCTCATCGATCAAATTAATTTATTTCACTTCAAGTATATCATCAAGACTTGAATCCATCCATGAGGGGTACAAACGGACTTTACATTACAACAAGTTTGTACTGCTTACAGGCAGAAATACTGTGAAAACCCACAGAATTGAAGTTAGATGTAGTTGTGCCATGCTTCCACACCAAAGTTTTGAATTTAAAAAAAACAAACATATATTTTCCGATTTGGCTATTTGCTCACAGAAGAGATCCTAAGCATGGAATAATCTTCATTTTCAAGCAGTCGAAAGTAAAAATTACAACTGCTTATAACAAGTGACAGTACAGTAACTTCACTCTAATGATCCAAATCCATATGCACCCAAAATCTAAAAATAACTTGGCAGAGAGGGCTTTTGCATTTGCCTTCAAGACTACTTTCCTTCACCCAGATCATGGAAGATGCAGAATCCTCATTATGGGTAAAAATCAAAGGTGTTGAGCGGACTAATGAATCATGACAAATGTTGGATATTCCCATGTCCAGACATGTGTTAGACACATTTAAAACTAACACAATTAACTTTTAGGTGTTTCTTAAAAAGTGGATTGTGTTTTGAAGAATTTTACTAAAACATTTTTCCAATTTAATTATAAATTCAAAAATTGCCTATTTTTTCATATTTTGACTTGAGTGTTTCTTCCACTGAAATATTTGACTTGTTGTATGCTGTCATAATTTCAGCCCTCTAGATGTTCCGAAGATAATTTGGCAAGTTGTGGATTCTGTCGCAAAAGCAAACAATCCACATGCAGCATTACCATTCGGCCTCCTCGTGACTGATATGCTACTTCAGCTTCGTGTACTGACTCAACCAGATGATGAATGGAAGGGGCAGGCTGTGTCCATATTGAACCGGATTGAGTTGCAGCACAAGAAAGACATAAGGAAGGTCAAGTTGGAACTAAAACAAATGCGGAAAGCCTTTTGTGGTGAAGATTTTGAGAATTCAACTAGTTCTAATGATAGTGAGCAGGAATCTAATGGGTCCAACCATGATGACAACCAACAAATGGACACAGACAATGATGGTTGAACAAAGTTTGCGATGCCAATGATTTAGCTGACACTGTTACTTTTTTTCCATACAGTGTTAACTTTTTTTTGCAGAAAGTGTTAACTTTTTTTTACAAACAATGGTACTTTTTTGTGCAAACAGTGGTGGTACTTTGTTCATCCCATACTTTTGCGAACAGTGTTACTTTTTGTCCCATTTATTATGAAAAGAAAATTGAAACAATGTTAGAATTCATGGATGGCTTATGTGATGGACAACATTTGGATGGTTTATGTCAACAATATCATTTAGTATGATGCTGCAATATTTTTTGATAGCCATGTCCAATTATTTTATTTTTTTCAATGCCAATGATGTATGTACAGCTTGCTGAAATTTATGGATACCAATCGACTACACAATTTGGATGGTTTATGTCAACAATATCATTTAGTATGATGTTTCAACATTTTTTGATAGCCTCGTAAATTCCTCTCCAGCTCCCTCTGTTTTGGTCAAATACTCTCTCAAAGCATTCAGTTTGATAGCTCCTTGGACAACTCCAAGTTCTTCAAATAGCTTGGGAAATGCTTGTGAAGATTTTCTTAGTTCTATTGTTTTGCCTTCGGCAGGAATGCCTAATAACTTGTGAACGTCTAGTTCAGTAAGGAGGAGTCGTCGCCCATGAACATTCAACGAACAAGTTTTGGGATCAAATTTTTGAACCAACCATTCGCAGAGGTCATGATCAAGCTTTGTACATCTGAGATTCAAGAGCCTCCCTAACCCACTACTAGTAACTGCATCACGTTGTTCCATGCTCAATCTTCTTATTATTTTAACAATTGATCTCAAGGCAATTCGTGTTTGGAAATGCCACTGAGAAAGAATATAGTGGGTGTTAGAATAATTTAAGAAAGACACTTTAAATAACTTCATAATAGTGTGTGAATCAATTTCTGTGAGAATATGAAAATACAAACATGTTATTACAATGTGTGAAATATGTCATAATAAAACAATAAATTGTTGTTCTCTTTGTATTTCACCTTTCTTGGTTTTGTGGGAAGGGGACCTTCCAACTTGGCTTGCTTATCAACAGTCCACCTCTCCATCTCTTTGTACTCCTTGTCTTCCTTCTGTCGGGTTATCCATTGATGTCCTATGTCCTTCTTCATCTACATTGCCTCAAAAGTAAATAAAAGTGATGCAAGTACAACATAAAAGGCAAAGATAATATAAAATATGAAAATAGTATGTGGTAGGTAGGCAATGTGCAAACCGTGTCGGTAACTGTTATTTGAGCTTCTTGCATGCTTTTGTTTTCATCTTTGCTACAGGTTCAACCAAATGTATAATAAGGGCTAATATTTAAACCTAACAGAAAACATGTAATTAGAATAATACATTGATTAGTGTGAAGAAATAATACTTGTAGAAGAAGAATGCTGGTGTAAATCGTTTGTGTATGCAAGGTTTGTTGCTTCCTTCGCTCATTGTGTATTGTTATATATTATCTACATAAGCAAAGCTGAAATAATCATATGAGACAAAATCAAGTTAGTAAATGCAAGAAAAGTATACACACCAAAAGACAGATAATAATAAACACAACCCCTTCCTTATTTGAGAGATATATACTATAAATACAATAAAAGCAATGTACTGATTAGTTTTATTTAGTTGACGAAATAATACAAGCACACACTAGTTGCAGCCGATGACTTGATAGGGACTGTTACTACCGTCTCATGTTTTCTCTAATTTCATGTTGAAGAACATCTTGTTCTTAAAATGTAGCAGACTGATGACTTAATAACAGAAAATCCAAGTACAAGCACATTGAGAGTTAAAATGTAGCACGTTATGTTCTGTGGCACCAAATGCCAAAATTCTATTTTCTAAAAGCCAATTTGATCTCAAAAAAAGGGAAAGAGAATGATGAGGAGGAAATAGATAGAAAAGAGTAGGATTTAAAATTCCATTCTTCAATGTCAATTTTGAAATGAATCTTCAAAGTGATATTTTCCATCCCTCTCCATTTTTTAAGGGAAAATGAGTGAAAATCCCATGGCATTAACTTGTTCCCACGACTTCTTTGTTAATCTGTGAAGTCCCATTTTACCAATTGTTTGGAAGCTTAAATAGGTCCCATTTTATAAATTTCTGGAAGTTGGAATCACTTTCTTTGTTTGTTAGGTATAACAAATTCATGATGGTACAATTGGAAACCCAAAAAAAATAACAAAAAAAGAAAAAGTTGTTAAAGCTTGGACTATTTACATCATCACATGACGACCAACGAGGGACGGAGTGGATACCCTTTTTGCCTCGCTGACTCCGGTGAGTTGATTATAGTGAGAGTGGCATTTTGGATCAATGCTCATTGGAAGGGATGTTCTTATTCAGTCCAGGATCTGCAACTTGCAGCAAATCAGGTCAAATAATGTTTAAAGTATAGGTGGTGTTGCTTATGCTGCTTGAAGTTGCTGTAGGTATATGCTGCTGTTGGTATTCTCTGTTTTGGGCCATTTTGCTGCTGCTCGTTGATACCAAATATATGTAGCTTAGGGGATTGTTGTGGGTAGCTTAGGGATCATTGTGGGTCGAGTTGTTTTGAGTCTCGGATGGGTATATGTAGCTTATTGAGGTCCTCTGTTGCTCTCATTTTTTAACTCCAAATCATTCTCTTCCAATTCAAGGATTGTACAAATTCATGATTAAAATAAAATTTTACAAATAACTACTCCAGCGACAATGAGGTCTCAATTTCTGGTTTTGTTGCGCTATAAACTAGTCTCTCCCTTCGTACCTTTTTAAAATTTGTTGTGGTTTCACTATTTCTTGAGTTGAGAGTTTGTAGTTATACTGTGTTAGATTTGACAATATGGGGTAAGACTATAATCAATGACTATCCTAGCAGAAATTAAGCTTACTTTGTTTCCTCTGTTTTTCCCTGGTTTTTGTGTTGAGTTTTTTTTTTTTTCATTTATCTCTGTTTTCCCCTGTTTTTTTACTATACAATCTGAAATTCTTTTCACTTATCAATGACATAGAAATTTAAAACTCTAACCTACCTATTATTGAGAAAAGTAAGAAAGGGATAGTAGAAGATTTTGAAGTTCAGAATTTTCTTATTCGAATGGGTATTGTATATGCAATATGAACAAAAACATAAGTATTTCATCATATTTAACTCTTCAAAAACAACTAAGTCTCCAAAAAAAAAATCAAACCCTATACTCAAACAATATCAACAAAAACATACCATACGTCTCAACAAAAACATGAAGGTGTTGGCTAGTAATGGTGGTGGCAGCAGCAACTCTGTCGTTTCCAGCAAAAGGAATACACGGCTGTAAGAGAATAGGAGGCTGAAAAAGAGAGAATGAGAGAAAAGAAACGTGAGGGACAAGGGTTATAGCAATTGATCTGAAGGGTTCCATTTGGGTGGGAGCTTTTGGGTTCCCAAATAGGCATTGGTTGAGTTTTTAGGAAGTTTTAAATTTTTTTTTTTGGAAAAAAACATATATGATGATTGTAATGGAGGTGGATTGACTTAATCCCACAATATAGACCGGACCGTGTTGTTTGGGCCTTCTTTCAATACAAAACCCTTTATTTTGTCATGCGTTTTGTGTATTTTATTCAGAAAAAAAATTAGATTGATCAAAAAATTAATCCAAAATCAAATAATATATGTGTAAAAATTAATATTATTAAAATTAATATTGTTTAACGAAAAACTAGTTTTCACAACCAATTGAATAGTAGTTTTCTATTAAAAACATTAACAGTGTTATCAATTGGACTAAACTGATACAAAATCTGTAGTTAAGGGACAAAATATATGATTATTATAGTGGAGGTGGATTGCCTCCAGCCCACAATATGGACCGGACCGTGTTGTTTGGGCTTTCTGAGGGCCATCATGGATCTAATGTCAATACAAAACCCTTTATTTTGTCATGAGTTTTTTGTATTTTATTAAAAAAAAAAAAAAATAGATCGATCCGATAATGAATCCATAATTAATCCAAAATCAAATTATTTATGTGTAAAAATTAATATTATTAAAATAACATAGGTTAAGTTAATTTTTGAGTGATACTTTGATGGGGAAAATGATATTCCTCTTTTACCTGTTATGAAATAATTAAATCTTCATATTAAATTATGTTAGTCTATTTTCAAATAATAATTATAATTTATTATGACATTACTTACATAAATAATTTCTTCACAGATTAGGGCATGATTTGTTTTTTTTATAATGCTTAATTACACATGCATAATTTCTCACTTTGTTCTCCATACTATTCACCTTGTTTGGTTCTGGTTCTCGGAAAACATTTTTCATAAAATTTTACTTTTTAATTTTTCGTATTTTAATGTTTGCAATGACATTTTTTAATATTTTAAGAATTTTTTTAAAAAAAATTCTAGACATACCTAACATAAATACACTTAAAAAATATAATATTTGTGAAAAAAAATCTTCACAAAATACACTAGATACCAAAAAAAAAAAATAAAAATGAAAAGTCAATACATTTCTTGTATTTTTGCATATTTATTAATTTTTAAAATATTTTTTCACAAATGTTTTACTATTTAGATACATGTAAGTAAGGTGCATCTAAAAAAGTAAAAAAATTACTTAAAATTTCAAAAATATTCACTAAAAACAAAAAAACACAAAAAGCAAAGAACTCAATTTTCAAAAAGGTGAATTCAAAAAACTGAAACCGTACACACTGATTAGATTCTTTTCACTTTGGTCCAAATTGTAACAAATGTTATAGTTCTGTGACGGAAAATGCCCCATGGGTCAAGTTCACGTAAATTTGTACCAAATCCTCTGCTGTAGACCACCTCAACATGCAACCCTCCATTATAGAACCCTTCCATTTACTGCGTACCATGAACCATCTATTTTGAAGTGTGAAAACAAAGGTCTCCAAGTGATCAAGGTAGGAAAGTTAATTTTAAAAATTACAAAGTTTCCCTCAGAAGTTAGCGATTGGACCAAAGTAAGAAAAGACAAATAATGTAGTCATTAGGGTGGGTACAGTGAAAATCAATATATATCTACGAATGAAAATACAATTTATTATTTTTAAAACGGAGTACCGATAAAAAGGTTGTGACCGTCTATGAGATAATAGGCAAGGGCTAATACCAGTACGTGCTAGAGTCATAAATGTGTCAAACTAATTCATAGGTGACGTCATCATTTCGACATGAAGATAACATGACACTAGTAGCGGTAACAATGCTATTATAGTGGTTTAAGTCAATGATGAAAGTTGTGTTTCAGTGGACCAAAGGACGTGATTAATCAATGTTTTATGATTTTTGGGTGGGAAGTCTAAATTCTCCATAATTTGGCTCAATGTTGTGCCAATTACTGAGATCAACCCAAATCTTCATAATTTTTTTGTGACAAATACAAAAATAGTACCTGGAAATGACATGAGATGCCTCTTTTGGTTGGATATTTGGATTGGAAATCAAAGGCTTACAGATGTGTTCCCTAGATTGTTCTTCGTGTCTAAAGATAACATGGAGTCTCTTACAAGTTTACTAGCCTGAACTCAAAACAATAGGAATTAACAAGGCTTCTTACTATTTTGAATGATGCAAAACATCTTAGAAAAGGTGTTGAAGATAAATTAAGATGGAGAGCAGAACCCTCAGGGGAATTCAGTGTGACTCAATTTGTAAATGGTGTGAATATTCTCAATGCCCAATCATGCTACCTCCTAAGCTGCTTTGGAACAACATTAGTCATCCAGAAGTTCAATTTCTAAGCTGGTTTGATTGGAAATGGAGAGTAAAAACTAAGGTATTACTTCAAAAAATTGAGGTTGTAAATATTAATGCTAATACTACTTGTGTCTTATGTAATGGTTAGGCTGATGATGTGAATCACTTATTCTTGAGTTGTAAACCTGTACGATGTTTATGGTCTGCAATGTTAAAGTGGTGGTGAGTTCAATGGTCAATGCCAAACTTAGTGGAGGGAGTTCTACAATGGCAGGCAGGGTGTAGATGGAAGAAATTTAATAAGAAAATTTAGACAGCCATTGTACTCACAGTACTTTGGTCCATATGGAAGCAAAGGAATGACTATATGTGTAATACATCTCATTTTGATATGGAGGAGTTATGTCAACTTGTCAAAACAAGGATTGTTTTTCGGGGTAAAAAGCAACTCACAAGAAATGTACTGTTCCATAATCGACTTCATTTCAAATTTATATCAGGTAAGATTGTGTTTAAGAGGAAGGGGTGCTGTCTAATTTTCTGCTGGATGCTACTACTGTTCAAGCTTTTATGTGGGGTCATTTTGGATACAATGATCTCATTTGCAAATGGCGTGTAGATTTAGTTATTGTTTGATGTCAGTCCATTGTATTGAATGTTGTTTGATGTCAACCTAGACCACACCAATTGCGAATGGCCAACCAATTGAGAATGGCAAAAATTTAAAGTACCCCCTGATCCACCGTCTGACTGTCATGGATAGCTTCTCCATGACAAATAAGACTTGTCACAACTGACGAAACGTAATTCAAATCCGTAGGTAGAGAGTTAAAGCCGAATACGCCTTAAACTTACTCGAAAAAGAGCTTTTCGGGAAAGAAAATTCAAAACAGCCTCCGAACAACCATGTGACTCTCATAGATAGCTTCTCCATGATAAATAGGACTTATGACAACTGACGGAATATAATTCGGAGCATTTTTCAAAGATCAAAACATTTCCAAAAGACATTCCCATGTTATGGTTCAAAGCCTTCAAGCAAAACTACATTCTCTCAGGTAAACAATCAGAAGGTCTTAGATTTGAGTTCACATTCTGATATACGAGTCAGATTTTATGCTGAGTGTCACCATTGGTGGCATTAGGGGATTCCTTGTTATTAAAAAATAAATAAAAACAGAAAATCCTATAAAACGAACCATGGAACTGCAGTGTCCCTGCAAATGGCATCAAAATATAGCATATACAAAACAAGAGAACATATCTTTGGACAACACAAATGCCAAAACAGAAAATTTCATGGACCATGCTAAGTCCATGTCTGCTCATACAATCACCAACAAATTGATCAACATGTCCAGTTCATAGACCTTGCTGTGAATCATAACAAAGGAGATGAACAGAAAGATAACTTGCCAAGCTTCTTGCTAATGCAATCTTTGTCTCAAAAATGACCATTAGACTCATAAACTTCAAAATGGAAGCAACTGATCACTTATATAATCCAACAAATCAACAGTGTTAGCTCAGGTACTAGAAAACAAACACCCCGTAAAGGACAGAGATGTGGACCAGGAACCATCTAACTAACTGCACCAAAATCAAAAACAAAAAAATAAGTGTCCAACAATTAGTTCTCCAAGCAAAGTAATAATAATAATAATTCAGGCTACTATTTTAAAATTAATGAAGTGTAGAATGTACGAGTGGTCAAACATGAACATTTTCTCAGGTTAGAAAGTATGTCCATAACAACAGAAGGTAACCCTGGAAACAAGATCATGACATTTTATTGTCTGTCTGTCTGTCTGTCTGTCTATATATATATATATTATTAGGCTCCCAAAAAATGCACTGTCAACATTATGAGGGCAACTTGGAACCAATACATGAAGCACCATTGATAAAGATGTAATGTAATTCCTATGCAAATTGTTAGGCTCCAAAAAATACGTCAAAAATTAACAGCACCACACACATGAAGGGGCATCAAT
The DNA here is from genome assembly GCA_025200525.1 of Camellia lanceoleosa. Lineage (NCBI taxonomy): Eukaryota > Viridiplantae > Streptophyta > Magnoliopsida > Ericales > Theaceae > Camellia > Camellia lanceoleosa. Next base: position 11,242,769 of record CM045769.1, read on the forward strand.
CAGCTTGATTTAATGATTTTAGTATTTAACTCCTATCAGTTCCCTCTAATGGTGGAACATAGAAAGCTTTTAAAAATTTAAAAAGCTAGTTTAGTTCGTCACCATCAGCAATAAATTATCCTCACTACCATTATTTTTGTCCTGATAATAAAGTCAGGACAAATTACAGGGAAATATTAGAAATAGACGGTTAAAGGCCAAAACTCTCTCTTTTAGTGTACATTGTAAGTAAAAAAAAAAAAAAAAGAAAAGAAAAAGAAAAAAGAAATTATTTAGAAAGAGACCATAAAAGCAGCTCAAACCAGTACACTAGACGTATACGGAAAACAAAACAGGACATATTAAATTGTATTGAACAGGACATATTAAAATGCAAGGCCCTATTCGTCTTCTCCAACAGAAACTATCTGTAAGTCAAGGTCTTCTGATCAAAGTAGAAGGATGAATAGTCCACTTGCCTAAATAGGCGGTGAATTTGAGACAAATCAAAGGCAGGAATTACCCAGAAGGGAAGAAAACAGGGAATTGGTAAGAAAGGCATATACAAGGGATAGTCCCGGTGCACAAGGCTCCTGCTATCCTGGGGTGTGAAGAGAATTAGATGTACGCAATCTTAACCATCCATGTAGTGAGACTGTTTATGTGGTTTGAACCATGATGCCTATGTTGCAATGGTAAGAAAAGGCATAGCTGTGTGTAAATCAAGAGAGAAGACAAAATAAAAAAATAAATAAAAATAAATAAAAAAAAAAAGGAAAATGCAAAACCCTAGGCAGTAGACTGGTGAAGCAAACTTCTGTGGCCAACTATGAACAGTTGGGATGAGATGTATGTATGATCAGGCACACAAATTGAGACTAAAAGGACATGACAAAAAACTACAGATGGATAGGATCTTTGATCGTTGAAGAAGAGAGGATACATATACTCCACCAAAAGCACCACATTTTCCCCAGCAACACCAACACCAATGCCACCACACCCATGCACAAAGTATAACTATTTAATGCACCAAGTGATTGTACTCTGCCATGTCAACAGCCACTATTGCTCTCTAGCAATAAGGCTGTCCAGAAAAGAGGAGGAAAAGAAGAAAAAAGGACAGATATTCAAGGAAAGAAAGAAACTGTTGGCAGCTAGTATCCTTTGTCCTTAGGGAAGCATACCAACTATATAAAACTGCCACTTCTTTTCCACCAGCAAGAAGTCCATGCATCTCTGTACAAATCTTCGATAACTCTTCCCTGCTGATTCTCACTACACCAAACCTGCAGACACCCCGTTCACTTCTAGCAACCTCCATTAAAATGTCACAACCACCACAGCACACCACCACAAATGACCACCTCCACACAACAATCCCATTTGAAAAGGCAAACACCTCATCTTGTAAAATTTATCATACTTTTCCTTCCACAGCCCAGAGACATGATAATATGATAGTGTTATTTATATGCCTAGTATGGACCAATACTCAAAAATATAAAAACAAAAACAATAGGGTAAAGCAATGTACGAAGCTCCCACTAAAGCAGCTGGGTATGATGAGGGCAATACATACACAACCTTATCCGTATTTCTACAGAGGTAGTTTTCGTCAATCAAATCTGCACCATCAAGAACCACTGGGCAAAGCAGCCCCTTTAATACTAAAAAACATAAGATTAATAAAATTTCGTTTGCAATCATGCAATATTCGCAACAGTACAAATCCTTGATTGACCCTATAAAATTGTTTCTTAAGGTCAGGATTTACCCTTTGACCTAGAACTAAGAGTATCACAATGCAAGTGTCAACGTAGTTACATTATTAGTTCTCTGCTCTAATGAATTTAGATAATGAAAGGATGGAAAAAACTTGGGTGTTAATTTGGAGACATGAACACATGAACAGAGACAACATAATTAAAGAGGAGTTAAGGTGAAGCATTCACTTGTAAAAGAAGAGTTTGTCTCAATTTCTAACTTTGTAGCAGACATATTCATGGTTGGAATATTGCTTACTTCTGTTAAAACAGAGGGTAATTGCAGCATCTTTGGAACAATGTAGTAGTGATATAGGATGGAGCCCAATAGAGGCTACCCTACAATCAGGTACGGCAGGTTCAGCCTTCAACTTTTGGGGTTTATGGTTAAAAAGGTACGACTGGGTTCAAGAATGGATTTGAGATTGAATTGCCTGAGGTTTAAGGCTCATTTAGTATGAAATGGAATAATCATGCTTGTTCAATTTTCTGTTTTTGAGACTAGAATGGTACTTAAAAAAAGGAATAGGGTTTCGGGATTAAAGGTCTAGAATTTATTATTATTTTATTTCCAGTTGTGAGCCACAATCAACCCTTCTGAAATTTAAGAACATGAAGAAACCTTAGGACCTTTCTAGATTTTTTTTTTTCCCTTCCTATTTTCATTTTTCAGAAAACACAAAATTTGTTTGGAGAACTGTTTCAGAAATTTTTTTAAACAACCCACTTTTTAGGAAAAACCATTTATATTTTCTTTAAATGAAAAAGATATTGCAAACTGTGGGTGCTTTCAAACTTTTCATTTTTCCCTAAAACAAGAAAACTGAAGATGAAGAAAACAAAAATGATACCAAACAGGCCCAGAATGTCTCCGAACCCCTCTAGACACTCGTTGTAAAAATAAAAATACTATACGGAAAAAAAATGATGAAGTCCCAAAAAAAACTTCATTACTTACCTAGGGAATAAACCTTTAGAAGTCTATGATTAGAAAAGGAGAAAGAAGAAAGGCAGCCTTGTCAGCCCCACCAATGGACCAACGGGTACCCACAGTTGGTGGATGAAACCAAAATGGCTTTAATAGCTATTCATAGGATAAATGAGATTTACTTCAGCAACCAGGAACATCTATACAAATTTCTATATGGGACAAATTTGGTAATTTTTTTGTTCTTCAAGATAAGTATCTGGATTAGTTAGTTGTTAGGTTGTGAGTTTAATAGTACATCGGTGATAATGGAGAATATTCTGGAGAAAAGGCTTTTGAATTGTATATTGGTGAAGCTGGTGTGTACTCTGGTAAGGCTGGCTTGTACTCTGGAGAAGCTGGTGTGTACTCCGGAGAAGCTAGCGTATACTCTTAGGCCATGTTTGTTTGGGTGGACATGAGCTTGGGATTGGACTAATAATCCAATAAAATTGTTAATCCGATGTTTGGTTAAACAATTAAAGTACGAATTAATTATTTTAAACTTGATTATTAGTTAAGATAGGATATATAATCAAACAAACATGGCCTTAGGAGTTAGGCATACAAATAGGAGATACGATACAATCTTCTTCCCTAACTTTTGAACAAACTTCATCTTCATCTTCATCTTCATCTTCGTCTTCGTCTTCGTCTTCGTCTTCATCACTCAAAACAATGATGGTTAGCCAAGGGGCCAAAGTAAATTTTTCCTCCCTCCTCTTATCAAAGTACATCTCTGATGTGACTGGGACAAGGGGACACTGTTCTAATTGTTCACCAGGAACCAATTTCTCTCATTTTTCCTTCTCTAGGTCATTCTTTCTTTTTCTCTTACTTACTTTAGCCTTTCTTTATTTATTGGAAACTTTTGGTTTTTGCCTCTTGGAAATTTTTGGTCCTTATTGTGCTATAGAAGCAGCCACATTTCCAGCTTTCACAGTGGCATTTTGCTTTTTCCTCATGCTTTTCGACTGATAAACGACCCATTCACCTTCATTATCATTGTTGACAGTGATTGGGTTAGCAGATGTTTTCTCTTGAGTAGGGAGCTCAATAATCTTAGAGTCCAGAAGTTCCTGAATTTTATCTTTCAAAACAAAGCATCCTTCATCATATGGCTAATCAAACAAATTTTTTTTTTTTGGATAAATAAGCAAATATTATTAAAAAAACATCAAGACGATGCAACCAATACAAGAAAAACCACCCAGAGAGGGAACCAAGAAAACAAGAACTAACCAATCACCTCATCTAGAAAATCTAAAAACACAAATAAATCCAGATCTACCCGCCCTTCCAACCAACTATACAAAACTAGAAAGAGACGACTTTGTAACCAAGAAACACTATGAGAAACTGCTAAGAAGGTCCGTCGATTCCTTTCCAACCAAAGCAACCACAACAAGCAAAACGAAGCCAATAACCAAGCTCGGCGCCGTGGCCGGCCAATACGAACGCCCCGCCAAGCCCAAAGGAAATCAAACACCCCTTGTGGCTAAACCCAAGCAAGTCCAAAAAGTGAACAAACGAAGCCCCACAAACGCGAAGCCACCGAACAATGAAGAAACAAATGATGCACTAACTCCGCATCCTCGCAACACATACAACACCGATTCACAAAGATGTACCCCCGCCGCATCAAATTATCCAAAGTAAGATTCCGACCTAAAGCTACCGTCCACATGAAAAAGGCAACCTTAGTCGGAACCCCCGGAACCCAAACACTTTTCCAAGGGAAGACCCAACCAGCATCTCCCATCAACCCCTGATAAAATGAGACTACTGTGAACCGCCCCTTAGCCCCAACCTAGTCCATACCAATACATCGGGGCCCACTCCAACCATTTTAAGACCATATAAAAAACACCACAACCCTACCAACTGAGCGACTTCCTAATCATGAACCTGTCGCCGTAACTTAATATCCCAAACTACCACACCCCCACCATCCAAATAGGAAGCCACCAATGCATCTTGATCTAATGCAATATTAAAAATCAAAGGGAAACGGGTCTCCAACACCAACTCCCCACACCACAAGTCTTTCCAAAACCGCACCCTACTCCCCTCCCCCACCTTAAACCCTATCCATTTCCAAAACTCTACCCTTCCCAACCAAATTCCTTTCCATAACCCACACCCATAAGTACGGGTCACGGACCCAGAAACCCAACCCCCTCTGCCCAGCCCATATTTAGACGCCACCACCTGCCGCCACAATTTGAAAGGCTCCAAAGCAAAATGCCAGAGCCATTTCCCTAACAAAACTCGGTTAAAAGTCACCAACCGACGTACCCCCAGCCCTCCAACTCGCTTGGGTTGACAAACCTGACCCCAATCAACCAAATGATACTTAAAATCATCACCACCAGTCCCCCACAAGAAATCCCTCTGAATCGATGTGCCACTAACACTGGAATAACATGGACCGACATAAAATAAGTAGGGATACTACTCAACACACTCTTAAGCAAAGTCAAACGGCCGCCTTTTGAAAGATATTGGCACTTCCAACCTGCCAAACAATGTTGGACCCGTTCCACTACTCCATCCCACACCCACTTTGCCTTAAAAGAAGCCCCTAAAGGCAAACCCAAATAGGACACTAGCAAAACCGAGACCTTACACCCCAAAACTGCAACCATAACAGGTAACCTATCAACCGCCCCCACTGGAATGAGCTTCGACTTCCGCAAGTTAACACGAAGGCCCGAAACCACCTCAAAACAAAGCAAAACATATCGCAAATAACCAACCTGCGCAGCTTCTGCACCACAAAAGATCAAGGCATCATCTGCATATAACAAATGTGAAACCCCCAAAGGAACCCCCGCCAGTGAACCCACAACAAAACCTTCCAAAAAGCCTTCGCGCTCAGCTTTATCCAACAATCTACTCAACGCCTCTATCACTAAGATAAAAAGCAAGGGGGACAAAGAATCCCCCTGCCGAAGGCCTCGATGTGTTTGAAAGAAATCCGCCGGAGTCCCATTAATCAACGACGACATCCGCACAGTCGAGATACAGAACTTGATCCACTGACACCAAGTCGCCCCGAAGCCCATACGATCCAATACATACAAGAGGAACTCCCAATTAACATTATCATACGCCTTCTCAATATCCAATTTGCAAATCAAACTAGGGCACCCCTGGCGAATCCGAGAATCCACACACTCATTGGCAACTAGAACTACATCTAAAATTTGCCTCCCCCCAACAAACGCATTCTGAGACTCTGACACCACAGTCGATAAAACTCCTCGTAAACGATTTGCCAACACTTTAGCCAATAACTTATACACACTCCCCAACAAACTAATAGGCCTAAAGTCCCGAATATCGTCAGCCCCTCCTTTCTTCGGAATCAAAGCCAAAAAGGTTGCATTGAAACTTTTCTCAAAATTCCCAGACACCAGGAAATCCTCCATAGTTGCCATGATATCACCCTTAACCACGCTCCAACAATGCTAGAAGAAAGCCATAGTAAAACCATCCGGACCTGGGGCTTTATCCCTACTCATAGCCCGCAAAGCTCCAAACACCTCCTCCTCTATAAAAGCTCGCTCCAACCTCTCCCGATCCTCTCCCAGAATCGTAGCAAACTGAACACTTTCCAGGCCCGGCCGCCAAACCCCCTCTTGAGGCTGGAATAAATGCTGATAGAAACCCATTACCCCTTCCCTAATCTCTCTATCGGTGTGCTGCTCCTGACCATCCACCCATAACCTACTAATCTGATTAACCCTTCGATGAGCATTAGCCATACGGTGAAAGAATTTTGTATTTCGATCCCCATCCTTTAACCACAAACATCTAGACTTTTGACGAAAACAAACCTCCTCCATACGGGATATACGAACAAAATCCTGTCTAGCCGCCTCCTTACGAATACCGGCCTCAGTAGGCAGCTCATCTTGCACCTCCAGCTCATCCAAGGATTGAAGTAAAGACACCACTGTAGCTTTTTAGCCCTCTAGCCGACCAAACACCTCCTTATTCCAAGTTTTTAAGGCCGCTTTCAACATATCCAATTTTTGAGCCAACACATAACTAGGGGAACCACGAACCTCGTAGCTATTCCACCAACCATGAACTAGGTCTAGAAAACCCTCATGTTGCAACCACATATTCTCAAAACGAAATGGCATAGGACCACGTCGGATCCCCCCACTATCCAACAAAATTGGCCAATAATCAGACACAGGTCGAGGAAAACGAAGCTGAACCACCTCAGAAAAGTGCTTCTCCCAGTCCACAGTAACTAAGAACCGATCAATTCGAGACAAATTCCGACCATTTGACCATGTGAAGCTGCCCCCCTGAATAGGTAAATCAACCAACTGTAAATCATCAATGAAAGAACAAAAAGCCCGCATTGCCCCCGAACTCCTGGCATTTCTCGCCTTCTCCGAAGGCCAACGGACAACATTAAAATCACCCCCTACACATCAGGGGACATCCCAGCGAAAGGCTATGTTCTCCATCTCCTCCAAAAACAAACCCCGCTCGGAATCCTACACAGGCCCATATACCCCAGTAAAACCCCATCGAAAATTATCATCCACACAACGAAACAAACAAGAGACAGAAAAACCTCCTATCTCCTCCTCCCTCACCAGTACCCTCTTATCCTAATAGAGAAGAACCCCACCTGCCGTGCCTAACGAGGGCAAAACGGTCCACTCCACAAACCTCCCCCCCCCCCAACACCTCATGAATCAGCTCCACTCCCACCTCTTCCATCTTCGTCTCTTGTAAGCATACAATGTCCAGATTGGCACTCCGCAAAACCGCCTTCACCGCCACCTTTTTATCCCTATCATTCAACCTCCACACATTCCACGATACAATTTTCAACTTCATTTCAACAACAATGGGCCCCTCCGATCTCTCTTTTCACCCCGTCCTACATTCCTCACACCATGATCATAATTCACAGATCATTCCAAATTCTTGAGCTCCTGATTTCCTTTAGAAGGGGTCACCAATGAGCGAGACACCCTTAGACTGGGAGTCCCTTGCCTCCATGAAGCCTCCACCGCCGCAAAAAGTCGCATTGCCTCATCTTCATGTCCTTCAAAGGACAAGCCCAAACAACGACTAACTTCACTAATCCGATCCAACACCCACTGGGACACAACTTCTGCAGAAGGAATTTCCTTCCTCGATAGTCCCCCAATATCCTCAAAACTCTATTTTTGTTTGAAACAAGTGACCAATTCACTGTCTAACACTGCTAAGGGCTGCAACTCCAAGACCTGTGACTGTCCCACACACTTGTGCCCCTTCCCTCCTCGGTCAGCCCAAGATACATCGCGAGACGTCTCTAACACCACCTGGGACTATCGCTCAACCGACTCTGAGGCCGACTCCACGAACAGTCGCGACCCTTGTTCCCCCACCGATGGCACACCACGAGGCATCTCTAGCTCCAGTTGGGACTGTCGCTCAACCGACTCAGAGGCCGCCGAGTGAGAAGTATCGCTTTCCGACGCCACTAACAGTCGCGACCCTTGTTCCTCCGCAGATGGCGCATCGCAAGGTAGCTCTAGCTCCAGCTGGGACTGTCGCTCATCCAACTCTAAAGCCACCACCTGTGAAGTACCACACTCCGACACCTCTACCAGTCGCGATCCTTGTGCCTCAACAGATGTGGCACGGTAGACCACCAACTCCAGTCCGAACGGCGACACAAAACCTCGCCGATGACCCCAAACGAAGCCACCCGACCCGATTCACTTAGATATAGATCGCATGAAGCCCTACAACCCAACCCACCCTCAGTCCGACCCACATCCGTATTAACAAGACTATTGGGCTACTCAGAAAGGCCCAAATCACCACCCCCTTTGAGGCTTGAGAAGCCACCCCCCTGTGGACTGGACTAATAAGCCACCGTCCTCCCCCCGTTACCTACCTGGGCCCCCAAATGAGTCCCCTTATTTTTAACCACAGCCCACCTACATTGGCCCACCTCTTCATTACCAAAAACCTGGGCCTGTCTCCAGCCCAGCTGCCCTTCCTTAGGCCCTCTTGGATGACCCAATGCTGGCCCTACACGCTGGGTAAAAGTACCTTGAAAACCCATGGGTCTTTCCTCTCTCCTAAATCTTTGCAGATATTCATTCACCCCCATTCTCGGCTGAAAATCCTGCCCTAGTTGCCCAAAATCCGTCGTTACCATATTCGGCGCAGAATCCCCATCTTTCACGGTCGCCGACGTCCATAATTCCACCATCGGATCGTCTTCTACCCAAACTGGCAGTGAAAACTGCCACATCCCCCAGCGGAAGGACACTCGCGAAGGCGTAAACTCAGAGCATTGCACACAAATCCGAATGGAACCTAGATCCACCGACGACTTATCCGCCTCAATGAAGCCACCACAACAATCACTGATGAAACGAAACACCGCCTCCCCACGGAGGTAAATAGGCAGACCCATCAACTGAATCCACACACTCTTCTTAGGCCGCAAAGTCTTTGCCGGAGTACAAAGAGCAAGTGGTGACCACCACTCTAGTAATAAATCACACCCTTCCACTATCCACTGCCGTCGCAACAGCGCTTCCGCCTCACCTCTACTTGACAAAACAAACAAAAAGGCTTTATCCCCCAAAGGTCTTACGTCCATCTTCCCCGAATGCTTCCACCACCAGGCAACCCAATCAGAGATGGTGGCGAAACTCAAGCCTTTGCCCCCCAAACCCCCCAGTTTACCCACTAGCGACCTATCCAAGATGCGAAACCAATCCACCTCCACCTCAGAGCGAACAACCCCTACGGACTCACATTCGGCGGCAGAAGTTGATGAAACCTTTCTGAAGCCAATGGGTCGAGAGGCCTTTGCAACGCACAACCCAAAGCCATCGACAACCAACGCCACCCCTTCCCAGCCATAACCGAACGCAGACACAAGTATGTAAACTTCTTCGCGTCTTTGTCCTATGGTGACCACAATTTGAAAAGAAGTCCCCCCACCTTCCTCACCTCGTACCTAGACCGTTGTAGTCCGACTACCCCCATTGAGACGGCCCCAAAACTTTAGGCTGCTGGATTCCTTAGATGCTAACCTCATCCTGACCACCAACCAACGAACTTCCGAAACATTCAGCACCACCGCCCGTCGTAACCCCTCCCCTCCTCTCAACAATTGATAACCCGCACTTCCCATCCGCTCCATCGGATTCCTCAAACTCAAACGACCGGCCACCAAGAAACAAAATCCGCCGGCATGGCCCAACTTCTTTCCTTACTGGGAACATTACCCTCCTATAACTGCGGAACACATTTCTAGAGAGAATTTTTTTTTTATTTGGGTGGTGATTAGTAGTAGTTCTATATGGCTAATCAAACAATGGTAGGGACAATACTTTGGATCATTCGTTTTTCCCACCTCATGTGGTCTTTTCACCTCAGGGAGAGCAGTAACTTTTGCTCCAACAGATCTTCAAATAAATCCTCAACTAGATCATTCGTGAAAGAATATTTTTTCTCCAACCTTTCTTTCATAGTCACCTTTTTAAATTCCTAGGGCTTTTTAGCCCCAACTACAACAGGACCCTTCTTTCTGGTTTCAACTATAGTTTGAGGACTCAACCTTTTCAACCGTCCTAGACCTCCTTCATTTAGCCTGATGCAACTCCATATCATGAGCTTTAGTGTATAGATCGTTGAACCCTTTAAAAGTTTGAGCCATAAGAGCCGTAGAAAGCCAATGTCGGAAGTTATTAAGGCACATCCAAATTAACTCTAATTGCGTGAACTTTTGAAGGCAGGCAAATGCCAAAGCTCGCCACCTTGTAATGGAATCTGTAACAGGCTCATTGTCACGTTGCTTGGTTTCAATCAGTTCTGGTACTCCAACTCGGCTTTGCGTGTTGCAGAACTATTTAAGGAACTTACCCTAGAATCGCAATTTGGGATTGATCCCTCAGGAAGGTTACATTACTATGTAAATACAGAACTTTCAAGTGATTGGACAAACAGTTATAGGCAAAGGGCCTCATTCAGGGCAATTGGCCCGCATCTTGAAAGAAAGTGAGCCACATGTTGTCTTGGATCTCTTGTCTCATCAAACATTTTAAAATCTAGTTGGGAAAAACCAGAAGAAAATGAAACAACATCTACTCATGCTGGGTAAGGCTTTATAATTACTCAAAAGTTCTCACAATCTTTCTCCTTGACTTTCTTTACTTGTTTCCTTACCATATCATCAATCATGGCCATGAGCATTGGATTCATACCGCCACTAGTTAGATCAGAGTAACAAGGACCATTGCCCCCTCGAAGTAGTGTGCTTTGTACACCTACGGATGTCCCCATTACAAGTTATGCCATTTGTTTGAGTGCACTTCCTGTTCCTGTCATTTAGGCCTATAACTGTTGCATTTGCTCTAACATAGCAGCCATTTCCCGTTCTTTTCTCTCAAGTTGTTCTTATAGAGCCACCACTTTTTCCTTGAGACCCTATTGGCCCAGTTAGACCTGCAAATTTTCACTTTCCTTTTCAACATCAGTCGTCATAACTACAACAGCTTTGTTAACATCTCTCAAATCATCGTTTTCAATATTCATTGAAACAAATGAGTTAGATGCGACAAAATCATCTTGTTCGTATAAAAGATTATCAATCCCCACAACATTACTTACATTTGAAGCATCTAACTGTGATACTTTGTTTTGAGCCTCACAGGTCATAAACCTTGTTACAGGCCTTTTTCTTATTCCCTCCATAGATAGTTGGATCAAGGTAGAAATATTTTCCAAGGGTCGTTTACCCTCCGCCTTGAGAGGCTTGACTTTCCAATCGAGATCGAGTCCGATTCCATAGCTCTTCCTAGTGTGAAGATAGGACTTTCAATTTGTTTTTGGCGTTCATCTCTCTCGAGAACCTTTTCAATAGCTCCTATAACATTTGTCGCCACTGTTCTTCGTTCCAGTTTCCTTAAGGCCTTATTCTTCCTTTGCCTTATTTTTCCTTTGCCTTTGTCTTTTCGAAACTGGACCATCTGACGACATATCAGGTCGAGCACCTAAGGGCATAGAAGGCGCCATTTGTGTTTTTGCAAATTCCTCATGGATTTTCAAAACAGTCCCTTCATTTTTTGGAATAGGAAGGGTTTTTTTATAGCCCATAACTGGAACTAGTTGATGTTGATTCGAACCTCATCAAGGCAATGGATGCTTCTTTTTTTTATTTGGCCCCTCAAAAATGATTGGATTCTGAATAGGCAAACTTTGTGCCTTGAACAAAACTATTGGTTCGTAGGACGCAATTGTTTTTTTTATCAATAGAGGCGGTTGTTTTTCTATCAACAGGAGTTTGGGTCATTACCCTCCTTCCAATGGCCCTAATGATGGCCATGTTTTCAGTAGAGGCTCTTGTATTCCAAATCATTACTTACACATTTTATTTAAATGAAACCTCCTATTAATGAAAAACAAGAAAATTAACAAAAAAAAATATAAGGAATAGAAATATTTTATTGAAATTGTTAGTGGGTTTTAAACCGTTAAATATAAAGTACAATTCTTAGGCTTGGAACCCTTTACCTATTCATTGTCATTATGCGTTTGTAGCGTAGGCTCTTGAGTTCTTTGGGTTTCTCCTCTTTTTTCTTGTGAAGACTTCTTTAACTCCTGATTCTCTCTCTCTCTCTCTCTCTCTCTCTCTCTCTCTCTCTCTCTCTCTCTCTCTCTAACCTTTGATTCTTTGACTTCTGATTTTCGATCCCCCTTCGTGTCATAGTCCTTATATTTATAGAAGATCATCCATGCGATAAAAGTGTCTCATCTTCAATTTGAATTTCAAATTGAATGATACGCCATTCGAATTTCAAATCGAATGATAACACTATTTGAATTTCAAATTGAATGATAACACCATTTGAATTTAGACGTAACCATACCTGATTAATCGTATTAATCCTTTGGATTTCATCCTGTGTAGTGTCCTTGTTGTAAGCTTTACAGATGTCGTCTTTCGTAGGCTCCACATGTCATTTGGATATCTTGAATAACGTAAATTGTTTTATTTATGCACTTCAACGGATCGAATTGATTCTTTTAGGAAGTGATTACCTACGACAATCCTATCATAGGCTCTATGGGTGTCATTAACTAATTGACCGTATTTGAAATTTGAACATAAATTTGGTTGAACTTTATGTGCCAACATGAAGTCTCAAAAAAAAAAAAAACTTTATTACTTAACTAGGGAATAAACCTTTAGAAGTCTATGACTGGAAAAGGAGAAAGAAGAAAGGCAGCCCTGTCAGCCCCACTAATGGACCAACAGGTACCCACAGTGGATGAAACCAAAATGGCTTTAATAGCTATTCATATGATAAATGAGATTTACTTCAGCAACCAGGAACATTTATACAAATTTCTATATGGGACAATTTGGTAATTTTTGTTGTTAAGTATAGTATCTGGATTATTTAGTTGTTAGGTTATGAGTTTAAATTAAGTGCTACATTTGTTAAAGAATTAGTCGAGTCACTAAAGGGAGATGGTTTACAAGTCAAAAGAAAGATGTGGAGGATTCTTCAACTTGGATCTAAGACGTTGAATGTCCTTAGCTATCAAGATGTTTGTTGGTGACTAGGCAGAGCTATGCAGCTATCTCTCACTCTGCTTGGGTATGAAGTCTCATGGCTGGCTTAAAAATGTATCCGAGCTTCGAAAGGCAAAAAGGTAAAGACCTTGGGCTGTTGAAGAGCACAAATGGCGAAACAGAAAATTTCATGGGACGTCCATGTTGGCTCATAAAATCACCAGCAAATTGACCAGACATGCCTGGATCATAGACTGCATTGTGTATTGTAACAAAGGAGATGATCAAAAGATAAGTACTATGCTTCCAATGGATAAGGTGGATAAGGGTAAGAAAAGGCATATGGTGTGTGTAAATCAAGGAAAAAGGATAATGTGAAAACCTAGGTAGTAGAATAGTGAAACAAACTTCTATTTTGTTTTTTGATCACCAAAAAAAAGGTTATTAATGAACTCAACAAAAATTACATTAATAAAAACCAAATAAGTGCAAAGGATGGATCATATCATAGCACACCTGACTCATCCCAATTAGGTTGGCACAAGAAGGGCCTGCACAAATCATATGCATCACACTTCCAATCCAAGGACCACAGGCTGACAAGAAATCAACCCAAGCCCAAGGGAAAGGAGCAAGGAAAGAAAATAAACCAACCCAAACCCATAAAAACAACAGAGCCACCTCTACCCCTATTCCCAAAAACAGCAGCTGTAAAAGAGAGGACCAGATAGAGCAGAATCTAATCTCCATCAATGGCCATCCAATCAATTCCTAAGTCAAGGCACCTACAAGCAACTCATCACATCAACCACCATTGAAGACACCCACCTTCAAAGAGCAGATCTGATCTGTTGGAAGTGGAACACAAAATCATTCACGAAAATATCTTTAAACTTTGATTTGGATTTAACCCAAAGGGCAACCCTTGCCATAATCAGGTCTGGAAGGAGATCCCAATGTGGTTGAATCTTGTTGAACAATAACTCATTCCTCATAATCCAGATATAGACCACAAAATAGCAAACGGAAATGAATCCCAGATTAATCTCTCTTTCTTCGTAACTGTAAAATCCTGCCACCAAGAGAGTAAGGAGGAAACAGAACACAGGGTTGCCCACCACTTCACACCCCACCAATTAATACAGGCAGACCAGACTCTCCACAACCTCACAGTGAATGGTTGGGATGAGATATATGGATAATCAGGCTCACAAATTGATCCCCCCGTACACTTCTAGCAACCTCCATCAAACTATCACAACCACCACAACACCAATCTCATTTGAAAAGGCAAGCACCTCATTTTGTAAAATTTATCATACTTTTCCTTTGACAACCTAGAGAAATGATAGTGTTATTCCTATGCCTAGTATTGAGCAAAACTCCAAAACATTAAAAAAAACAAAGGGCAACCCAATGTATGACTGCTAAAGCAGGGTATGGGACAAGTAAGATGTATGCAACCTAACCTCAATTTCTAGAGAGCTTGTTTCCATGACTCGAACCCATGTCATTAGGAACGGTAGCAGTAAACCTTACCATAGGGCCACACAGCCCTTTTAATACTAAAAAATATAAGAATGGAACAAAATTTATTTACAATCATGCAATATTCGTTATGGTACAAATCCTAGAGTGCCCTAACATGATCTTATAGTCCATCCCCTTCAAAATTATTCCCCAAGGTCAGGTTTTATCCCTTCCTTTGAACTTGAACTACAATGCAAGTATTAATGCAATTATATTATTAGTTCTCTGCTCTTATGAATTTGGATAATGAAAAGGATGGAGGAACTTGAGTACTAATTTGGAGACATGAAAGAAGACAACATAATTAAAGAGTTAAGGCTAAGCATTCACTTATAAAATAGAAGTTTGGCTAAGCACTAACCCATTTATCCCATAGTATAACTTATCCCCCATAATCCTATCTATAATTCCATAGTATTTGATCCTGCTAAAATAATCTGACAACTAAATTTAACCAATAGGTATAGCTTGAAAGGAATGGAAAATGGGCCTCAATATACTTACAAGAAAGAAAAATCATACAGCACACAGCAAAATTCTCTAACCTGTGCTACATTAAAAAATTATAATCTTCAAAATTTGGGTGTCTCTATTGGATAAAATAACAATTGAAGAAGGGAAGAAGAAAAAAAAGAAAAAGGAAACACCTACATCAAATATATTAAATTAGGAAACAATTATGAGACAAAAGACATAATCTCAGCTTCATTACAAAAAACTTTGAGATTTGCAACAAAAGACACATTACAAAAAACTTCAAGATCTGCAAATCTTTTCAACTAAATGCAAATGAGAGAGTGAGAGAGAGATGGGACCTTACCCTCAAATACTAATTTGAGCCTTTATCTTTGGCCTTATCCCCAACAGCATCCGTAACTAGAGCCATTGGTCTCTGATCAATAACATCATCAATTATCCCAAATTCCTTTGCCTCTTCTGCAGTCATAAAATAATCCCGATCCATGTTCTTCTCAATTGTTTCTATGGGCTGTCCCGTATGCTTTGTATATAATGCATTCAGTACATCCCACACGCGTACAATTTGCTTTGTGTGAATGGTCAGATCTTTAGCCTGCCCGCTGTACCCACCCGAAGGCTGATGAATCATTATTGTTGCATTAGGGAGAGACCGTCGCTCACCCTTTGTCCCAGCAGCCAAAAGGAGAGAAGCCATGGATGCAGCTTGACCCAAACAAATAGTATTGATGGGAGATCGAATGTACTGCATTGTATCATAAATTGCAAGACCTATATAAAAGAGTACAAATCAGAAGGATTATACTAAAATGTCAATGATATACCACACATCATCATTGGTGTATCCTTCCAAAGTTATCTGAATAATTAACAAAATAAAATATTAGGATTTAATATATGATTTTAGTTGCAGTAGTTTTTATCTAACAGACACAAACTCGTGAAAGTTGCCTATCAATCAAAGCATTATCAGTAAATGGAAAAGAATACATGAAAGAACAATGAGATGGTAATTATAATTGTGTGGATGACTTCTATAGCCAAATTGTATCAGCATGTTCCATCATAGCGAGCTTTACTAAAAAGATACAAACATAAATTCACACACACACACATACACATATATACAAACACATATGTTTGACATTAGAATTTGTAGTTTCAAAAGGAACTGAGTAAAGGTCTGAATTTAGTTGACACAAACCCAAAGAAAATACAAGTTGAAATTGCAATCATCATTGATAGGAATGTGAGACTTCCACAAAAGGATTGAACCGAGGGATTTCAATAATGTTTCTGAATACAACTAGTGTAAATAAGTGAAAATTTCTATCAAGTTCTATGAATGAATTCATATCATATTAGTAATTGTAGTCACCACAAACCCCAAGCAAGTACAATTGAAACTGCTCAGTTTGTTGGGTGCAGAACATTACCTGGAATTTGGAAACAATTTTCTTATTTCACGTTTCAGTATGACCAAAAAAGAGGAATTTTTTTTTAAGTAAATGTTTTTATGCCAAGCAGAAGAAAATGGTATACAGAAATCAACTCATTAGTTATTTCCCAAGCCCATATTGTTGCCCATGTCTAACCACTGCTGAATGAATGACTGGGGACTAGCCATTTCGATGATAGTGCCCAGACTTAATATAATCACTCTCTCAATTTTATTATATAAAGCACAGTACTCATAATTTTATTTTATTTTTTTTGAAGCTTTCACACCCAATTTTGATTTCAAAAAATACATATAAAAATGCTAGTTGAATAAATAAACATATCGGATCCATTAAAAAACTGATAATTGTCCTTTTAAACCAACCCATATTTATCATTTAGCAAACTGCTCAAAAATTTAGATATAAAATTGATAGGCATGTCCAACTGTCGCTAATATTTATGAATGTAATAGATATATAATATGCCCAGTTGGTTTCTTCAGTTTTCAACGTTCAATTCAAGGCCCATACTCCCTAGTTACTAAAAAAAAACCAAAAAATCAAGTCCCAAACTCCCATATAAGAACTCTTTCCTGCAACCACCCTCCCTTCTCTAACCTTTAGCAAATTCAATAGTGTCCTTGCTAGTGTTCTAGATCTCATTTTGTATGCCCATCAATTGTCCGACAATATGTTTTGAAAAAACATTAAGGCTATGTTTTGATCATAGATTTGGAGAGGAATTTGGAATGCAAAAGGAAAAGACTAGAGAAATGTGTTTTCCTTTACAAATTCTTATCCAAACACATCCAAACGCCCAAAAATGGGAGAAAATAATTATTTCATCTGACATAATTTTTTCAAAAGGAAACATTTTGCAAAGTGAACTATTTAACTCTATACCAAAAGTAGCATGAGTTCAATCAATATCTGTAAAAAAACACAATTTTCACAAGCATTTGAATCAAGAACCCCACCAATTGCAAATTAACGCTCTATAGTTTGGGTGGAAACAATTTTCAGAAAATATTTTCCGTATTTTTTGGTGTTTGGTATAATAGAAAATGAAAGTCAACGAAAAACAAATCTAGTTGGACAGAAAATGTTTTCCAATTTCATTTATTTATTTATTTTTATAAATAAAATGTTTTCCACTTTTAACAGGTGGAAAATGTTTTCTAGACTCAAGTTTTATCAATGTCACCACACTACCACCACCACACCACCATCACTATGGCCACCGCCGCCATCACCCCACCGCCATGCCACCACCTCCACCTCCACCTCCACCTCCACCTTCATCCCACCACTACTACCACCAAAGATAGAAAAATATTTTCCGCCCAAACAAACGAAGCGTAAATTAAAAAAACAAGTGAAAAATGTAATCTAATGAAACAAGAGTAAAGCATCAAAATTAGCCTGAATTCAAGCAATATCAGCAAAATAGCACGACTCCCACAATCGTTTGAATCAGAAACCTTACCATATGCCAATTCATTTGGATCAGAGATTCAGGTAGTGTTTTGAAAATGGATAACAAAAAGACTAGGGAAATGTGAAAGAATATAAGCTAAATTTTTTGTTCATTATCCTCTCCCTTTCCAAATTCCTATCCAAATCCATAATCCGAACACAACCTAAAAACCCAAATATGGGGGAAAACAATTATTTCATCTGAAAAAAATTTCAAAAGGAAATATCTTGCAAAGTGAACTATTCAAAAGTATCAAGAGTTCAATCAATGTCAGTAAAATTACGCAATTTGCACAAGTATTTGAATCAACAACCCCACCAATTGCAAATCAAATTAAAAATAAAAAGCAAAAAGGCAAAAAATGTAATATAATGTAACGAAATGAAACAAGAGTAAAGCATCAAAATCAGCATGAATTCAAGCAATATCAGTAAAATTGCACAATTTCCACAACCGTTTGAATCAAAAACCTAACCATAAATGCCAATTAAATTTGAAAAAGAAATCAAAATCAAAATCAAAATATGTAATTGTAATGAAATGAAATGAGAGTAGATTGAAAGGATGAACCTGCAGTGACGGCGCCGCCGGGGGAGTTGAGGTACATGTTGATGGGTTTGGAAGGGTTCTCGGACTCAAGGTAGAGAAGCTGAGCGACGACGACATGAGCAGTGTCGTCGGAGATAGGGCCGTTGATACAGACGATTCGCTCCTTGAGGAGGCGAGAGAAGATGTCGTAGGCTCTCTCACCTCTGGAGGAGTGCTCGATCACCATTGGTATCAGACTGTACCCCCTTCGACTCGCCGGAGATGGACTCAATGGGCTGCTCATTCCACGGAGGACCTTACCGATTATACTCCCGGAGATTAGGTTCCGCATGGCTGCTAGTACTACTACGAGACAGAGAGAGAGAAAGAGAGAGGGGATGTGTTTATGAATTGGGCTCATTTTGATATACAATACAAATTTATTAAAAACAGATAAAACAAATTCCGGTAAGTGTAACTGTATTTTACCCTTGTGATTTGGTAGAGTAAGGATTTAATTTAATTTAGTAAGTTTTGATTGATTTTTTGAATTTGTGATTTAGTTTTTGATTAAAAAATTAAAAATTCATAGTTCATGAATTGGTTTCGGATTAAACCTTACAGTTTCGGATTAGAACCGATCTGAACAGTATACAAATAACCTATGTTTATATTATACAATAGTATCTTCTCTTATTTTATATAACACTAAACCCAAATCAAAAGCCGCATAGTATCTTTTTTTTTATTACTTTTGCTTGTTGGTTTTTAATTTTAATTTGTAATAATCTAAATCCTTATTGTAGAACTAATTTTTTTTATAGTTGTGTAAATTCTCAAGCAGTATGTCGCTATTATAGAAAAATATGTTGCTATTTTAGAACTAATATGATGCTATGTTTATATTTTTATGAAATTAAAATGTTATATATTTTTTTATTATTTAATTATGTAAATTCGTGGTCCTACACCAATCAATCCGGATTTAAATGGATTGGTTCGGATTAGTTCCACGATTTAAACGGATTAGATTAGTTCTAATTTTTTAGAAACCATATATAATGAATTAGTTCTGATTTTATCTCAATCCAAACTAACCCAGATCATGCTCACCCCTATGATTTGGGTTACATATATTTTTTCTTTCACGTTTGGAAATCACTATATAATTTCTCGGGATTATTAGATTGAAGTATATAGTTAACACTGTAATGATAGAAATAAAAATACTATTTTTCCTCTCATATATAACCCTTATTTATCATTTATAATTCAATAATTATGCATTTGAGAAGTGTAAGACTTGTCTAGAGAGAACATGCATTTTGACATGTGAAATTAGGGTTTTGATTTAACAAATTAATTTAAATAACATAATTTTCATAAAAAAATTAATTTAATTAAATCACAAATTATAATTATTTTTCTAATTATTTATTTAATTCCTAACTTTTCAACCTAATTTAAAATTAATTATATTTTCAGAACAAAATATATATGTATGTATATATATTTTATACAAACATATATACATTTATATACATATATGTTATTATATTTATTTTTCTGAAACCATGTACGTTTATATACATATACATCATTATATATATATATATATATATATTCCTAGAATCAACATCATGTTTTTGAAATCATAAAATTATTTTGGATTCATCAATATAATTGTAACACCTCGGAAAAAATTGAGCAGGATATATCTATTTATACAACAACTCATCTGATAGACAAACACGTATATATAGCTAACTATTCCATACATCCATTTCCATTTAACCCCAAATGCCCAATACATGCTATTCACATCTCAATGCTCCAATTCCAATCCCAAGTACGTATTTTATAAAAAGTATGAAATTGAAACCAAACAGATAATAAGTATCCTACAGGCTTACAAATTTATCCAAGAATATTCTTGATTACACAAAATAGAGTTTCAACTCAACGCAATGTGACGTTCTAGGCTTATATTCAATAAATAACAATAAAACAAAAATGAAGCCTCAGCTCCGAGTCCTCCTAAGTTAGTGCATTGGCGGAAGTATAGCACCTGTACTTGAAATGGTTTCTCTTATAGGGTGAGCTACAGCCCAGTAGAGATATACTACACAACATATGGACCATGACAAGACTAAAGAGGAGTATACTCATGCTATGCTCATGATAAAATAGTTTATCTCTCTTTTCATAGAGGATACAATGCTGAGATGCAACAACAGATATAAAAACCATTTCTACTTTAAACCGTATCTGTCACATGAATACAGGCTCTGTGAATCTCTAGGTGAGTGTCTGCAAGTAGACCCTAATACACTACCATTGTCATTTTTACTAGTAAACTGGAAGGCTCGACACCTAACCGCGTGATTCTACACCCCCTACCCAGATTTACCAAGTATTTATCTTTTTGCAAACAAATACATTTCTAAACATTTCTCAAAAACAGATACATTTTCCAATGAAATGAATGTAATGCAATATCCAATGCAACAAGTGAGGAATGTGGTTCAATTTACCTAAGTCTCATGCATTTCTATAACAATCATGGATATCCTCCACCGATAGCCCAAAACAGATATTTCTAAACGGATATTTAAATTAGGGGTGAGCAGCGGATATACTGATCCGCCAAAACTAACCGAACTGAACCGATCTGCCGCATTTTGGACAGATACGTGATGACGAGCGGATGGTTACGGATTGATTTTCTCTAATCCGCTAATCTGGTGGACAGATGGTGGATTTGAGATTCATTTGGCCGCAACCAAACCGCCAAACTGCGAACACCCCTAGTAATTTATAAGACTTTGTGTTTTTAGTTTATTTAAATATTACATTTATGTTTTCAATTAAAAAGAGTTTAAATATTACATTGAAAAAAGTTTTCAACTTGAATATCTTTTTGAATTGAAAAATAAACGATATTTATCTATATTTTTTATTTTTAAATCTATCTCTAAAAATAATAAATAGAAAATATGATATATGCTTGTTAATTTTTGTTTTCAAAAGCAGATATAGATGTAATATCTGAGACATACAATCTCTACTACTGCTCTGTTCATGGTTTTGGTGGTTTGAATTGTTTTTATATTTTAAGAACCACAGATTGTAATACTTTATGTAGATGAGGCATGTTGTGATTGTAGTATGTGCATAAGGCATGCAATAATTGTAATATTCTAAAGTTTCAAACTTTCTTGCTTTGGACAAGGCATGCAGTGATTGTAATATTTTTTCAAGTCATTGACTATAATACTTTTTTTTTTTTGGTTTGAGGAAGTGCACAAGTTGAATTATGTTGAAAATTTATAAAATTTCAAAACCACCAAACCGTTTCGCATACATCCACCAAACCGGCAATCCGCTCAATCCACATCCACCGGATTGGCGGACCGATGCAGATTGATTTTCTCCAATCCGCCAATCTGGCAGACAGATGGCGGATTGGAGGTTCCGTCAAGAACCGAGCGCGCCCACTCATAATTTAAACAATTAAATTTGAAAAATTTCGATAAATACAATCTATTCCACATCTCATCAAATATGAACAACTACACTAGTTTTCATATCACAATCACATCCAGTAACCTGTCAAGGTCCATTTCTAACCGTGTCAATTTTATTCCAACAGATACATTAAACAAAATAATACCATTAATACCCAAGAAAACATCATTTTCTTTCCAAACTCATTCTCCAAGCATTATTTAATTATGACACCTTATTTTGATCGAAAGCCCCAAAAGTCAAACGTAATACCTTTGTTTTCTTTAAAAATACTCTTTTGGTCACAAATCGGTAAAAATTTCAAAACCAATCGAATCGAAATCGTTTTTGTTTAAATTTAAAACATAACTCTTTCATAACCTTACAAACATATTCCAAGTTTACACTTTCGCAATTTGGGCATCAACTTTTTATTTTTCTCAAAATTTCTCTTTTAAGCAAATAAATCACAAAATTTTCAAAAATTCTAATCAAATTATATACAACTCTAAACTCCCTATAATTAAGTAAAAGTGCATAAAGAAGTGTAAGAAAAATCCCTACCTCAAGCTAGAAGAGGAAACAAGCAAAAAATCTAAATTTTCAACTTTGTTGGATTCCGATCTCCACCAGTCAAAACGTTACTCTCACTAAGCTCTTCATTTTGATCTTAAGAACTATGGTCTAAAACCTAATAAATTTTGATATAGCTTTTGTGTGATGAATGTTTAACCGAAAAAAAAAATGAAAGAGAGAGTTAGCCGAAAGAGAGAGAGAGAGATGAAACAAGGAAGATGATAAGATCTTTGCCAAACAAAAGAAAATGAGTGGAAATGAAAAGGAGGGCAGCCCCATGTGGGATTGCTCTTCTATCATCATTATTATACTTTATTTTATTATATTGAAACATCTATGAATCTACATATGTATATATATTTCAATTAAAAATATATTTTAACATCATTAATGATAAAAAGATATAATATTTTCTCACCACAAAATATATTTCGTTTAATTATACATACCATAAAATCAACCATCAAGTATTTATTATAATCATAGATAATAAATAATAACAACTCTCATAATGGTTATTACCAATCACATTTTAAAAGAATCAAACAGTTAAATGTGAGTCATTAAACAAACTCAATTTAAATTAAATCTAAGTCATGGGTCTCACCTATAAGTAAAATATGGTCCAATTATATACCAAAATAGACCCAACAAATTTATCTCAAATCATGGTCCGAACACCCAAAACTCAATTTTAAATTTTGCTATAAATTAAATTGAACACCAATCAGTCCGTGGATTTTCATAAATAAATACTCATCATTAAATTCTAAAATTTTTATTCAACGTGCTAGACTCATATGGGAACAACATATAAAAATTTCATAATTTTCTGAGATCGAGAACTATTTTTAAAAAATACAAAACAAAACTGTTTTCGTACAGAATTTACACGGCAATCAAATTCGAAAATTTGCTCAATTAAATTATGCGCTGACTATTTTTATATAAAAAAAATTTGGGTAATTACAACCTACCCTCCTTAAAAAAATTTCGTCCTCAAAATTAAACTCAAGTAATGTAATACATTCTACAATTACCCACAAACTCACTCTGGTACTTACTAATGCATCAATAAAATTTCTTTGACTATTACATGAGCCTCAACAAGTCACGCCGGTAACAAACCAAATCATGACAGTTGTATAACAATTGATTATAAAACCCTTACTAGTATAAACCATTAAGTGATTCTTTTATCCACATCGATAACCCACAGCAACGAAATATGATCTAATCCCTTAAACATAACAAAATTTTGGCAAAGCGACTCCCTAGAATACCAAGATACTATACTTTATTGGCGATAACCTAACTTCAACGAACTATCTCCATCGCTTAATGCACAATACATCCCAAGGCCAAAATAACTATCACTACTCCGAGACCTTAACAAAACGAAATAATAACTCTTCAAAAGCACTAACCATCAACTCTTATGAAACATAATGCAATCATGCCCAACACACTACTCAAAAATTCTCAGCCACAACTTTAATTACCCAACCAAGCAATTTCTGTATTATTTTTACCTATCTACTCTATTTCTTTCACTTGACGAATCGACTAACAGTTTATGCAAACTTGTCTACATCCACCTATACAATTTTACACCAACATAGAATTTACCCAAACGCTCACACAATGCACTTCGAGTCCACATAGAATTCATCAAGGCTAGATACACATTCTAACAATACTAAGGTACTCCCAACAAAAGTTAACTCAAAGCCACTCTCATTCTTTAAAACCCAAGCTATGACACTAATTTCAAAGTTACAACACGATTTTACATCACACTAATATTACGATAACCCACGAGATCAAACCCAAATTGAACAACTCTTATTATACCAACTCACTTATCGACAAGGATTAATACCGCTATTGAGGCTAATTACCAGAATATTTTATCTCTTTGTCACGACCCAAACCCGCCCCTATAGGTTTAGCATTGTAATCAGCCAGTAATCCTAGGATTACCGAAGGCCTCTGAGACAGATTAACATAATATTATAGGCTAGTGGAAGCAAATAACAAATATACAACGTCCATTAAGCTGTGCAAACTTATATGAGATAGAAAAATTTTAAACTTTTTATATACATATATACACATCATCCTTACGTCATTATATATATACAGATTAGACAAAAAGGGACTTAGCCCTATTTACAAAATACACAAGACTTGTTCAACCAAACACGAAAACAAAACTTAAACTTTAAATCGCATAGCCATAGTCACTTGACATATTCGGAATCTCCACGGAATGTACATAGGTTGGTTAACCAAAAAGCAGATTCGGTGAGATGCCTCTAAGCACAGTCACGCTGATCACCTACATACATAAATAATATAGTGAGCTAGAACCCGTGAATAATAACGAGTAAAGGGTTTTAATGAATGAAGTCCATCTGATTCGAGATCATGATTGATTCATATGATTCAAATTCATATTCGTGTTCAGATCATATACAGAAATCATAATTCATGTTTAATCATACGTAGTACATCCATTAGCACTAACAGAACAGATACAGAATAGATGTAGAACATATGGTGGTTATGAATAACTAGTTCCATAAAGGAACCTCCGGATCTAGGTAACAGAGAATAAACATGTTGAGCCCCATGATGGAGCCTTCGGTACGGGTAACAGAGTGCAGACGTATTAAGTTCCATAATGAAACCTCCGATACTAGGTAACAGCTAACATATATCGCATGATGCTAAGGATGCCACGAATACATGTCAGAAATTGGACAATCATTCATTGTACAGAACATATCATTTCAGAAAACAAATCTTATTTTATCATATAAAAAATAAATAAAGTTGAACATAGCTTTACTATGTTATTACTCACAGATAGTAGCAGAAGCAGATCAGACAGATCAAGCAGACAATAGCGCGTGACCTACACAAACACATAACATATACACATTGAAGCACAATATTACTTCCTTGATCAAACTTAACTTTCTTGTTTTTTGTCTAAATAATTCGAAGGTCCACTAGACTTATCCTTTCTTTAGTCAAATGAATCGGATTCTCATTTCACAAACCTCTTTTATTACTAATCATTCTTTTCTGAATAAACCAATTCCTCACTTGGCTTATTAATCAAGTATCACTAAGTTAATGACTTATTCTTTAATCAACTAATTAATGTTGACTGTTAGCCTATTAATCCTTATTGAGCAATAAATCATGTTTAGAATGCTTTGGAAAGAGATGAGAATAAAAACGTGAGTTAAATGTAATTTTTCAAAATATGTTAAAAATAGGGTCTTCGCTCGAGCGCCACTTTGATCGCTCGAGCGGACTGTAAAATTTTGAAAAACTTCTAGGAGCTCGATTTTCACGCTCGAGCGAGACTTTCCTCGCTCAAGCGGATAGTGTAAATTCTGGAATTTCCAGAATTGTAATTGAAGTTCAGATTTGATATTCAAAGCCTTAAAACATGTATTTTGGTACACAAATATAGAGAACCATTGTATAATTTTGTAAACACTCTCAATTAGAAATCATTTATTCAAAATCATGCTCTAATTGTCCAAATTTAGTTTTAACTCATTTTCTCCATATCAAGCCAAATTTCAAACCCAAGGTGATTAATCTCTAAATTAATCTTCATAAATTGAACATGGCTCCAATTTCTCATTTTCTTTTTAGTTACATAAAATTGACGTCAAGCTTTTTACATTTTCTTCAAAACATGAAATTAAAGTCATAAACTCATATAAAATCATTCACATGTATGAAATTGAGATCAGAATTACTAATTTTATATTCTTATAAATTTTCCAACTAATTTCCATAATCTTAAACTTGACTTAATTTGTAACCTCAACTTAATTCATAATCATAGATGTTCCAAAATATGTTGAATTTAAATAAAGTCTTAAATTGCATTACATGCATGGAGTAAAAATCTAATTATAAAATCAAAACTTTATCTAGCATTAGGATTAATTCTAAATTTCCATAAACTTGATGTTCATAAAACATTTCATTTTTCTCTTCAAAATATGAACTTAAATGGCTCAATTTCTTCAAAATCCATGATGCATGTAAATATAGATTCAAATACTCATAGAATTCTCTTATCATGTAACAATGGAACTTAATCTCATGCAAGATTACAAAAATTAAACTCAAAATAATTAATTTCCATAAACATGAACGTAACTTAATTTTCTTCATCTTCTTGCTAATTTCTCCCAAATGATATGAAATTAAACCCAAATCCTTTTTTATTTTAGTTGCTAGATGATTTATCTACAAGATTTAAGTTTCAATACCTTACTTGGAGTCTTGTTTTGTTGAATTTCTTGTTGAGCTTTGAGTCCCTTCTTTGTACTTCTCTCTTTTTCCATTTTTTCTTCTCTTTATCTTGAACTCAAGTCTATTTTTGTTCAATTTTCAGACTTCACCAGCAACCAAGTAGATTGAACACTCTCTCTCTCTGCCTCTCACGGCTTTCTCTATTTCTTTCTCTATATTTTTTACTCTAAAGCTCCAACACATATATCACACACTCACACACCTCATTCTTCCATTACACACCACGTGTACACATAGACACTAGCACATTTCATTGAGGCTCCAACACATTACTCACATGCGCACACAAACACACAGCAGATTTCTCAATACACCTACACCCATTTACACCCCCAATTCTATTTAAGTCCATAATTCAATTTATGTCTAGGATTAATTTAATTAATCATCACCTAATCTTAATAAATTTTAATTAACACAAAATTATTTAATGGTAACCAGTCTCAAATCTCACATAATTAATTAGTCTAATTGGCTTCCATTAGGGCCTAATTAAATATATTTAAATTTATCAATCCGAATCAGATTTTTAATCAAACTTTCAAAAGGCTTCAAATATCAAATTAAATTTATTGAGCTCATCAATTTTGGTTTCTCAAACCTTCAAGGCCTTCAATTTCAAATCAAACTCAAAATCTCCATCTATAAATTACATATTCAATTGAGCACCTCATAAATAAATTTAATTCATAATAATCTAAATTCTCAATCCTCACAACTTAATTAACTTCAATTCGTACCCAATTGATCAAACCTTAGTTTTACTAAATTGAATCGAATATATAATTACACTCTCATGTGGTCCAATACTTGAAATTAAACTGATTTAACTTATCAATTTCACCTTCTTAGGCTATTTGGACATTCAATTTCTAATTCTACAATAAATCCTTAATAAAATCACATACGAATCAGTCTCCATAATTTTCATAAATTTCAGATTAAATTAGAATAATTGGCAATTAAAATCCAAATCTCCTTAATTAATTAAGTGCTAATCATTATACATGATGGGGTCGTTACACTCTTACCCTAGAAGCGTCCCAAACCCATCACAATGAGACACACTGTGAAGATTAATCTTGAAGCGACTCTAAAATTCTTGAATTGTTAATAAATTGATTAACCTCAAATTACAATAAAATACCTCCAAAGGAAATTCCATGTGCATCCTTTGCCAAAAGAAATAATTCTACACTACGATTCAAAATTCTAATTAAAATAATTTTTCAATACTTCAATCCAATCGCTACAAAATTTGCTTCTCACCTAAAAATAAACAATTTAACTCAAGAAGTAATCCACCATAGCTTACTAAGGTACAAAGAAAATAAAATTGAATCCTCATAACTACTCATGTAACAAATAACAACACCAATTACCATATTAAACCCACCAAAAAGCCTACATAACTCAAGACAAGGTTGCACCCACAAATACTAGTTTTAGTTACTTTGAAATCTTCTATGAAGTCTCTAGCCAACTTACCTCCACCTAAACTTTAAAAGATAGAACCACTAGTTATAAAGCCTCTCATTCACTCTAAGAAATTTTCTATGTCAACAATTGTCATTCCATAACAATTTCCAAGGCTAACAAAGTAACGAAAGCACTTCATACCAATTTATGCCTCAACGAGGGGTTTGCCGAATAATTTCTTCTAAAGTAATATCACCACAAAACACGATGAAACAAAATTAAAATAAGGAATCATCCTTTATTAGGCAAAACTAAATACATTTTAATTAAGAAAACACTTACCACTTAAGGTCAAATGCACTTAAATTGAACTCAATAGCGATATTAGACTAACATACCAACAACACGAATTCTCACCACTTATAGCAAAACGAAGGATCAATATAAGAGATTTACAACTCTTACACCAAGGATTGAGAACTATTTTATAGCTAAAGGGCTAAGGATACAAAATAATCTCCATTTCCATTACATAAACTACACCATCATGACATACACCAAATTTAACTCAAAACACTCTCATATACCTTCCATCTTCACAATTTCTAACTCATACATAAAAGTAAGCGTAAAGTTAACATCAATCACTCTCGATGGGTCAAGCATAAATTCTCATAGAAATACTCAAATTACCACCATACTAATTATTCTAAAGCATCTAATTTAGAATTATAATATCCTCACAAAGTAATCTTAAAATTTCCTCTAAAAACATTGGTTGCTAATATAACTCTACAACATCCATCACATCATGTCCCTCAACACTTATTTATTGCACTCAAGAATATCAACAACTAACTCTAAGACAATGGACTCCACCAACCTCGAAGGCATTCGGAACTCGTTTACCTGTTCTAAAATATCGACTCACGAGTCAATGTTGTTACTACTAATAATCCCATCAAATGGCGTAACCCAAATCAAATTTAAACTCATTCCAATCTATCTCAAAATTATTTATCTCATTTGCTCTCTTAGGATTTGCAGCAAAATTATGAATAAAACAAACTCTCTAAGAAACACATCTCTTACTGCACGATATAATTTCTATCATGCTAAGACTATGTTTATTCTCAAACACATACAAAATAATTGGCCTAGGGCCCATCACTAACCTCACAAGTAGTCCATCAAACAAGTGAAACAATCCAACTATAACTAACTTCGTCTATACCAAGAAAATTTAGAACTAGTTTTACGTGTTCTAATGTCAACAATCAAAACATATTATCTTAGATTACTTTAATCATTATTAAAGTCACAACCAAACCAAACTATTAGAATAAGGTTAATCTCTAACTCACTCTACTTCTAAATTTTTTTCCATCTAATCACTTCTACAAACTTGATATAAAATTGAAAAATAATTAACTCCTCATAACAACAAACCGAGCTACAACACAAACTCTACTATTTTAAGGTCACATTTACACTCACAATCATACAAATCAGTTAACCTACGCTTTAATACTAATTCCACAACATCTTGACCAATCATCTCGGCCATATTACTCTAGCTTACACCTTCTTTCTTAAAAAAATGTATCCTCCTACATGAGAATATCCCGGGCACCCCAAGGGCCTCTATTACGGTCTCTCCCGCTTTATGACATCTTATATAAGAGGCAATTTAGCTTAAGTAAGTACTCCACACTAGTTCTAATACGCTGCATACGGCTTAAACATAAACCTATACATGCATCTACATCACATAAGGCAAAGCATATAAGTACATAGTCACATAGAGCACATATGAGTTACCACTACAAGATATTGACTCGTTCCACAAACATTCAAAGACTTCCAAATAGAAATAGCATTGATTAGGTGCTTTTCTAAAAGGACCTCAAGAATTTCATGGGCATTAAATCACATCTCGAAGTTTCACCTATACCGGTCACATAAACATGTTATCACATAACACATAAGATATGCAACATTTCTTACTAGCGAAATGAACCTTGTGGTAAAACCATTTCCCGAGCCCCAAGTATTCAAATCCGGGTAGCTCGATACCAAGTTGTAATGCCGAAAAAAAATTAGGCGGGGTATATCTATTTATACAACAACCCACCTAATAGACAAACACATATATATAGCTAACTATTTCATACATCCATTTTCATTTAACAACAAATGCCCAATACATGTTATTTACATCTCGATGCTCGGTTCAATCCCAAGCACGCATTTTACAACAAGTATGAAATGGAAGCCAAGCAGATAATAAGTGCCCTCTGAGGCTTACAAATTTATCCAAGAATATTCTTGGTTACACAAAATGGAGTTTCAACTCAGCGTAATTCTGACCACGGGCTTACATTCAATAAACAATAATAAAACAAAAATGAAGCCTAAGCTTGAGTTCTCTAGGTTAGTGCTTTGGTGGAGACATGCTTTGCACTGAAATGATTTCCCTTATAGGGTGAGCCTGACCCGATGAGATATACTATACAACATATGGACTATGACAAGACTAAAGAGAAGTATGCTCATGATAAAATAGTTTATCTCTCTTTTCATAAAGGATGCAATCTTTGAGATGCAACAACGAGATATAAAACCATTTCCACTTTAAACCATATCATCACATGAATCAGTTACTGAATCTCTAGGTGAATATCTGCAAGTAGGCCTAATGTACTACCTTTGTCATTTTTACCCGATGGTGGAAGGCTCGACACCTAACGCGCAATTCTACACCCCTAAAGATTACCAAGTACTCATCTTTTACAAATAAATACATTTCTAAACATTTCTCAAAAGCAGATACATTTCCAATGAAATGAATGTAATGCAATGTCAATGCAACAAATGAGGAATCTAGTTCAATTTACCTAAATCTCATGCATTTCTACAACAATCATGGCTATCCTCCATTGATAGCCTAAAACATATATTTCTAAGCGGATATTTAAACAATTAAATTCCAAAAAATTACGATAAATATAGTCTATTCCGTCTCATCAAATATGAACAACGACACTAGTTTTTATATCACAATCACATTCGGTAACCTCTCAAGGTCTATTTCTAGCAGTGTCGGTTTTATTCCATGAATACATTAAACAAAATAATACCGTTAATACCCAAGAAAACATCATTTTCTTTCCAAACTCATTCTCCAAGCATTATTTAATTATGACACCCTATTTTGATCAAAAGCGCCAAAAGTCAAACGTAATACCTTTATTTTCTTTAAAAATGCTCTTTTGGTCACAAACCGGTAAAAATTTCAAAACCAATCGAATCGAAGTCCGTTTTTATTTAAATTTAAAACATTACTCTTTCATAACCTGACAAACATATTCCAAGTTTACACTTTAGCAATTTGGGCATCAACTTTTTATTTTCTCAAAATTTCTCTTTTAAGCAAATAAATCACAAATTTTTCAAAAATTCTAATTAAATTATATACAACTCTAAGCTCTCTATAATCAAGTAAAAGTGCATAAAAAAGTGTAAGAAAAGAATAATGCTTGGGACCCCTTTTGGGGGTCACCCCCTCACCCCTTTTGCCACGTGGCGGGGGGTGATTGAAGGAGCAGGAAAAAAAAGAAAAAGTAACCAATGAGAGAGAGAGGGGGTCAAAGGGGGTAGGGGGAAAGGGGATGAATCATTGTTGGTAAGAAAAATCCCTACCTCAAGCTAGAAGAGGAAACAAGCAAAAAATCCCAATTTTCGACTTTATTGGATTAGATCTCCACCGATCAAAGCGTTGCTCTCACCAAGCTCTTCACTTTGATCTTAAGAACTATGGTGTAAAACCTAATAGATTTTGGTGAATTATAGCTTTTGTGTGATGAATGTTTAAAGGAAAAAAAAAATGAAAAGAGAGAGTCGGAGAGAGAGAGAGATAAAATAAGGAAAATGATAAGTTCTTTGCCAAACAAAGAAAATGAGTGGAAATGAAAAGGGGGAGGGCAGCTCCCATGTGGGCTTGCTCTTCAATCATCATTATTATACTTTATTTTATTATATTGAAACATCTATAAATCTACATATGTATATATATTTCAATTAAAAGTATATTTTAACATCATTAATAATAAAAAGATATAATATTTTTTCACCACAAAATATGTTTTGTTTAATGGTACACACCATAAAATTAACCATTAAGTATTTATTATAATCCTATATAATAAATAATAACAACTCTCACGGTGGTTATTACCAATCACATTTTAAAAGAATTAAACATTTAAGCGTGAGTCATTAAACAAACTCAATTTAAATTAAATCTAAGTCATGGGTCTCACCTATAAGTAAAATATGGTCAATTATATACCAAAATAGACCCAATAAATTTATCTCAAATCATGGTCCGAACACCCAAAACTCAATTTTAAGTTTTGCTATAAATTAAATTGAACACCAATCAGTCCGTGAATTTTCATAAATAAATACTCATCATTAAATTCTGAAATTTTTATCAATGTGCTAGACTCATATAGGAACAACATATAAAAATTTCATAATTTTCTGAGATTAGGAACTATTTTAAAAAATACAAAACCGAACTATTTTTGCACAGAATTTACCGACAATCAAATTCGAAAATTTGCTCAATTAAATTATCGCTAGCTATATAAAAAAAAAAAAAAAAAATTGGGTCATTACAAATATCATCATCGAAACATTGAAATCATATTTCTATGTAACAAACTAAAGTCATATTTCTAGGTAACAAAATGGATCGTGACAATTATTTTATGTTTGAAAATTTTCTAGGAAAGAAAGCAATTGAACACAAACCAAGTGGTTTTGGGATTTTGTGGGTTTTATTTTTGATTTCGTTGGTTGGTCTCGAATGACAATTATTGCAAAATCTTCATACTATAGGTGAATCGAAGGGAGTGGTGAGAGCACTTCATTAAAGCTCTAATGGCCAACAATGCATTCATTCACCCCTCTATCTAATCTTAAATTTTTCTCTCTTTTTTTTTTTGTTTTTTTAAAGAAAATTATGAACTTTCTTAGCCCGTAAAACTTTTCTTTTCATGAATCTTATGGATTTCCTAGATTAGGACAGCAAAGTGAACCAGTGAACTGCAAAACTAAGAAAAATAAAGCCCATGAAGGAGAGGTGAGAGCTTTGGTCGTCATCTAGTGTTTGTTCTTGTTCCATCATTCTCTCTGATGATTTTTGATCTGGGTATTGATGATAAAGATAAGGGTAGACTTTGAAAATTGATGTCGAAGATGGGGACATTTTAGTCATTTAATTCGAAGGAAAAATCATTTTCCATGCTCATTTACACATTAGGCGCTTTGTTATGCACAAATTTATGTTTAATAGAAATTCTAATGCACTTCAATCCGATAACTACGTGAGGGTTATGTGGTGATTTCCAAATGTGAGAGGGGGAAACCATAGGCGGCCCAAACCATAATGAGGTAAAGTGAAATTTGCCCTACGTATAATTTTGGCATGTTTTGAGAAGTAGTTAAAAGTTGATACTTCAGTTTATTTGATTTATTTATTTTTTAATTGTGTAAGAAAGTATAGAGGTATTGTGACTTAAAAAAGTAAAAAAATCAAAAAAATAGTTTTTTAGTCG
The DNA here is from genome assembly GCA_025200525.1 of Camellia lanceoleosa. Classification (NCBI taxonomy): domain Eukaryota; kingdom Viridiplantae; phylum Streptophyta; class Magnoliopsida; order Ericales; family Theaceae; genus Camellia; species Camellia lanceoleosa. The sequence continues at coordinate 11,276,978 of CM045769.1, forward strand.
AGTTGCCAAAACAAGCTTTTATTTATTTATTTTAATTTTGTGATCTAATTATATATGAATAATAAAGTTATACGCATCCATTAGTATATTAATTACTGTACCAATGAATAATGTGGCACATTTTTGTTGGCTTTGATCTATGGTCTTGTTTGGAAAGTTTTTAGCTATTTTAGCATGGCTAAAAAAGTTGTGTTTAAGAAGTTTTTTTTTTTTTTTTGTGTGTGTGTGTGTGTATTTGATTTGATGGTTATAAAATATAAAGTAAAATGATTATACGTTGAATGTAATATTTTAGTTTGTATAATAAGTATGGTTCATAATTTTAAATTGTAACGTGATAACAAATGTTAGTACACTAATTGATATAATAAATGATTTGTGTACATCACTAATTATATATAGATATAATATTTAATCAATTTAATTTATTAAAAATAAATTAACTATTCGAATTATAGAGATAAACTCAAAATAAGCTCACAAAATGTAAATTGTATTATCCAGTCCATTTTCATGGACCGGAGACAATCTTTGCTCAAAAAAATCTATACTATATACTATGAGGAGAATATTTATTTTATGCCCTGGTGTTGGCTTTTTTGGCTTTCGAAAGTTAATAATGTAATTTAGAGCATGCCAACAAGGATTAATCAGTCTTTACAGAATTTTAATTGCCAACTAATTATCAGACGATTGTATTGAAGCTCTTTCAGCCTCAATGAAGAGGACTTTTACTGATGGCTCATTTTAGAAGCAATTTATAAGAAATAATAAGCATCGAACAATTCAGAAATTAAATTTCATTAAGTAAATAAGAACTTATAATGAAATGACCCAGCCTTGAAAAAAGTTCTGACAGCGACTACTTGAGACTACTCCTAAGAATGAAGTGCAATATAGGAATGGAAATCTTTGAAATGTAAGAACTAGAAATGTAAGCGAAAAGAAATATGAAGTAAATAAAGCTAGTTCTTGGATCTGAGTGCGGGTCCTTTTACATTTAGCCTTCTACGCTATTTATACTCTTTAGTGGTAACGATCGAGCGACCTTCTAGCAGTCGAAATACACTTTCACGATCTCGTCATGGCTTCACTCAACTAGCTCCCTCGCCTCTTTTGCGGTTTGGCTTCCTTTTGAATTTGAATTTGAATTGTAGGTGTCGTTAGGTTCGCCATCTCGTGCCTCTTTACTATTAGATGCCACCTTGAATCCGATATTACCAATATGAATTGCCACGCCTCTGTCTTTGATTGGGACTTGCGTTAATTCCCTAAATTGCCCTTTAGGTGCCACGTGTCACTCTACGATTGGCTTTTACAAATTATACAGCCAATACCTGATGTTTGATTTATTGAAATTAAATTAAATAATCATTAATTAATTGTCGCATAAATCTGTGATAAATAATTAAACCAAACATAACATAAGAATTTGAGTTCTTTCTAGTTAGGTATGGACCCATCTAAGTATAGATCGATAGAGTTAGTTTCAAATCTCATTTTACACTTTTCATAAGTTTGTTTCTTCAACTCACAAACTTAATATAAATATGAGTAAACAAAAATTTGTAACTTTGATTTGCAAAAAGAGCTAACATGACCCAATTTGAGAGTACCAATTGGACTAATTTTTTTAAGGAGGAATTATTCAACAGTGTAATAGAAAAATAATACACAATTATGGAGGGGTGTAAGGGAGACTTACATCCCATCATAGAATCACTTGTATTCCTTAGGATTGTGCAAAATACCGTTCAATCCACTAAAACTGTACCGATCAGTATCAACTCGCACTATTCTATCCGCTATCTGCAGTTTAAATTTTAAGATTTATAATTCGCCTTTGAAACCATTCCACTCCACTATAATTAATACATATATATTTTTTAATTTATAATGAAATATCAAAGTAAAAATGAGTGTGAGAGAGATTTAGCATGTGAAATTTATTACAAATTATTAGTTATATATGAAAAATGTTATGTAAAATTAGTTTGTATTATATATATATAAAACATTATGCAAAGACTTGATAGTTGGTTAGAATATTCTTCAATTCGCCAATCTGATCAAAATTGCTCAAACCGCTATTTGTCAATCCTCTAATCTGCTAATTCGCTATTCGGTTTATAATTTTACTCTTAAATGCTTGAACTACATTGCGCACATATTTCTCCCATGTGTTTGTAATTTTTTTTCTCTGCTTTGCTGTTGAGTAATTCCCCATTGTTTTAACCTATATCTTAGCATATACTTAAATCATGCATAATTTTTTAACTATATTATATGTTTTCCAACTAATTTGAGAGTTTAAGTTGGTAGCCTGTGTTATATTTTTTTCAACTAATTTGAGAGTACGAATTGGATAAATTTTTTAACCTATGGTGTCGTTCGGAATGTGGGTTGGGTTGATTTTTTTGGCTAAATTAATCATAAAAGGATAAAATAAATTAAAAAGTCAATAATACAAAATGTTACATTAAAATCATAATTATTTCACTTTTTCTCAACCAAAACAAAGGTTTTGTTTGAGAAGTTGGGTTGACTTTTTAGCTTTTTGACTTTTGGTTCAGGCTAAAAAGTTCATTTGGGTTAACTTTTGTGAGAGAAATAGTAAAATGATTATGATTTAGATATGATATTTTGCCTTATTGACATTTTAATCTATTTTATTTTTTTGTAACTAATTTAGCCAAAAAGCCAATCAATCAATTGCTTAAGCGACACCTATGTCTTATCGTGGTTTAGGATTTACTTATTTAGGGATTGTTTGGAATGATCTAAATAAGTGTACTTTTTGACTTTTATGAAATATGGGTTGGGTTTGAAGTGATGTGGTAGAGAAGAGCGTGATTTAAATAAGATAATGTGACTTAAATAGGATAATGACTTTTAGACTTTTTAAATTTTTGTGTTATGCCAAACTTAGCCTTAGTTATTTTTTGACTTTTATGAAAAAAATATGCAAAAAATAAATAAATAATATGACAACTTATAACAAATAAGTATGTAAGTATACTTATTTAGTGACTTCTCAAAGTGATTTTGAACCTATGTTATATGTTTTTTTTAACTAGCATATATTATGTGCAGAAGTATGTTAAAAATTAACTCTTTAACTTTTTTCTAATTTTTTTCAAAAAAATAATATGACTAAAAAAAATATTAAAAATTAAAAAGCTGACTTTTAATAGATTCCCAAAATGGGCGCCTTCTACTTAGCAACCCCTTTTCATCTGAGGTCTGTTATGGTGTGCAACTCTTTAAGGTTGCACACCATATACAACCAACACAAAAAGTGTAAGTGTAAGGTATAAACACAAAATAGAATGCAAGCGAGAAAAGGCGTAAGTGTAAGGTGTAAGTTGCACGTAAGAAAAGTCCTTTCATACATACTTGCAAAAGTAAATATGTAACTTGTATTAGGTAGGGGTATACACGGTCGCATTGGTTCGGTTTTGAGTAAATCCAAGAACGAACCGATCCTATGATTCTATGATTTTGAGAACCAAACCGAACCGTTACACTTATAAAAGCGGACGAACCAAAGCGAAAAAGCAGTTCGGTTTCGGTTTGGTTCTGATTCCAAAATTTATATTTACAAAATTAAATTGTTAATATTAACAAAATAATTCCTCAAACTAATTACATTTAACTCATGATAAAAACTAATAATATTAAGGCATTACTTAATATTACATATCTATATCATCCTAATATCATTAAAATTATAAAAACCAATTAATAAAAATAAACTTGATATTATATATATATATATCTTTTAAAATTGATTCGGTTTGGTTGAACGCGGTTTTTCATAAAATTCATTAACGAATTGTTTTACGGTTATCATATTTCTTAATCGAAACCAAACCAATTCTTAATAGAACCAAATCAAACCGTATGATTCGATGCAGTTGGTCAGGATTACGGTTTGAGCGGATTTTTTAAGCAGTCTAGTATTAGGAAGCTCAAACAAAAAAATATATATATATAATAAATTATAATAACTCATAACCTTAATAATATATCGTAACAAAGCGCGCGCAAGGAGTTAGTTGAGTAATTAAATTTTGTTTGTTTTTTAGAACAACTCTTTCCCATTTTATTTCACACCAAGGATCACTTTGGTTTATAAAGCACTAATTTAGTTCCTAACCAACATCATAATTGTCATAATAAAATTCGCTTTGGGTTATAATAAAAAAATAATTAATTATCTAAAAGTCTTATTTATAAATATTATAATAATTCATATTCTATTTAAAAAATTTTGAACCAATAAATTCTATTTAGTAAAACTGAAAATATTAGTTTTTTTTTTTAAATTTTTAAAAATAAGAACATTATCAATTTTTGCATAGTAATGTTTCAGATAATTATTTCATTAGCTGATAAAAAAAACAAGATATGAGATTAAACGTTTTAAACTTTCTACTTATTAATTTGATTCAACTATCCAATAACACTGAGAACATTATTTGTTTTTTTTTTCAATTTTAAAATTAAGAATATTATTAATTTTTTCATTTTTAAAGTGCTTTTTAATTTTTTTATAGTTTTGACGTTAGTGTTCCATCATCATGCTCCTTTATAGATACAAAATTCTTAGTTTTGCACAAAAACATAATTTAATTTTCTCAAATTTTTCCAAAAAAAATTAATTATTATTTTTTTTGCACATAATTTTTTCAATTTGGGAGCTAATGTTTTAAGGTCTTGAAAATAAAAATAAATGTCAAATCATCAGTTCCTTTATAAATAATCATAAATGATGAATAATCATTGTTTAAAAAGCAATTATGACTACTAAAAATTTAATGAGACTTGAATGTCTAAAAAATTTTAGTTACGACTTAATGAAGTATAAGTTCATAAATTAAGATTTGTGTATAAATACCTATAAAAAAATAATAATTCATATCCATTTGGATAGCAAAGACCACAATAGTTCATAACAAGCACCATGTATTGTGGGTATTTGGAAAGTTACTATTTTAATAGGCTATTTTTTTTTTTTTTGACTATTTTACTAGACTAAAATTTGTGTGTTTGAGAAGATGATTGATTTTTTTTGTCGTTTGATGTAATGTTGTGAGAGAAAAAGTAAAATGATTATAAGTGTGATGTGACATTTTGCTTTATTAACTATTTTAACTTATTTGATCATTTTATGGATTTAGCCTAAATTAGGCTAAAAACTCACTTCCCAAACAGCTCCAAGTCAGTTAAACAATTCATTAGAGGCCTTTATTTCCTTAGATTAGTTCAAGGTAACACCACTGCCAAGTAGAGCTGCAATATAAATAGATCCGTTTGTAAATTGACTTGAACTTGGTTCGGTAAGAATTCAATCAAACTTGGTTTATTAAATTTTTTTTACGTTAAAGCTTGAGTGTAACGGACCGTTACGGTACCACTACGATCATTATGTAACACGAAAATGACTGTTACACATGTGAATTTTCATGACACCACAGCGAGTGCAACAAATGGTGCCTTTGGATAGTAGAATTGTTCAAAAATCCGTTTAAGCCGTAATCGAACGAATCGGGCAGAATCGTACAGTTTGATTCGGTTCTACTAAGAATTGGTTCGGTTTCGAATTAAGAAATATGAGAATTGTAAAAACGGTTCGGTTAATGGATTTTATGAAAAAATCGCGGTTCAAACCGAACCGAACCGAATTTTAAAAAATATATATATAACATCAAGTTTTATTTTTATTAATTGATTTTTTATAATTTTAATGATATTAGGATGGTATAGATATGTAATATTAAGTAATGCCTTAATATTATTAGTTTTTATCATGAGTTAAATGTAATTAGTTTGAGTAATTATTTTGCTAATATTAACAATTTATTCTTGTAAATAGAAATTTTTGGGCAAGTAAACCAAATAGAAACGAACCATTTTTAGGTTTGGTTACGATCAGTTTACAAATGTAGCGATGCAGTATTGTTCTCAAAATTGCAGAACCGTTAGGATCGGTTCGGTTCTTGGATTTTCTCATAATTGAATCAATCCAGACCGTGTACACCCCTAACGGATAGTGCACCTATCATTGCAACTGTTACGTAACACAGCTTTTTGAAACTTAAATAGCATATAATTTCTATCTAGATATACCTAGAATGCCAAGGAAAGATAAATCTTCAACAGAACAATTCGTAAACAGACTTGAACTCAGTTCGATAAAAACCCATTCAAACTTGATTCATTAAATTTTTTTGGCGTCTGAGCTTGAGCTCATTAAATTTTTAATAAACAAATCCAAACATTTTAAAGCTTAATTCGTTTAATATTTACTACTTATATATTAAATAATGTAAAAATATGTATAAAAAATAAAACAAATATGTTATTTATATATTTAAAAAATATTACATAAATAATAATTAACTATAGATAATATATTTATATAATAATAATAGTACATATTATTATTTTGATAAAATATTAACTTTTTTTAAAGATGTTTATATATTATATATAATTATATAATTAAAATTTTAATTATAACTTAATCTCATATGTAAGTATAAATTTATAAATTTTTTAACTCATTTAAGGCTCGTGAACAAACTCAAGCTCAAATCAAGCCTAAACTAACTCAGCTCAAGTTTTGTCTATTAAATTTTTATTAAGCTTGAACTCGTTAAAATCTTAATAAACAAACCCAAACATACTAAATCTCGACTCGACTCGTTTGCAAGAATCAACAACTCTTATACCAATTAATGCACCCAGAACAATTCAGTAGAAATGAAGAAAAGCTCAGAAATATCCCCAGGAGGATCCAACTATTCATGCCTATTACTAAAATGGTTATGAAAATCCAACATCATAGTCAAAATCCCAGTAAATATATCAAAAACATTAAAGTACATTGCCATTTTGCAAGAGAAACAAAAATAGGTTCAAATACTAGTAACAGCAATTGATATGTCTGGTACTTCTGAGTAAAATCTGAAATTCCAAACCAAAACAGCATAACAACAAAGTCTACAACCGAAAAACACATGAAATCAACTAAATGAAGTTTAACTGAAGCGAAATGTAAGGTTATTTAGCACTGCAACCAAGCGACGAGCAATTTTCCATGAACTGCAATTTAGAAAAGAGAAGTTCCCTTCCTTCTTATCTCCACCGATCTCAAAATGTTTGCAACGCTGCAAAAACAATGCCAACAACAATGTGCCTGTCAAGATCAAGAAAGCAACACTAAAAGCCAAAACAAATGAAACAATGAAAGTACAGAAGATAAACCTTGATTGGGTGCTGGGATACATGTTTGCAACCCTGGCATTGCAGCCTCAGCACAATCTTTTTGTAGTTTTGCCTATGAGAGAGTAGCAGTCAGGCAAAAATTTCTGACCTTGAATGTTTACTAACCAGATCCATTACTACATAGATGAAATATAACCCAAAAAAAAAAATGCTAGAGGGTTCTAACCTTTTTGTGGAAAACAGGTTTAGTCTGTCCACCATAACCTGATTGTTTTTCGATCGTATGGCGCTTGCCTTGTGCAGCCAAACTATCCTTGCCCTTTTTATATTGTGTTTACCTTATGCAAGGTGTGTTTCCGACAATCCTTCGACTTGCAGTAAGTCTTCTTTGTCTTTGGAGCGTTCACCTGCAGGAAAAAGAATGTAAACACGAGATCAGTAAATCAGATCAGGAAACAAAATTAGAAAGTGCAATTGTAAAGTTCTAGAACCAGATGACTTTTTGGGTGAATTAGAACCAGATGACTTGATCTGCGGAAGATAACTTCCAAATCACCATGACATGCAACAAGGCGAAATCAACCCACTTTTGGCTATTACTTCATTTTTTCATCCATGGCTCTAAAAATTTTGACAACATTTGAATATGATCTTAAATGACATGAACTAATGTGTGATGGCTTTATATTTTGGGAAACCACCAACCTTCAATTGCACACTGAATACATCCAGTATACCACATGGCTTGCATAATGCAAATCAAAATGCCAATGTGAAGATATTGGCAGGAACCAGAGGTGACATAAAATCAACATGCTAATATGAAGATATTGGCAGGAACCAGAGGTGACATAAGATGATTTTAACTACTCATTAAAAAAAACCACTGGTGGATTGCAGAGATTCCCAACATAAGCTTGAAAAAAGCATAACTAATTAAGCTTCCCAAAGTGCTTTCTAAGTGGTCTACAAAAGCAAAAACTCCAGCTGAAGTTGCTTCAGAGCATTAATCTACAATCATATGAGAGAACTTACAATTTATTCCACCTTTATGAAGCTAAGATTTAAACTACCCACGAAAAATTTATAAATCATGAAATCTACAGACATTAGTTTGGGTCATGAGAGGAGGCTTGGTAACAAATCTACTCACAGCAACACTATGGATAAATCATACTCACTAAGGACTTGGTAAAAAATTTCTCAGAGTGTAATACTTGGACATATCGTCCAGATTACAATAACAGTCAAACTCATCATAATGTTACATTTCCAATTGACCTAAAATAAATTAACCACCAAACAAGCACTGTTTTCCAAAACTACATCTTCAAAATACAATGCACTATAGAATACAATTATCATCAAACTAATAATGCATAAAAAACATTCTTTAACAGCTTCATCAATATAACAATGTGTTTTACAGTAGATATTGGCATTTAATATTTGAATGTGACATTTGGCCTGTAAATAGTGGAGGGTTTGTTTTCAAATTTCGTGGGAAAAATAAGAAATTTTTGGTTCCATCGTATTTCACTATTAGGGATTGAACAATCAAAATTGACATTAAATAACTCCCACTTGGTTTGGAAGAACAATAGACTAAAAAAAGAAAATAAACCTGCAATTCCAGCTTTATACATGCAGGATTAAATGCTATCAGTTATGGGCATTAAACAAGGTCTTCAACGTCCATTCATTAAAATCTATAATTCTTATCTCATATATCAATTAAAAATAATAAGATTAACCACCAAGTTAGTATAATAATCTGAGGCTTAAGGAATCAAAGATTCCATTATCCATATTTTATTTTCTTTTTCTATCGGGTAAACTTTTAAATAATTAACCAATCGACTAAAACTAACCGATATAGTATGAATTCACAATAATAAACAAGAGAATATATGTTTGAGTGTAAATGATATGACTTTATCATTTTTCCATCCATGTGACTAGCGAATAATTGAGGAAAAGGGGAATCCAAGTATTATGTGGATTAAAGCCTTGAGGCTTCGTTTGGGAAGTGGGTTGTCTTTTTGACTTTTTGACATTTTTAGCTATTTTAGCAGGGCTAAAAGCCTGATTTAGAAGAGCTTTTGGCTTTTGACTTTTTGTGAGAGAAATGATGTAATGATTATGGGTTGAGTGTGATATTTTGTCCTATTGGGCTAAAAAGCCTATTTTGTTTTTGTGACTATTTTAGCCAAAATAGCCCCAAAATCACTTCCCAAACATATGTTGAGGCTATGTTTGGTTTTGGAAGAATTTGATAAGAAAAATGAAAAGGAAAAGGAAATGCAATCCTCTTTTTGTTTAGGTATAATGGAAAACACAAGAGAAAAGAAAGTGGCGAAATGAATTAAGAAATGAGGGGATCTTCTAGAACTTCATTTCCTTTATGTATGTGAGAAAAGAAAGCGGGAAAAGTGGCGGAAAAATATATGGGCCTCAAAATAGAAAGCATTGCTAACTTGGCTCAAAACAGAGAAGATTGCTCCAACAAATTCAGCAAAAATAAAAATAAAAAATTGCTCTCATAATTTCATTTCTTTCTCCAATTCCGAACACAACCATACATAGCTTATAATTCGAATCCTATCAATTCTTTCTCCTTTTCTTTATATTTTCCTTGCCTTTTCCCTCCTCAAATCCTCCCACCAAACACACACACACTGACGCTCATTTGGTTGGGAATTTAGAAAGAGATTTAAAAAAAGGAAAAAGTGTGTGTGAAACTAAAGGAGATGTAGGATATTTTATTCACATTTCATTTATCTTTTCCTTTTCTCTTTCCATAACACTTCTCAATCCCCAACCAAACACAGCGTACCCAATGTAATTATGTTAAAATTGTAGAACTTACAATATTGTAAGAATTGTAGAACTTAAAATTGTAAATTGTAATTATGTCAAATCTCGACAGAGATCAGTGTAATTACCGTTAATATAATGTGTATTACTTATGGAATCTAAAATAACATGGATTCAATGTATTTCACCGAAAAAACTCAAAACAACAAAAAGAAAATATTCAATTTCTAATCTAAATGATTACGCTAAATCAAGGTAACTAAAAGCTGAGCAATTAGCAGGCTTCAATATAATGTTCGATAATAATAATAATGCTAACAATCATCAAAATTACGAATGTTCAATCACTTAAGTCAACATTTTCTAAAAAGAGTTGAAACCTCCCTCAGTAGATTTAAAGTTCAAAATTCTTTCTGTTTCTCCATGTTTTTCTCAACAGCCAAACAGAACATACGAAGAAAACGAGCAGAGAAGAGAGAGATGGGGCTTACCATCGCTATAGTCGGTTACTGAACTCGGCCGCGAAGACTAGGGTTTGCTAAGAGGTACAAAACCTTCTCTACCCCCAAAGCACAGGTTTTATAACAGTGGGTTAGGGTTTTGTTGGGTCGTGAATTTGTGATCTTGAAATAAGCCTATTGGGGTTCAAAGTTGGCCAACAAACAACAAAAAGTGTCCGAGATCTCTTGGCTATGTTTTCTAAATCTTTTTAAAAATAAAAAATAATTTGAGAAAATAAATATAAAATTTATATTTAAATTCTTAAAAATTATTTTTACCCTTTCAAAACATTAAAATTAAAATATAAAGGAAATTATGAGTGTTTTTTATTTTGCCATTTTTACTAAATTAAGTTTTAATTTTTTTAGAGATTTTTTTAAAAAACAAACCAAATAGGCGTTTATTTTCCTAAGAATAATTACTAGCAGGTCTAATAGACGAGATATATTTACTAATGAAATTTGAGTAAATTTATATATATATATATATATATATATATGTCTCATTTGATAATAAAATTTTAAAGATTTTTTAAGTGTGTGCTTTGTATTTGTGAAAAGATCATTTGGTACTAGTAATAATTTTAACAATTTACCAAAGTGATAAATGATTAAAATGTTTTGGCTTTTTATTTGTAGCTTTGATTTATTTTATTTAATTTATGTTAGGTTTTATTGAAATACAATGTAAAGTATAAATAATTAAATTATATTTTTTAATATATTTTATGGTGATAAATTTATCATTATAAGTTAAGTAAGACTTTTTTGATCCACATGACTAGCCTATAATGCTTCATTTTTCCTTTCTTCTTAGTTTTTTCTCTCTATATCTCAAAATTTTTATAATTATTGAATTATTAAAAATCTCATAATGCAATAATTTTCAAGATAGAATAACATAGATTTAAATGTTTTTAGGACAGAGTGGAAAAAAAAAATGGAAACAAAAGAATCTCCTCCGCATAAAAGAGAATATAAAAAATGTACACTATGTCATATATTTCTATATTTGTAGAATTTTTTGTCTAATAAATTTGTTTTTGGTGATAGGGAAGAAGATGATCATACCTAAAAATTTGTTTTGGGGTGGGGGAGGCGGAGGATCATGACACCAATTTTAGCAACTCACTATTTTAGTTAAAATATTATTATAAAAGGTTAACTATTTTCCTAATTTTGTATATCTTTTTTTATAAAATGTTAAAAAATCATTAAAAAAATTAATTTTTAAAAGGGTTGAACTTCTCTCTTCAATTAGAAGGTGGCGGAGCATGTTGTTGGGCCTATAATTTGGCCCACTATAGGTTATTATGTTTGATGATCTAAATCGTTAATGTGTAAAAGCTAAAGTCTTCATCATTACCAAAAATCAAGTTAATGGGATATCGATATTATTTGATTAATCATATTTACGTTAGCAGTATAATTTTTCAAATAAATTATTGATAGAAATCGTCCGTCAGTAGTATCGATATCGATCAACGTGATATTTTGTAGAAATGAAATGCTTTCAATGACCTTACATATTAAATGATTTAGATAATTAAAGCTTGACGCATAAACCGACTTTATAAGTTCGAACAATCGGGTTTGACTACCCAAACTTATTTTGTTTATTGATGTGAATGTAATAAATGTTTTAAGTTTAATTTCAAGATTTAACAAGTTAAAAGCGTAATTAAGTTTGGATTACTTATATATATGTTTGAAAAACCTTAATAAACCAGAAATATGAACAACTTAATTTTTTTTTTTAAAGTGTATATATATTTATTAAGAAAAGTGATAATTTATTTAAACTTAACTTAAAAAATTAATAGATCTTAAACTATGATTTAGCAGTATATTTTAGTAAGATCGAGCTCGAATTGCTTTGTTGGCTTTGCACCTCTAGTTTTGTAGAATGTTCAATTGAGGTGGGCCTCCCTATGACAAGAGGGCATGGGAATCAAAATGCAGG